>OX246738.1:1119333-1719333 GCA_945910005.1 Isoperla grammatica | reverse complement strand
ACACACATGTTTTAACAATTATTTCACTTAGAGAAGTATAGTCAAAATGTGTTTATACATGCAAAAGAAAGTATTTTATAATCACCGAAACTTACAACATTAACCGTATGTTATTAGAATTTCATAAATATAATTGCTTTGACACTGATTTTCCCATGAAGTGGACATCAACGAATATTTTGCTAACATATTAAATTAATAACAACGTTGTTTAAAGAATTATGCTGTTACTACAGCATGTTCAAACGTCAAACTTTGTTGCTAAATAGAAATGAACGAAATTTAAGTTTTATGTTCCAGCGATGTTTGTAGAAGATCGTGCACCAAAATTGAAAATTAAGAAGAATTTCCCTCCCTAATGTAAGGGACATCTATGCGTACAAGCAAGGCCTCTGATTTGTCCTTAAGTATACCACAATATAATTGCGCTGTCAAGACGATACGTATATATATATATATAGTAGATACTAGATAACATCGCATATTGGTAATTATTGTACTTTGAATCGTTTTGATGATGGGTTTGGGGACTATAGGGACTGGGCATATGGCAATAATGCAGTTTCCTTGTTTGAGAATGTGTACATTTTAATTCCGTGTATCACCAGAAGAATGTTCAACAGTTGGAAATATACCGGAAACTTCAGTGTCTATATAGCAAGTTATTATGTTGTCCTAGTATAGTTATCTTGATTCTGATTTCTGCGTTGCGTCGCCGTGGTGCTTTCTTCTACGTTTTTCATTGTTGAGCGATGTTATTTTCGGAGATCGTAAAGCACTACATTAGATATGAAGACAATGTTTAAAAATTGTCTTCTTTCATAATCTACTCTCTCGTGACGTAATTGTGCTGAGGTTTGTCTTGTCATGGTTGTAAGGGATTTGTTCTCAAGTATCAATCATGCCAAACCTAGGTATATAATTAATTGTATTTTGGCCAAGTTTGTTTCTAATCTATCGATGACTGGATCTGCCTCCTTGTTGTCACACGCACAGATTTCTCCAACCTGTTGTGACACACATACCCGCGTCTAGCGGACGTGCCTGGCAAGTGAACCAACACACCTCGACACGGAGCAAAAACAAAAATGCGGATATTGCATTCCCAACAATTCATGTTTTGATTGACGTTAGCTCTGCAATCTTTAAGCTATATGACGCTAATTATACCTCTTGGGGGTTTACATGTTGCCATGCGTTAAATTACTCAACAATGGGAAGAGTAGTATGAAAATTACTCGGGAAGTAGGTATTCAAAATATAGAAACAGTTCTGTGTAGGCTATTAAAATAAAATTAGATGGTTGAGTCTATAAAAGCACAGACAAAAATTTGTTATCTGTGCTAACAGTATTGTAGATGTGCAATGATAATACGTGTGGATTACAATTGCCCAATATTCTGCTTCATCTTTACGTCGTATAATCGCAGTTGTATACAATCTTGCACTGGAACTCGCGAGTTTTCTTACAGGTTTTATTACATGATGTAGATGTACTATTCAATTCAACGTATACCGCAAGTATCACGCATTATTATTTTTCAGATTGATCCGTAGATTGGCAACAGCATTTTGGCGGTTCTGTGTTGTATTTCCAGTAGACTTCGTAACGTTCAGTATGACTCTCAACGCTACATACGTGCTTGAAATATACACCCAGACGTTCCATTTTTTCCGTCGTTTACTTTTATCCTTGTGAAGTGTAATGTAACCAACTAGCCCTTTACACTCCCTTCTTATGCGAACTATAATTATATAGATACCAACGTATTTTCAAAATAAACTCAAAGTCTTCAACCTCGATTGCAAGATTGAAGAGTGAGTCAGAATTTCGTAAATTCTAGAATTCGCGAAGACTAATAAATAAACTTTTGAGTCTGAGCTGTTTTACTTTCACCTCACATAAGAGGGTATTATTTAATCGCGAGTGATTTGTTACGGCAATTGGCTTTCACCAAATATTTCACATATTTTATGATTGACGTACTAGTTGATATAATAGTGGATGGTGGAGCGGTGGATAACCACATCCTCTGAAGGTGGTTGTCCTTCAGTTTCCTGACATATCTCTTAGGAAATAATTGCTTCCGTGTATCCTGAACGTGGAAGTGGAAGGCCCTAGTCAAAGCGCGAGCATATACACAGTAAAGATATATGGATGCGGGGGGGGGGGGGGGGGACTGCCAGATTGTTTTCTCATGGAACTAACCATGGAACCACCTGACTTACTTGTGACGTGTGCTCACAAGAGAACGGACGCTCATGACAAGCTGCTTGTCTGGACTAAGATCTCACAAGAGAACGGACGCTCATGACAAGCTGCTTGTCTGGACTAAGATCTCACAAGAGAACGGACGCTCATGACAAGCCGCTTGTCTGGACTAAGATCTCACAAGAGAACGGACGCTCATGACAAGCTGCTTGTCTGGACTAAGATCTCACAAGAGAACGGACGCTCATGACAAGCCGCTTGTCTGGACTAAGATCTCACAAGAGAACGGACGCTCATGACAAGCCGCTTGTCTGGACTAAGATCTCACAAGAGAACGGACGCTCATGACAAGCTGCTTGTCTGGACTAAGATCTCACAAGAGAACGGACGCTCATGACAAGCCGCTTGTCTGGACTAAGATCTCACAAGAGAACGGACGCTCATGACAAGCTGCTTGTCTGGACTAAGATCTCACAAGAGAACGGACGCTCATGACAAGCTGCTTGTCTGGACTAAGATCTCACAAGAGAACGGACGCTCATGACAAGCTGCTTGTCTGGACTAAGATCTCACAAGAGAACGGACGCTCATGACAAGCTGCTTGTCTGGACTAAGATCTCACAAGAGAACGGACGCTCATGACAAGCTGCTTGTCTGGACTAAGATCTCACAAGAGAACGGACGCTCATGACAAGCTGCTTGTCTGGACTAAGATCTCACAAGAGAACGGACGCTCATGACAAGCTGCTTGTCTGGACTAAGATCTCACAAGAGAACGGACGCTCATGACAAGCTGCTTGTCTGGACTAAGATCTCACAAGAGAACGGACGCTCATGACAAGCTGCTTGTCTGGACTAAGATCTCACAAGAGAACGGACGCTCATGACAAGCCGCTTGTCTGGACTAAGATCTCACAAGAGAACGGACGCTCATGACAAGCTGCTTGTCTGGACTAAGATCTCACAAGAGAACGGACGCTCATGACAAGCTGCTTGTCTGGACTAAGATCTCACAAGAGAACGGACGCTCATGACAAGCTGCTTGTCTGGACTAAGATCTCACAAGAGAACGGACGCTCATGACAAGCTGCTTGTCTGGACTAAGATCTCACAAGAGAACGGACGCTCATGACAAGCTGCTTGTCTGGACTAAGATCTCACAAGAGAACGGACGCTCATGACAAGCTGCTTGTCTGGACTAAGATCTCACAAGAGAACGGACGCTCATGACAAGCCGCTTGTCTGGACTAAGATCTCACAAGAGAACGGACGCTCATGACAAGCCGCTTGTCTGGACTAAGATCTCACAAGAGAACGGACGCTCATGACAAGCTGCTTGTCTGGACTAAGATCTCACAAGAGAACGGACGCTCATGACAAGCTGCTTGTCTGGACTAAGATCTCACAAGAGAACGGACGCTCATGACAAGCTGCTTGTCTGGACTAAGATCTCACAAGAGAACGGACGCTCATGACAAGCTGCTTGTCTGGACTAAGATCTCACAAGAGAACGGACGCTCATGACAAGCCGCTTGTCTGGACTAAGATCTCACAAGAGAACGGACGCTCATGACAAGCTGCTTGTCTGGACTAAGATCTCACAAGAGAACGGACGCTCATGACAAGCTGCTTGTCTGGACTAAGATCTCACAAGAGAACGGACGCTCATGACAAGCTGCTTGTCTGGACTAAGATCTCACAAGAGAACGGACGCTCATGACAAGCTGCTTGTCTGGACTAAGTAAGATCTATTAGGAGTTTATTGAGTTTTCTCTTTCAAACGAAACGATCCAACAAACAAGGCGGTAGTATATAGTCTCACCACTGTAAACACCATGACAAATTTAACGCGTTTTAGGTTTATTTTGAGAACGTTACACAATAATACAAAACTGACATATGTCGGGAATGTAATCTCAAATATTGCAACCATTACGGTTGTCGATATGGCAGATAATTAACTATTAATTCGGTCAGTATGAACTTATAAAGTGTAGTGTGTCTAGTTCAGTGTTAACAAATGCATCGGTTTCTTTGACGCCACCGCCGAAATGCCGACGTCATGGGCCGGGCGTAGTGTCATGTAGCGGCATACTGAGTTCATGGTGACCCGTCACCCATGTCTTTTCAGCGTCCCCACTCCTGCGAGCCTGATCTGTCTACATAAGGAATTCACTTTTACTGATCATCATTTTGTATTGACTAGAAATAAGATTTGATTAGGGATATACCTAGTACTAGGGAGTGCTTGTAGTATATGTATTATTTAGGTTGGGTTTGTCGGTTGCTATAATAAACGCTGAACACATATCTTGGACTGGATCAGAAATTGAATAGGTAACCTTTCTTATATATTTAGACTTTAAAAGTCTTGTTCATTGATAAACCATACCCAAGTTCATCATCATGATTAGTCTCGTTGCATATCCACAAGTCATTATCCTCCGACTCTTCTTATTTCGGCTTTCTTCGACTAGGTTCGAGCCCCCAAGTAACATGAGTTTGAATCCCGCGCATGGCACGGATTTTTTTAATTGCCCTTTATGTTCATCTATCGCCTACGCAACGTCTGCAATAGCATAACTACGCTAATAGGCATGTTACAAAACAAGCTTCTTGATGAACTCGTTCATGGCATCATAACCTAGGAATGTAATTGCCTCGTACCACTTTGGAGTTAAACAACACAACAATTTATTAGTATTTCCACGTAATCTACATGTTATGAATTGTTGAATAAACTAAAGGTAAAACTATCACTAATGATGATAATAAACGTTACGTATAAATTATTAACACATTATAGTTGGTGTAGATGTAATGTAATAAATAGGTACTCTTTTGCACGAGAAAGATGAAAGTTACTTTTTAGAGTATACCTGATATCATCCGACGCAGGCTATGGTCAACATTGTTTTTGTTTGGTATTTTTTTAAGTGTAATTGTATTGTCAGTCTGTCGTAAGTCGTGACGAAGTAGTGTGCTTGCGTGCACGAGTCGAGTGGAAGTTTGGTGGGCAACTGATATTTTTCACTTATTTTTTTCCTTTCTTTCGTATTTACATAGGCCTACATAGAAAGACTCAGTGTACGACGCAATACATACATATATTAAATCGAAGAAAACAATTACATGGTGTAGTCGTGGTTTACCGCATTTATGAAGAAACTTGATTCAGCTGAAAGTAATTGAGTCAAAGTATGTAGCACCCACTCGCGGCACGCCACACCTTTCACATTCTTACCTCGTATAAGTAGCGGTCATAATACGATTAAAATACTGTGTTGTCGGGTCCATCTGGAGTCATTCTGTTATTAAATTGCCACCAAAAGGTGCCAAAGCACAAAAGAGCCTTCGATTTTCCTTGTAAGCGTCTTATTTGTTTTGAAAATTATCATCTATACCAACTGGCAACTACCATTGAGATAATCACTAAACTTGGCTTTCGGCCGAAAGCCAAGTTTAGTGATTGACTCGGGCCGCGAAAGCCTATACGTGAGTGTTTTACCATTGAGATGGTTCTAATTTATTTATTGTCATTATGTGATTCGAATCGTTTCGAATTTAATTGTTGTTGATACAAAGTGGTATACGTTTAAACTTTAAATTTGTAAATCAGTCTGATAAGTTTCACAACATATATGTGAAGATGCATCATTGATTTATTTGTATAATAATTCTTATTTACCTCATCTGACCGCACCGGTCAACTAAGAGTTCATGTTTAATGTTCTTCTATTGCAGATTGATGGATTGATCGAGTGATTGATCGATTTTTAAGTTTAATGTTATAAATAAATAAATTAATTAATGGGCCATTTCCAGCTCAGAATTGTCAATTGTTAACATGGTTGATGTGCTACGCAAACGTTATAGCTACGAATGATTACACAGCAAGACTGTCTTATAGCACAGATAACACACTTCGTGGTCTTTTTATAATCATTACACAGGAAGTACGATCTTTTAAATGCACTTTTTAAAATACGTTCCACTTTTGAGGACATGTTTAAAACACGACGAGCTACACTCGGTGCGTAAATACAAAGATTTGTAACCGAACAGCTTCTCATCTGGATTTGGAAGCTATTTGTTCAACAGGTGGGTGGGCATGTAAATAACGTGGTTAAGAAAGCGGAAGCTTATTCTTACGCACACAGAGAAAGTACATTGGCGATATTCTTCGACCTCTGGTAATTGTATACTTCGCATTGTCCACGGAGGTTTTGTGTATTGTCTTCTCCGTTATTGCTCCGCACCGAAGACAGGTTAATGTGTCCCTTATTAATGTAATTTCATTTTATATAGAAACATAATATAGAAGATTGCAAAATAAATTAAATTGTAAATCGAAGAAGAGGTCAGCCGTACAGTAGAAGGATTTTCCCCACGAGGATCTCATGGTCAAAGTCGTTCTCATAGAAAATAGCGAATATACACCTTTTACAATTTATTACCTTATTGGAAGAATTCTAACAAATTGTAAATCGACCAGGGAAGAATGGTTTTGATTCAACGTTTCTATTCTTAAAAGTTAAAACATAACCTAGGTTTATCTATAATTAAAATATGTTTCGGTTTTTATTTTTTTGCATAGGTACTGTACATTACCTGTTGAGTTAAATTCATTACCGAACACCTCCAAGCCGGTGTGATTTATAAAAAGAGATAGTAGAGAAATACCAGTTTCTTATTTGTTGCCTGGAACCGCGCAGCCATTCTGACATGGCTCTACATGGTTCTACAATCTACACGATGCACTTTTCAGAGCACAGCCGAGTTTCTCACTCCCTCTTTGTACAGGTTAATGAAAACTATACATTTTTACGATTTGTTTTTGTTTAATATTTGTTATAAACACGAAGGATTAAACCTGATTACCCATAGTTTTACCCAAGATAGCCTCGAACTCCGGATATTCCACAAAAAATCATAACTTTCCTTTTATTCGTATGTAACGCTAAAGGCTGTTCTTTCGAAAAAGAATGATATTAAATAGTAAATACCGATATGATTGGTTTGAATTGGCTGATTTGTTTCTATAAATCTAAAAAGTTTGCGAAATCGTGCGATCGTGCTGTTTTCGAACTGTGGAAGCCCACAGGTGCGAACGAATATATGCCATTATTTGAAAGTTGAAGTAGCCTATTTTGTTCAAAAGGCCACGAGAGGCTATGAGGTACAACAAATTGTACATGGTATTGCTATCCAACGGCGATGACAATACTGCAGCCGTCCTCGCAATACCTATAGCTAGCCGCTTATCCAACATCTTTCCACAGCTATGTGCCAGATCGGTTACATCCACGGTTTTGTCTAAATATTTGATGATAGTTTACATTTTAATTTTATAAACATGTGTTGTGATTGTGGGCCTACTGGCTAAAACTAAAATTCAACACACTAACCAATTTTGTATGATGTAGTTTCATTTTCGTGCGCCATCATTGCTTGGGGCTACAGATTTTCTTAACTCTATGGAGAATGAGTATTCGGTATAGACAGTATTGCCTGAACATATGCATACATGATTTGATTTGCCTTCTGGTGTGTGCTAATATTACAGCGAATTTGGGTGAAGCCTCCATTTTACTTTCTTGATACATTTATCTTATGCCTGGCAGACCCGTGAAATAAAAGCATTCGGTTGGTTGCGCTATTGTCAGAGAATGTTCTCCGCTGAATGGTAATATGCAGATCCTGGGAGCTGCGACAACATGATACAATTATACGTATAATCACATTTTCACGTGGTACTGGTCTACGTTGTTTTGTGGTATACTCGATCCACTGGTGGTTTAGGGGAAAGTGCTTGTTGTGCATGACAGACCTTCAGGAAACCGTTGCAGAGCTCTCGCCGGCCCCCGGAAACGGAAGTCTCATGCCTCAAATACTTGAGAATCTACTACGAAACGATGCTTTCAATGAGTCTGTGTTGGGAGTATTTCTGTGACTCCCCACGTATGTGGAACGACCTTGATTTGTACTCGAACATGAAGTAGGCACGAGTGCTGTGTACGTCCTGTATGACGTGTTTTGATAACAGTACAAGACCACTCAAGTCATTGCGGAAGTCACCGGATGTCTATACTACACGCCACAGTTTGGCAGCGTTTAGTGAGCCTATACTGCACTTGGTGGACACAAGCCTCACCTCTGCTTGTATAACATGAAAGTATCACAGATAAAAGAGCATTTCACGTTTGTGAATTGTGGACGTCTTTATACAATATGGCAATCTGTGATGGCAGTGCCAGCGTTATTGTTGGTCATACAACATATTCTCCATCAGACAATGAACGTTTTTGCAAAGTGTTCCCGTATTTATTTTCATGTTATCAAATTATCATTTAGCGGCAGAGACGGACAACATTTTGAAAGTATTCTATTATATTCGATGAAATCCATTAATTATTTACAACCGCAAACGTAATTTTGTGGGATTTCAAATTTCTCTTTATTGACTGGTAATAATCGATAATCGATAACAGATACTTTATACCGTGCGATTTAAATTGGAACCCCATTTCACTTTGATCCAAACCACAAGCGAGTGCTATCATTCAGAAATGCATTCTTATTTTATAACATTCAAATATAAAACAAAGGTAAACGTATTTTTAAGTGACCATGGGCCAAATACTGTTTACAATTTTTTAAATGCCCGTATTAGACTGTTCACGTACACACTTGGTTTATAATAGTCACGACAAGGTACTCAAATCATTTCTAGGCTGCCGACACATAGCACCGAACACCCGTCTTCCTAACCGGTGTTTCTTACTTACCTGACGCGTAAATGTTTTCGGGGTGAGAGAGGGTGTGGGGTGCAAGAATAACTTCACCTTTTGACAAATTACATAGAACGACATGTTACAAGTAAAGTTTAGTTCTACACGCAAGTAATTTCATCAGTCACCCATATACTTCTTGTTCTGCCCCAACTGTCCTGTCATTGCAATTTGATCAGAATCTGAACGCTTTCGTTTCTCTGTTTACCGTCCCGCGTGTGTTGCATTGGCGAGAGCGGCCGACGACCCAGCAACGGTTTCCGCGCTTCACGGCCTTCTCAAACATGGAACCCAAGACTATACGCCCTCCATGTTCCGAGTCATCGACGTTGCGAACAAACCACTTTACGGCCTTCTCAAACATGGCACCCAAGACACCGCCCTCCATGTTCCGAGTCATCGACGTTGCGAACAAACCACTTTACGGCCTTCTCAAACATGGCCCCCAAAAGACACCGCCCTCCATGTTCCGAGTCATCGACGTTGCGAACAAACCACTTCACGGCCTTCTCAAACATGGCACCCAAGACTACGCCCTCCATGTTCCGAGTCATCGACGACGCGAACAAACCACTTCACGGCCTTCTCAAACATGGAACCCAAGACACCGCCATCCATGTTCCGAGTCATCGACGTTGCGAACAGACCACTTCACGGCCTTCTCAAACATGGCCCCCAAGACACCGCCATCCATGTTCCGAGTAATCGACGACGCGAACAGACCACTTCACGGCCTTCTCAAACATGGCCCCCAAGACACCGCCATCCATGTTCCGAGTCATCGACGTTGCGAACAGCTTCACGGCCTTCTCAAACATGGAACCCAAGACACCGCCATCCATGTTCCGAGTCATCGACGTTGCGAACATACCACTTCACGGCCTTCTCAAACATGGCACCCAAGACACCGCCATCCATGTTCCGAGTAATCGACGACGCGAACAAACCGGTTCATGAGAAAATCTGTTTTCAAGTCTCATTTGTTAAAATAAAAATAATGAACTTTTGAGTTTCCTGGTTGAGCACAAACAGAAGTACGTAATCGTTGCAGCCATATAAATAACCAGATTCCCTTTCAAACTCTTCACACACACACACACACACACACACACACACACACACACACACACACACACACACACACACACACACACACACACACACACACACACACACACACACACACACACACACACACACACACACACACACACACACACACACACACACACACACACACACACACACACACACACACACACACACACACACACACACACACACACACACATTTAATATATATATATATATATATATATGTATATGAATATTTTTCAAGAACACTCTTGACGTGGTTGTTATGTGAAATCCAGAAATTAAAAAACCAACCCCGACTGGGAATCGAACCCAGGTCTCCCACTTGCCGGGTGGGCGCCATAACCCCTAGACCACCGGGACGATAGATAGATATCTAGATATAGATAGATAGTGCATAGATAGTGCATCTATCTTAATGCACTACATCCAGTCATTGAATTACCGGTCCCGGTGGTCTAGGGGTTATGGCGCCCACCCGGCAAGTGGGAGACCTGGGTTCGATTCCCAGTCGGGGTTGGTTTTTTAATATATATATATATATATATATCTATTTGAATATTTTTCAAGAACACTCTTGACGTGGTTGTTATGTGAAATCCAGAAATATATATATATATATATAATATATTATTGTTGTTTATAATTTATTCTGGAAGGACAAGTACAATTACAGGTAAATACATATTATATTACTGAAAAAATGCAGATCTTTACCTAAAGATATTCACACAAGCACAGTGTTAGTTGCAGGATAAAACATAAATTTAAATTTAACGCTGCCTTGATAGGATGGTGACATAATTGACGTGATGGGATAACAGTTTAGAGAGTTTTGTAAACAGAAGATTTAAACGGATCTAGTTTCGTAAGAAGAATGTCCGAGTCAGCATATTTAATTTTGTAACTGAAGTATTGTAAGTTGATTGAATTCTGTTTGATAGGAGCAAACTTGCAAATATCAATACAGGGTCATGGAATGCTAAACGTTTGATGACTTCATCTTGTGACTCCATCCTGAGAATGTTAAAATTAACAGTTTCGAGCAATTTTGAGTTTATATTGAGTTTGTTGTTTTACTAACTTATGAACAAGTTTTTAGAGAAAAACTACATACATATAATTGCTTTATACGACGACTTTCTATACGGTGAAAATTTGAAAATGTTTGCAAAGCGCGCAGACTGTGAACGGTGATGTTATTTTATTTTCGAAACAAAATAATTGCACACTCTTGTATTGCATACGTTCGTTGTCTCTTGTTCTATAGTAACGTGATCCACACAACACTCGCGTAATCAACGTGGAAGCGAATCAAAGTTACGTTCGTTGGTGGGTGAGACGTCTTGGAAGTCGTTATAGAAAGCCGAGGAGGCTGAGGGCGTTTGGCTATGCTATACGATTCTTCTTATTTATCAACGGTACACCTGTCACCTACGACAATATTGTTGATCGTTTCTGTACTTCAGCTATTTGATGCAGTCAGTATTGGCCTCGCTTATAGAATGGCCCTGACTCGAATAACAGTCGTGTTCATGCTCTTAGAAGTATGTGACGAAGGTTGTATTTATCACAGTTTTTATTTTTACTCACAAATTCATTCATTCATTCATAAATGAAATTAATTATTCAGTGCCAATGGCAATTCATGCAAGATGCGTGTGACATTCAGAATTATTACGAATCCGTTGACAATTACAGTAATTAAGTCATGATGTATCACGCGAAATTACTATTCACGATGAATTTTTAATGCCCCATGGCTTATGCACAGCAATTATATATTAATTTACATTCATGCACTCCCAAAGGCAATGACGGGGGAGAGAATGAAGGTCTTAACCATAATACTCGTAATTTTAAACATTCACAATGTGATTATTGTTTTATGTTTCGTCGCCACAAACGAAAATAATCGACATGCCCAAATTGTCGATTATACGGAGATGTACGGGCTTGTGTCAGAATCATAACAAACAAAATCGAAATCAAAATACCAAGTATTTTTTGTACACTCGACAACGTGCACTACTCGTTTTGCCGCATTGATATTTTTCAGTGCATGAAGCGCGGAGTATCGAGTAATGACAGGTGATACGCGTATTCATTCATTATTTTATTAGGGTTCATATATTATATTATCGTTTGATTTAGAAAGGAATACGTTTCATAGCAAACTCGTAGCAGCCGATCAAGCAAAAAACAATGAGGAGTGATCGGAAGGAGGGTGGATGGGATCAACCCACGCGAGGCTCTAATTCGGGAGGTCGCTCTTTCGATTCTGGTCACCGGCAATCCTGACTGAAGGGTTTTGAGGCGAATGCTGGAATTGAGTGGCAACACTCTAACATGCCTAGTTGTTACATAAAGATGGGTGCTTGTAGAGGTGGTGTGCACCTTATGACAGGTATTCCGTAGGGAATACTATTATTATTATGATCTGGGCCCTATTATTGTATCATGATCTGGGCCCACGCGTCAGCTGGTACGGGCGTGTACAGTGTACAGTGTACACCCAGCCCCTGCGACTCTATTAGAGCGTGTCGAGCAGCCTCTTGCGTGGACGAGTCACGTGCCGGTCATGCACCCTGGAGGTCCTCACTCTCCAACCTATGTTCCCACAGTGAATTCATCATGACATCCGCCATTTGACCATGCAGTTTGCCTGTTTTCGTCTCCCACGTATTATACAGGCCACACGGTGGCTGCCTTCAAGCATGGGCGGGAAATAACGTTTTGTTAGAACCTTTGCAATTGTGCCTAACAAAGATGGGGAGAATAAAGCTAATAACCATATAGCGCTTCTAAAGTCTAAGCAATCCTCTAAACACCTTTTGAACATTTTATAAGACCTCATTTTAGTTCCACTCTCTGAAAGTGTCTTTGAATGGATAGGCTCTATAAGAAAATGAAATTACTCTGGTTGGCACATAATAATTCCGATAATCGTTCTCTCTATAGTTGTTCCCTCTCTAGAGAAATGGAGCGCGATCTGTTCCTAAAATAAGATTATGTTACAGTTATAAACATTATACATTTCAAAGTTCTGTTAGAAGTGGGTAGCCATTAGATAACGTGCAATAGGAATATAGGTGTCACATGGGAGGGCACTACACTTGAAGATGGTTTCAGTAGCTTTCTTTTCTCGAGATTGCCCTCACGAGCCACGTCGGAGAAATTCTCTATTGACTCGTCTCCAAGTAGGTTGTATGGCTTATAACAGGTTGACTGAGTGTGGTTAGCACCTATTACGTCACAATGCCCCTATACGAATGAGACATTGAGAGCAGGCTAATTAGACCTACCCAATAAGTGTAGCATGCCTGCCGGGAAGTAGAGGTTTTCTAAAACATCGTTTATCGTTTTTGTGGGCATAGTTTTTAGTGCATTGAGCGGTTGTATAAGTTTTAGAATATCGAGTTTATAGATGAACACTGTCACGACTGAGCGAACACCAACGAAGAACCAGTCAAACTGTCCCCGTGTTCACTTTGGAAGTGACAAACTTCACACAATATTCCAATGCAGTCTTATAATCTCAAGATCTGCTATTGCCTGTAATTGGAAAGGGCCATTTTTTAAATTTTTAAATGCCATGGACAAAAACTGTAATATATAACTTTGTCGGTCATGAATGCCGCTCATTGATGATTATGAAATGGAGACAAAAAGGAATAGTAATGATAATTAGATTAGTTTGTTTGTATTCTAAAAATTGAAATATATACCTAGGCAGTGGCGTAGCGCTTAAGTCGGGGGCCCCCCCGCGACATTGGCCATTGGACATGGTAGGATCAAGCACGGGGGATATGGGGGGCGGAGCCCATGAAAAGCGCCGCAGGCGAAAAATTTTGAAAGCACGTTTTTAGAGTGCATTTGGTGCGTTTTAGGAAAAAGTGGTGGGCTGAATGTAATACCGAAACAATGTAGTTTGTGTGCGTCAATTTGTTTTGTCGCCATGTCGAGTTACAATTCACAGCATACATGGCCACATATTAACGTTTGATCTTATTTTCAACCCCCCCCCCCCATATACACCACTTCCACGCGACGTAATAATGATGTATACATTTATCTACTAAAACCATAATAACATATTAATTATATCATCAACAACAACAACAACAACAATTATGATACATTTAAAGTATTGATAAATCAAATAACTTACGTTTTGATCCTCCAACTGCAATTCTGGAACGTTTCCTAGCCGTTTAGGCTTTTAGTGTATTATTGTCTGGCAAATCGAGCTTTTCGGCGTGCGTTAGTGTCCGCGAACTCGTCGAACAATGTATCTATGTTTAACTTTCGTGTTCTTTCACCCTCGATACTGAGCAATGCCAAACCACTGAGTCGATTCTCACCCATTGAGCTTCGCAAATAGTTTTTAATTAATTTTAATTTAGAAAAAGATCTTTCGGCACCCGCTGCAGTCACGGGCAAAGTCAGAAATATAAAAAAATGCTGTACAAACATCGGGAACACATGACGCAACTCCATTGTTTTCAATTATTAATAGTTTCGCCAGGTCCATTGCACTGGATTGTTTTGCTATAAGTGATCGCAGAGCTGAACGGAAACATTTCATTTGATGAGGAAACATTGCCGCGAATTTTGTAATTTTATTTAAAATACATTTTAATTGATTTGTTGTCTTATTTGAAATTATCATAAGATACGATCTATATCATCGGGGGCCCCCGCTTTGCGGGGGCCCCCCCGCCTTGCGGGGTTTGCGGGGCCTTCCGCTACGCCACTGTACCTAGGTAACGTAATTAATTATAGATTGTATTCAAAATAAAACGCAACTTATCAGTTTTTTGGTCAACTTTAAACCCATTTTTGTTAACGTCAACTCACCTCGTCATTTCAGAATTGAAATTTTCATTCGCATTTGTAAGATACGAGCAAAAATCCTCAACACATCGGTCAATTTTAGCTCCTACATTGAGCATTCGTTATCAAAATGGTACATTTTCGTATTTTTTGTGTTTGTTTTTCCATTACTACGTCTTCTTCACAACTCCCACGCTGGATTGCATTACCTTCGGTTGTCGTGTTGGTGTCGTTTGCCCCATGACCCACAAACGAGTACTCAAATATACGTTTACATTCCCTAGCCAAGGGTATGGCGAGCTACATATGTCCATAATGCCACCGTTATATATTGACCTCCCTGCCTTCAGGCAGGTGAATTCCAATACATCAATAATCAATATAGTCCTTGATAACTTGAAGAGTCAAGATAACCTTCATAACTACGAACTGTGGATGGCCAACGTTTTGGAGGGTATAACCTTAAGCCTTGAAGTGCTGTTACAAAATTGGAATGATGAGGGGCGAATGCTATAATATGAACTCTTATTCCCGTGGGACTATGAACCCAGCTATTCCGCTTTTTAAATTCTCAATTTTGTCTTCCATGCAGTGTTTAGTAAGAAGTTCATGATTTTAACTAACGGTTACACGAAATTGTTATCCATGGGTTGGTCATTATATTCATGAAACGTAGCCTACTCTCACTGATTTAATTCGTCTGACTATATTAATCATAAAGATCTGCGTTCTCATATAAAACCGTGTTCTGTTCAGGCAGAAATGAATTATTTTCACCTGTTCACATGAGGACTGAGGAGCCTAGCTTAGCGGCTATAAATAATCACCGGACGCATATTATGGTTCGATAA
Organism: Isoperla grammatica; assembly: GCA_945910005.1. Taxonomy (NCBI): domain Eukaryota; kingdom Metazoa; phylum Arthropoda; class Insecta; order Plecoptera; family Perlodidae; genus Isoperla; species Isoperla grammatica. The sequence continues at coordinate 1,703,548 of OX246738.1, read as the reverse complement.
TAATTATGTAATATCGATTTTAATCAATCGAATTTGCTAAATGGTCCTTTTTAATTGTAATTGATGCGAATAATACAGATACTCTAACAATTGTAGTTTGTTTATTTATCTACACAAATTACATATTGACCAATAGAGAACTTGAACCATATTGAACGAATGCTATTCAATTTCAGTTGACTGCGTGGAGAAACGAATGTAAACGTGCTATATATTTATACGTAGCACATAGTGAGGAAGTAATTGACCACGGGGAGATTATTCGGAGTATTTGGATCAGCTGGAGCACGATTCAACGATTCGACCAAGGTCTCGGGCCGCACCCAAACTGTAGGGTCGAATGAAATACGCAGCTGAACAGTAGAAGCGAAGGAACGACGCGTGTTGTAATTGGACCTGGGGTACCGACAAGCCGATCACAACTTTGAAAACCAGAAAATTGTGGTTATTGCCCATAGCGGTTAGGATTTTGTGACACGAATTTGGAATACTAACACGGGAAAAGGAAGTTTGTTTATAAAAGTAAGCCCTTTATTTTTACAGTGAAATGTAATGTTTTTTAAAACTATTTGTGGTTGAGTAACTGTATGTTGCAAATATTAAAATGTTAAAAGTAATACGTAAAAAGTAAAAACCTTCATACCATCAACGTTGTTTTGTATGTCTATGTAAAATATTCAATAAAGCTTTCGTAAAATGAATCTAATGTTACGTTTTACTAGCCATTATTTACGTGTAACACCCTATGGCCTTATATGGTTCGATTGCCAACACGTGTCGTGTAATGTAACAACTTGTAAGACACGAAATGCTAATGGTGGGAACTTTGTACGGATGTCTGTCAGGGTCAAGACTTTCAAACCGAGTTGTACGTTTTTTGTTGTTGCATATTAATAATAGCCTGATTGTAAATTACTGTTCAAACTATACCCAGTCTAGTAACTATACCCACCCAAAGAGTGATCGTTCTTTCGACTCTCGGCAAGGTTTGCTGTGAACGGGATTCTCTGCTACGAATCCCTGCATCCGACAGGTGCATGGCGAACAGATTGCTCGTAATGTGGCTGCTGGGACGCCTGCAGTGCACAGCAGTGTGCAGTCCGTGTGTTATCTAGATTTACGACAACGTCATGTACTAATACGTGACAGCTGCGAACAAACATGACTTTATGTGACAACATGGTTGGTTTTGATCGCATGCATTTGTAATTATTGCAAATTCATGGGATTTAAATTTTACAGTATTCGTTTTACTACTTGCATTGATCACTGTTGAGTACTAAAATACGAGTTTTAAGTACAAAAACCCATGGGTAACCTACATATCTAAGTAACCAGTTCACGATTTTATAAGTTTAATGATTCATAGTCTGCTTCTTCTTGAACCGAAAACGAAAACAAAAAACTATTGTTGATTTGCTGGTTGGGTTTGACGCCTCGATTGCGGGAATACAAAATAAAAGTATGGTACAATGTTTCGTATGCATTGTTTCTAAATAACTCTCTGTAAGATGAGTTATACAGATGAGTGTGCAACAGAAATCCACACTGAATCCTCAATCAACTCAAAATTTCCTCAGGGGACGCTCCGCGAAGTGTTGAATTATCGGATAAATCTCAATTTTGACACCAAGTCGAGAGATAGTTTCAATCTTGGTTTTGAAGATTATAATTAGTAATTAACGTAATCATGAAAATACTAGAGAATCAAAACCTTTGTCAACATATAGTGTGTCTCATATACCGTACCTGTATTTACTTTAGAGACTTTCGTTTGTCCCTACATTTCCGTTCATACCGTTCAGTGTAACACACGACATTGATACACACGAATATAATGGGTTCATATCTACTTACAATCCGCAAATACTAAAAACATGTGGTAACAGATGCACCACCAGTACCAGTGCCTACTTTGAAGAGGTAGTAAACCACGTCTATCTTGTCTTTCTTCTGGCAACCATTGAAGGGGTGTACAGACACACGTGACGTAGAGTAACTTTCTGGGGAAAATATTACTCTTACATTGCAGAGGAATTCTATGTGAATTTGAGTGTTCGTCAATGTTCAGTACCGACGAATGGGATGATTTCCCCCAAAAATATGAGTAGAATATCAGATCTGAGTTAACATTCCGCGGGGGTAGGTAGGTACGAGATATTCAACCAAGGTCATAGTAAGGGTCAAGTGCATAGTCGTTCCTCACGTGCTCTTCAGCTCAGCCTTCCCTCAAACTCTCCCAACCACCAATCACAGAGCAGCATTGCCAAGTGGACTGCTCTATGATTGGTGGTTGGGCGAGTCTGAGGAAAGGCCGAGTTGAGGAGCTCGTGAGGAACGACTATGCATTTGACCCTAAGTGTTGTGGGTTGTCACTTTGACTGGAGTTGACCGAGAGTATTGTTTTCAGCTGTCATTGAACGCGAGACTCCATATTTGTTGAGGTCGCATGTACTTGACAGTTGAGCGCATGGATGTGCAGTGCTTGCATAATGTGATTGTGTGTTGCTTATCAAGTGCGCTCTTGCTTTGTTTCAGGCTCCATAAGGACAACACTTCTCTCAGGCTCCACCTTCAACGTTACGTGGCACCTTGCATACCCGCACAGAGTAAGTATTACTTCTCGTATAAGAATCCCTGATGAGGGTGCACACCGCAGCTTACACGATGTGCCCGTCTTCAGGTGTAACTAGGTGTAGGTGTGGGTTATCCTCTATCGGAAAGTGCTCGCACACTTCAGTTATGGGAGTAGAGATTACAGAAAAGTAACTCTAAACCCCCTTTTTCTACTTCCACACGTAATAACAATTTTGAACGGACTAATTATTATTATTATTTCACACATGACTGTCCTATGTGTCGTGGCAAGCGTAAACGGTTATTGTCTTAGGGTGAAGGAGAGAAGGAAACACTATAATACCCGATCTTAATCTTATATATTAGGTACTTCAAACTAAACATCTGACAGCAAAGTTTGTAAGTATGGAGTGTTTGCACAAAGCTCATAATAGGTGGAACCTCTCCTTCCATCCAAATGTTCCATCCAACTTTATAGTTTATAATATCTACTTTTATTTACAAAGTACTTGATGTATGAAACACAAAATGTAATAGCTAATGATAGACATGATTTATAATTAGCATTTTCTTTCGATACTTTGGATACCCTTGGATTGGGTGCAAATACTGGCATTCAGAGCACGTACAATGTATATAGTTCATTCATCCCTGACAGCCGAAACTGACTGGTGAAGGTGAAGCTAGCGGAAGTTTTTTTATTTCTCTTTTAGTCACGCGCCTTGCGAATCAGTAGCTCAACATCCTGAATATGTGACATAACAAAATTTAACTTTGCATCCGCATTCCCCAAAATGTTTCAGCTACATACTGCATTGTACTTGCTTAGCAAATAGCAAGCGTTTTGGTTATGTATAGATTTCGGTTTCTACTTTTGATGCACTGCACTGCACCACTTATACATAAATCGTAGACTTCCGATTCGACTTTCATGGACTGTCGAGTTTACTATACTGATACACGAATCGTAGATTTCCCTTTTGACTTTTGATGCACTCTCTACAATTTACTGATTCATCATCGTTCATACGGTAGGGTCGTTAAAACAACAATTAACACATTCCCATTTCGTGCTCAATATCAACAATACAATAGAGTTGCTTTCCCCGCCCTTCAACTCGACGACATTCTTCCTACGAGAAACCGTCCTCATTGTATATTAACATGATTCTCGCCTACTTGTTTGTCTCGAGTCACATTCTTCATTCCTGTATATTATGAATGATTCCTTGCGCGTTCAGACTGCTCACCAGAAACAACTAATATTTTATTGGTTTTAGATCTGGTGAAAATCGTTATTCATAATTACATGCATTATATTGACATCAAACGTACATTTTAGATTCTTACTTGGCTGAAAGAGAAATATTACTAATTTTACATCATTTTCTAGTTTGAATGCAGTAATCTTAGATTACTTGAGAATTGAAGATAGTGGCGCACGCAAGGGGTTCGGGGGGGGGGGGGGGCGGCGGCTCCTCAATGTCATTATAAGCGATATTGAAGGTAGTAATCCAATCCATGCGTATATGATACGTGACCAGGTCATAGCGATACACGAATACGCAATGAAATAGGGAAGGTTGAGAGTAAAAAGCAAAGCGGTCCGGGGAGGTCGTACACTATTATAAGTCCATGGTATATAGATTTGTATGGAAACCGAGCCGGTAATGTGGGCTATGTAATTCTTTATTGCACCCGAGTGATCTCAATGTGCTACGAATATCGCGTCATTATTTTACTCCCGAGTACCCTCGGGCCCACCTGGGACAATGGACATAGAAGAACATATAGGTATGTTTTTTTTTGTTTTTTTTTTTACTTTTTTGAAACGTAGGTCTACCCAGGGAATATTATAATATTTTTGGTCTACCCTAATAGAATAGGATTACATTATTGTTAAGTTTTTTTAATTGAACTAGATCCAAGAATTTAACTTTTTTTTATTTTCATTCAGCATTGGTTCTATAAGTAGTAAGTAGCGGTGACAACTTAAATGTTAATTAAATGAGATGTTGGTCAGTATACAAATTTGGTTGCTAAATTCTGTATTCAAAAATGTCCTTGTGATATATTATATAACACGGTTAACGATCACGATGGGCAAAATCGTCGTTCGTTTTGTTTCCTTCCCTTCCATTATTTCCCAAATAAGGAGCAAAGTGTAACGTGATTATAGCACGTAATAATTTCCTCAGTATAGGCCTACAAATACAACATAAATAAAACTGCGCGTATACCATTGGAGTTTGCATTTTTATTAATTTCTCTTAATTGAACCGTTTGTTCTTCCGGTTAAAGAATGCTAAAGCAAACAATCAAAAGTTTCTATTGGCTTTCTTTCTCATAGTTGATAAGTACCTATTACTGTATGTAAATACCGCTGTAAAAACAAACTGCAGGAAGCGTACAATTAGTCTTATAGCTCTTATTATTAGTATCTTTTATAATTGTTTTTCACACTGCTAATTACAAATTACTACTGAGATTCGCATCAATTAAGTTACAGCAATTCTGAATTAATTATCAAACGTCAATGAGCTCTTGCTAAAAGTAAAACCACTTCTATTTCCTGTCTTTACGAAGTATGGCGCACGGACACAGCTGTTGTAGACCAGGCGTGATTTGAAGTGTGTTTTTTGTTTCTTCAATATATCTGACAACTTCTTGATAAGCACCACACTAAAATATACGTTATACGGGCTAACGACCCAATACCAATCCAATGGAGTCATCGTTCTGACATGATATTATTCACTTATTATTCATAGTTCCCACGTGACGTCTCAGCGGCCATGATAAGAGAATATTAGTGTGACGTCTCGATTCCCGTGTCAACCAATGACGAACCGTATTTATGACTCCAAACAATCATGACAGTTGACAGTTGACAGATAGTTTTGTTTAAATTGCAAACATTGTAGCGAGGGTTATCCGTTCAGATATTTCGTTTTATTTAACACGAAACAGTGAAAAAGAAGTTGCTTAAACTGATAATTCAAGTATTGTAATGATACAATTACTACTTTAAATAATAACTACGTTTCAGGAAAGTTGTTTGGAGTCAGATAGCTCGTCCGCCATTTAATCTGACGTCATCACTAATACAGTCTATTGCGACACGATTGAGGAGGACCTATCCTAGATCATTGGCAAATACTATTCAAATTTATTAAATAAGCCTAATTTATAATTTAAAATTAAACGTTAGTAATACAAAAATGAAAAATTACCACACATACCGATTTTATTTAAAAAAACAGGCTGGATTTAAAGAACTATGAATTTCTGTGTTCAACCCAAGTTCTACCACAACAGCCTTCAATTGTTTCTCCATGGCAACGTCAAAGTTTGATTTGGTTTGATCACAAATGTGGCCGCCACGCGCAAAGATGTGACGTACGTGCAACCTATGAATTCAGCCATTGGATTAGAGTATCTGCTCAATCCGAGCATATCCGAGTATCTGTTTAATTAAAACTCGGTGCCGTTTCGTAAAAATAAAAATGCATGCTGTAAAGTGAACACAAGATTAATACCCTCGCACTCACATCGCGTATAAACATAATAACTTGAGCGAATTTGTAGTTTGTGATGAAATATTTTCAACATCTAACTTCTGCCCTATCTGATCAATCTTAGGAAGTTATGTGAACGATTTGTTGCTATAAGTATACTGGCTTGATTTAGTTTCGATAAACTTTAAAGTAATCATCGTAGTCGTAGGTATAGTTGGGTATAGTAATGATTGTAAACTAAGCACCCAGATATGTGATGAACGTGGAGCCTTGAGTGGTTAGCTTTATACTATAGCTCCGAAACAACCTTATCGATGCTTTCGTCATGGACGAATGATTCGCTGGTTGTATTGTCTGCAACCAGCGAGCCCCAAATTCAAATACCGATCACTGATTGGCCACGAACCATTTGTCTATGATTATAATGAAAGCATCGGTGAGGTTGGTTCGGGGCAAGTATACCCGAAGAGCGCAGAATCCTTGACACACGCTCGTGAGACTTGGAGCGGCATTGTCCACGATGGATGTGATTCATCACCCTCTATGAATTATGAATGAACGAATACATTAGATTAGCACGTAAGATTAGGCTAAAACATCAGGCCTCGTCAATACTCACACCAATCTTAAATTTAAGATAAATTCATGTAAAATCGTGTTTAAAAAAATAAAAGTGCATGCTGTAAAGTGAACACAATTTAGGCTATGCATTGGATGAAATGAAATTAATATCCTCGCACTCACATCGCATATAAACATAATAACTTTAGCAAATTTGTTTAAAAATAAGAGTAACTTGCTACAGAACTGACACGTGTTTTGGGTAACATACTAATGACTGTCGTAGTCGTGATCTCACTCACTCTCACATAAAATCGAATGCTTGCCAGTCTAATGGCGGCCTTCAATTTGCATTCACGAAACCAGCGCTTAAATGCATAATTTAGATCCGATCCTCTGTAGTACTATTCCAAGATTTTTGTTCGAAAGTATAGGCTTCCCTCCCGTACACAAAACAAAATCCTTATCAATACTAGCATTGAGTTTCCACTAACAAACTCAGTGGTACTATGGACGGTATAATGCCCCAAGTTCTTTGCTTATTCAATTTTTTTTTTATCAATTACAATTTTCTGTCTGTCTATAGGGTGGCTATAAACTCCAGCTGCTCGACGGGCTACAACGACCGGTCCTGGACTTAACACCGGTCACCGGCGAGTCCGAGTTTGTCAAGAATGACGTCACGTAAGTTGTATATTTTATTATTCATCAATAATATAATCTAAGGCTAAATACAGGATATCATGGTTAGTTTTTTTTACTATATTAGTATTAATTTATTCGTTGTCAAGTGGTGTGATTCTATGGGTTGTTGTGGTATTTAGTATAAAGGGGTAGGCCAAAGGGGTTGGGAGGGGGGGGGGGGGGGGGGCGGAGGATATTAAAAGATTGGTGCATACATTTAATTATCGTGTAGTACTTTATTATAATGTGTTTCAGTTTAGAGATAGGTGTATAAAATAATCTTCTTGCAGTGTAGGCCTACTTACGAAAGTCAATTCGTTAGATGGTTTATTGTGCACACATTTTCAAGGTTTCATTGCCACAATAGAAGATCCGAAAGTGCGTTATTTCACTAGATTAGTGCACTGTGCTAGTTTCCCAGAATTACGCAATCCACTAATTGATGTTATAATATTGTTCACGATGATGGTTCTTTCTTTGAACGAACCCGGTAAATTGTAGGTATAGATGTATTTTACTAGACTGGTATTGCTTTTCTAGTTTCAATCGCTCCAGAGATATTAATTTCACTTGCATGGATGTAATTTCAAGTATTACTCATTACATCGTACCGCGCAAGCAATGTTAAATTGCTTAATTGTTGCAATACAATCAGCAAAACACTGTATTAATGATAGATAGATAGATATTTGGGCTTAACGTCTCATATTTTGTATTAATGACAAATTAGAGATGTTACTAATTAAGAACACAAATATTTGTTATTAATTTCAGTGATACGTATACTTAATTTAATTATTGTTCCTGGTAGGGCCGAGATAAACAGAACACAACACAAAAACAGAAAAATTACTTAAGTAAGAAATTGATTTTGAACTCTGAATTACAAAAATATAACCTACGAAATAAAACAAATATTTTTGTAAAAAGAATAAACAGTGGATTTGGAGAAAAATCAATTTTTATAAGAGGTATAAATATATTTAATCGTGTACCACAAAACATAAGGGATATTAAGGATAGTTATAAATTTAGAAGAGAATGTTGGACCTGGATTAAAGAATGTAAATGTAAAATAATGTAACTATGTCTGTTCTTGTATATTTATGTACTTATGTAAATGAAAAATAGCATTTATGCTAATAATAAAGATACTACTACTACTAAAAGTACAGCTCCAATGTTAAACCGGGGGAAATTAACGTATTTTAGAACCTTCACATCTTTTAAGGGTAGATAAGTGAAATCGATAAAATATGCGTATTTATTTATTGTTTGCCCAATCAGTTACAAGAAAATATAATTTTTTTTATTGGGGGACATTATACCATTTATTATGTGCTTCGTTGCTATAAGAAAATCCCCGCCACTACATATACCAATTCATATGGATCACAGATCTAGCTCAAATTCGTAAGAATTATAAATTAACAATTACTAAACAGCTTGTATAAAATAATGTTTTTCATTTTGTACGACATATTATGTTTGGTTGTATGGGACTCAAAATAAAATCGTGGGACGCCCATGTGAGAGAACTGCACATTTAATAGTGGATTGTTTGAATGGTTAGAATACTCAAAATCACTATAGTTTCATATACACTTATATATTCTATATATATATATTCTATATATATATATATATATATATATAATTATGCGTTTAACATGCCATGTTGAAATCGACGATCGGCAGCATTTTATTTAATGCGTCGTTAAGCTTGGATTAACTTAAAACAAGTACCGGTACCTTTGTATCTTTGTATCCGAACATGTTATAGATACATTATAAAAAGAATCTAGATACAGGTGCAGGTACAATAAACTAAATAAGTAAGAAATGAACTTATCAGTACAATAAATATCTAGATATACACACAACACTGCATTTGGCATCGTCTCTTTTAAGCACTGTCCATGCGATGGAATGAAATGTGAATTAGCTCATTTACGGCAGCCTCGACGATATGCTGCTTAATTGGGGACTTGAGAGAGTATTATTATTATTTTTGTATACGCACGTGCAATTTGAAGCAACTATTTGATTAATATCGATTTTTATTGTGGCCTACATATAATTCAATTAGAAAATATCAGTCCGGATAAGGAATAAATTCAGTTGGATGGGATTAATGTGTTGTAGTCATCACTTCTTGCCGGTTACTCTAGAATGGGTACAACTTACAAGGCGCACTAGACGAGAGGCTTCTCAGTCCCTCGAGCCCCGCATTAGTCTATATATCACTCACTTTCACTCACATATTTCACATGATTTCCTTTCTTCGAGACCTTTACTACATTTTTGCGTCCTAGGGTAAAATAATTACCCAGGTAAGGAACTGTTACCCAGGGCCAACCCACTGGATACTATAGGCTGCAGCCTGCAGTTCACCTGAGCTATATATGGCTGTTCTGTCATTGATCAAACGCAAATTGGGTTCCTCATAAAAAAAGTTCCAAGATTACATTTGATTTGATTATTTGGTGTTTAACGACGTACTCTGCAGCTGAGGTCATAATGACGTCTTCCGAATCAGATCCATTATATATCGCAGGGGTCGTCATATAAGGAGAGTCCAGCAAGGGAGGGCAGGGCCCTTTTGGCAGTTGTCACTTCATTCTAACAGAGTATCAGTCGAATCGCTTTTTTTACAAAGGGGTTTGGCGTTTATATGAATTTGATTCTACATCCATGATTGTGCCCTCCAGCTTTGTATACGAGATCAAAACAGTTTCTTGGTTATTTCTGTGTATATCTAGTTATTCCACCCCAAAAATGATACCGTTGGGTTGTTTGTATCGACCATTCATTGATTGCTATGTGGCCCCGTTTCGTATGAATCAGATAGTTTCAAATTGTTTACCTAAATTGGGTTTCATCTCATCGAGTGAGCAGCTAGAAATCGTGTTCCGTGGAGATCAGCGCGATCTCTCGTAACGTCAAGCGGGGTGAGCTACCTTTTCTTTCATAAAACGGCTTCAAATTACATTACCACATTTTTTAAATTGCATTTATATTTTATACGTAAGGCAATAACAACTGATTACAACTGAACTGATTACAACAACTGAAATACAACTGAGCAGTGTAATAATAATCAGTATAATAAAATTGTTAATTACCTTTGAGTTGAGTGTTGTTTGACTATTTGTTACTTTCATACTCTCATTTTCTTTGTAACACTATAATATTATATAATATTATTTGCTAATATTGCTACATTAATGTTTAAGTCCGGTTGTTTTCGTCATAGAAAGACAAATAAAAAAAAACTGACTAGATAATTTTAAGCTTTTTAACGCTATTTAACGCGATCATGAAATATACGTATAATTCCTAAAAAAGTGATTTTTCCTATAAGATGACTTTTGTTGTGACAGGTCATCATGATTAATTGGTAAGATAGTGGAAGGCTCGCCGGTCGCAGGTAATTACGATCGAGGCGAGAGGGAGGGAAAACCGTACTTTGGTCAGAGGTTGGTGCAAACGCTGCCCGAGCCTATGCCCTCGGGCCTGTCCAACAGCGAAATAAACGAACCGAACTGTAGGGCGGCCGCATGATCTAATAATGGGGCGGCCGCCAGTCTATACTCCACCAAATTCGCGTCTGCAACTGTATTACGCGACTGCACTTACAGACAAATCTGATACCATAAGATCTTTTTTCAAATTTTTTACATAGACGTCGACTTCAGTGATTGTATTGTAATTTATTAGTCGCAAGAAAACAATCTTTGTGCAAGTTTTGGAAAAATGGCCCATAGTTGCGTGTTAATGTTTACTTTTTATTTTACGAGATTTCGTGATTATTTCGCGTAAACCCGAGAATTTCGCAATTTTCGGTAGCATGCAATTTCGCGAATCTCTCGTTTTTATTTCGGAACCATCTTGCCAAGAAACGCCAAAAATTTGATCCAATGAAACAATGCGTTCAAAGAGTCACGAATTTCACGGGTCTCTCTTTTCATAAATTGACAGATCTCAGCTCCAGTTCTTGTTTTAAATCGTGAAATCGTTTGGCCTAATCTGGCGTATCTGAATAATTTCAAGTCGTTATGGTTATCAGTGGTACCGCACAGACAACAAAACACTGACACATTAAGTATATATTGGTAACATTTGACCAAAATCTTCCACGTTGCACTACGAAAATCTATTATCACCAGACAATAATATTGTCAAGTTATTAATTGTATATACATATGTATGGCTAATATAATTCGGGGATAGAAGATTGGTCACATTCTCTAAAGATTATGGCTGGGAGAAAACGTTTAATTTTATATAAACGTTTATTTTCCCGAGTTTTTCGCGTTTAAACATAACACCCCTCCTGTTCACAAAATGATAACAAAAAAATGAGTTGTAATATTCGCGTAAAAAAATGTTCAACGAAATAATTCACGCGTGATTTATTTTATTCATTGTTGATTATATTCTCCACCTTAGTGTCAAACTGTCCACAGTCATTTTGACTAAGCTTTGTCTCGTCGGTTCGTCGAAGCGCTGCAGGGGACATCGGAAAATCTGCGAGTTTGGTTTTTGGATGGGGTGGCGGAGGAGAGGGATTGGTCAGGCGGGTTATAAGACACTGTTAAACGTGCACGAATATTTGTACAGGCATATTTTCGCGCGGGCGTTTACACGTTTAAACTTCTACACGACTCAGCTCCACTAAAGACGCGTGGAAGGACCAGATGGGTAAACAAAGACAAAGAGACACAGGCCTACCTACAATATATGGTTTGGAGACAGAAAGAAATGCATGGAGAAACGTTTTAGTAGACACGTTGACGATGTTGACGATGTCCTGGCTCCAGCCACAGATAAATAATTATTAGCTGTTGTGTGCTCCAACTATCCTGCAATAAACACATTATTTTGTTGTGCAACTTTTGAACAGGTTTTTATTTTTATTTGATAAGAATATGATGTATTATACACGTAGCCTGTTGCTTTATGCACTACTTCACAGTTGCGCAACTATAGGAATTATTTCGGGTGGGGGGGGGGGGTTATTAGGGAAAAGTGAGAAAAGGGGACTGAAAGGGGTCCGCCGGAGGTCATTTCGCCGAAGGCGAAATTTTTTTCACTTCTTTAATTATTTCGTGCCTTTTAGACTCAAAGAATACTACTCGAACCACTACTCGTTTGTTTGTATTATATTGAAGTTACAGTGTTACTGTCTAGTATTAAATTATAGTTCTAAATAAGAATTACATAGAAATTGTGTTTTTAATGTTTTATGGTTGTTCCATATAATATCAATATGAAGGGAAACGTTGTGGTCACAAGTCACATACATTTGAATTTTAATTCACAGACCGTGATATTGTAATATTAGATTAGTGCATTTTTATTTAGCCTATAGGTACCCTCACTTTTACTGGTTCGAGCGAAAGGTATATTAGTTGTAGATGTACACATAAATATAATTGAATTATTGAAAGAAATTATTTATCTTATTTAAGTGAAGTGGTATGATAAATAATGAAAATGTTATTTGTTGCGATTGTTATACACTGAAGTGGTTTAAGGATCTTACAATATAGTATAGTATATAGTAAATGTAGTATTAAGTAAAATCATTCTCGATGTAGTTTCGGGGGGGGGGGGGGGGGGGGGGTTCCGGTAGTGTTACATTAAAATTTATCATTCAAATATACATTACAATTGTAAATAAGACATATGAATCTTACAATTGTAATGTTAATGTAAGGTGTAATGAAAATAAGTGAAATTATAGTACCGTACAGACTTAGAAACAAGTACGTATTTCTAATAAAAGAATAATTATTACTCCATAGGTATAAAAAAAAACACTGCAGATTTTAAATACCAACCCATATACAAATACACATAATGTGTAGCCTAAATGCTTATATTTGCTTTTATGAGGATTATCCATTCTCTTGTGGTGTTTTCCAGTGGCCGCATTGGACCACACTGAGTGCACCTTCAACAATTAAAACAACTATCCACAACAAAACAACAGCACTGCCAGTGCACACTGAGTACAGTGCAGCCCATTGGAAAACACCATTAGAACTGGGAGCTCCTATAATTTATGATATATTAAAAATTAAAACCATAAATTGCGCTCTTATAAACATTTAAAAATTAAAAGCTATCCTTGATCACTTGTTCTGGACTTCTGTGGTTTATGGTTTGTTATCTTTTGCAGAGCCCAATCATTTCAAGTGAAACTGCCAGAAAACTTCACCTGCAGTGACTGTACAGTGAGGTTGCTGCGTCAAGCTGTGGAATGGTCCAACAACTATCGCTTTTGGTCCTGCGCTGATGTGGACATTCGCACGCGTAAGTTTACCCATCAATAGAGACGTTTGTTTTTCGGAATCCGCGAAAAAACGAAGTTCATTATTTGTGGTGTAAGAACTTTTTTTTTGACAGATGTCGGCATGTTGGCCATGAAGGATAAGGAATCAAATCGCGAAATAACACCATATTATTTTAATAACGCGAATTGAGTGTTGAAATAGCGAAATAACACCATTTTCAGCATTTTTAACTATTTACAGTAAAAATTGCATATTTTGCGTAATAATTACTACTTTTGACCCTAAGTCGGTAAAACAGTTTAGTCTCAAACTGTTTACCAACCACATTTTGGCCGATGGAAAAGTGGTTTGCAGCATTGCTGGTAGACAGCGTTGCTAAAAATAAAGCGGTGTGAATCGAGTGAAAATTTCCGTTGCTTTGAAACTTCCTGATTTCTCCATTTCCATTATAAAAATAACACCGAAATAACACCACATTTTGGTTTAGAATAAAACGATTTTTTTTGAAAAAAAAAACATTTTCAAACACCTCTACCCATAACACATCTCAAACAATGTACTACTCATATACTGTTCAACATGTTAACAATATGTATTCATAAAATATGTCAAATACAAAAGTTAAAATGAAAATAACCAATGACAATGAAAGTGAAAATACAAGTGTATCATTAAAATGTGTGTCCATATCGATGATGTGAGACACATGAAGTGTGAAATAAATTTGTCCAAACAAATATTTTTAAGTACCAGTACCGTAGTTATATGTTCATTTGTTTGAAAGGTTCAGCATACCTTAACTCAAGAGAAATGGTTTCAAACACACGTGTAAAGAAAGTGAGTAAATTGATTAGAGGAAGGCACATATCCTATTTTTTCTATAAGTAGACTTATTTATATTCAAAAGTATTTTATCAAAAAGTGTTCATTCATCCAGATCCTGAACTTGTATTGGAAAAATAGCATGGTATTCAGATTGACAAAATGCCATTTGAGTGTGATACCTAATATACCTAATCTTTTCCTCATTATTGAATCAATATCTCTAACAGTCATGCAGCAGCTACAAGGATCAGGAGGAGTTGAAATTAACATTTATTGTCACTAGCCCTTTAATGGCCCTCTAGAAGCACTAGAAGACCTCTACCCATGAATATACTAATGATATGTGTAAATTTGAAAGGGGAAAATGCTGTTTCCTTCTTGAGGACATACCTACCAAAAAGTGTAGCTTAGTTTTAATGTGATTTGTGTTTTTGCTGCAGGGAGAGAGTACAAGGAAGACTGTAGTGGCCACGGACGCTACTTATTGGCCAAGTGTCACTGTGACCGTCTGTATTACGGCCCCCGCTGTCAGTATCATGACGAGTGCTTCAATGACAAAGATTGCGGTGACCGAGGAAAGTGTGTTGACATTGAAGCAACTACAGCGCCAAGGAAGCACTGCTACTGCGAGCTTGGCTGGTTTGGCCGAGGATGTGTCAAACGTAAGTTTCTTATCATCGTTGGAGAGTTTGAAAAAGTTGAAACACTTTGTATTTAGTCTTATTTGGGTTATGGTAGGGTACATATAATCATCAATATTTATAATAAATACAAAATTTTATTAATTATACCTAGGTACTTATATGAGTATGACTGTATGAGAAATGGTAACTATCCAAATTTGTGTGAACCTTCAAGTTCAACAAAAGGGTTTACAGAAGCCTACTTATTATTTCAAATTTCAACAACTCTACAGGTTCGCCGGTGAAGACGACAGATCTGGACTTCAACGCATATACAAAACGGGAGCTCAGTAAGACTTTTACTCTGTTCTGGCGCATTTTGAAGGAACAGGGTGAGATTGAAGTAGTGATGGTTGTCAATGGTACAAGCTATGTTGGACTTGGCTGGAGATCACGCCAACTCACTGCCTCTTGTCGCAACTTCCCATTGATTGCTGACTTGAATGGTGAAGGAAAACTAGACCTAGAAGGTGCATCTTTTGGGAAACCTGAACCAGGCAGTGAGCCAGAGCCAGGGAGTAAGCCAGTGCCAGGAAGTGAACCAGAGCCAGGAAGTGAACCAGAACCAGGAACTGAGCCTGAGCCAGAAGGAAAACCAGAACCATCAAGTGAGCCAGAGCCAAACAGTGAACCTGAGCCAACCAGCGAGCCCACAGGGGAACCAGAACCTGGAAGCAAACCTAATAAAAAGATCGTCTCCTCACGAGCAACAAGGGACAACGTAGAACCGGGTGACTCGGAGGTTAAAGTCGAGACGAGCGTCTCTTTCCGTGTGAGCTCCAAGCAAGGTCGTCGCAAGAGGGAAGCTGAACCACAAAAAGACAACACAAGTAGGTTTACTGTTAGGTGTATATATATATATATATATATATATCAGAGAGTCTTCATAGGTGTTAGTGAGCTTAGTAAATCTCTTATTGGTATAGTGCTATTTGAAGTGTACATACTATATACTTGTATTATAAATCACATAATATACTCACTACTGAATTTACTGTAGCATGCTAAAAATGTAAGCCACAATTGGTAGTCATATCATTTTGCTCAAGAAAATTATTTTATTTTATGCATTTCATATATACATGACGTATACAACGTTATAGATGGAACATATTAGGTATAAATGAATATGATATATAAACGGCAAGCTTTCAACAAACATTCATAAATCAGTGCAATGCTATTTACGTATTTAATTAAGTGAAAAATGTTACCGTACATAAGTTGCCGTCAATTTGGTAAATTAAATACATAGTCGTACTATGGTTGCATTCCGTAAGGTCGACCGGACTCGACCGCCTGACTAGTATCATTTGGCAAATGGAACTACGGTCAGGCTGGTCGAGCCCGGTCGACCTTATGGAATGCAACCTCTGTGTGACATACCTACACGTACTATACAATACATTTAATAAATATGCAATTGACTTAATTATGAACTAGGCTATCAAACAATAGTTTAAAATTAACATTGTACTGGTGCTTTGCACGTTATGATCCAATTTACACGTTTTTTTTTTAAATATCACATTTTAAATTTTAATGGGTAGTTACGCACTCAGCAAGTTTTATGCTTGGTACTGGTATTTCAAATCTAGCTCACATGAAAGATTATATTACATATTACATCTTTTTATCACAGTTAAGCCAAGTCTTGGCTTTGTGGTCTCTAGGAGTCTTCCTTTTGTTATTTCCCTTTGGCTTACGTTTTTAATGAGGGAGGAACATCTGTTATTGATGGCTGGTTGCTTTGTAAAGTTTGCAAGGTACTACTTCATTTTATTCCAATTGTGAAAGAAATGTTTAGTTAGTCATATGACGTTACAAATATGCATACTCTAAATAAAGGTTTGTTTTTTATGACTAAGCATTGGTTACTAGTCATCAAGGACTTAGGTACTAATGGTTTTATAAATTAAGTTGTTGCTATATTTGTATATATATATATATGACTGAACGTGCTATTTTACATTTAAATAACTTTATCCTTTTTTAAGCTATTTCAGCTGCATTACAGATCTGATAATGTAGCCTTTTGGTATTTGGATACTTCCCAACTTGTCTTTCTTTACAGGCTCTTGCAACTCAAATGCATGCACAACTTCAAGAAAACTACATATCTTGATTTCAATATTAATGTTGTAGAACTTCATTTATAATATGTTAAATTTTAAAAAGGATTTCTTAAATTCTTATGGATATATTATTTGTGCTTACAGCTCAGGGCATCCTGTTTTCACAAAAGTAGTAAAAAAGGCTAAAAGTAAAAATTGAATGAAGTTCTACAACATTCACCGTTTTGTACAAATACTGTATTTTCAACTGGTGGTTGGCAGTTTCTTGTCTTCTAGCAAGGCATGTTTTTCTTTGTTTATCAGGGAAGTCAACAGTGGAGCCAAAGGCAGAACCTACCTCAGAACCGGAACCAACTCCTGAACCGGATTCTAAAACAGAACCTAGCTCAGAACCAGAACCAACATCTGAGCCTGAAGGTTCTTCCAAACCATACACAAAACCAAAATCAAATTTCAAACCAAAAACCTCACCCAAATTGAAAGATAGTTCTAAAGTAGAAGCAGAACCTGAACCAAGCTCAGAACCAGAACCTACCTCAGAACCTGAACCAACATCTGAACCAGAGCCAAAGTCTGAACCAGAACCTAACTCTGAACCAGAACCTAGCACTGAACCAGAACCTATCACTGAACCAGAACCTAACACTGAACCAGAACCTACTTCTGAGCCAGAACCTAACTCAGAACCAACACCAGAACCATCTTCTGAACCAGAACCCAAAGATTCCAAACTTAAACCAAAATCCAAACAACTGTCATCATCTGAACCTATCGCTGAACCAAACTCCAAACCTGAACCTAGTTCGGAACCAGAACCAACATCAGAACCTAGTTCTGAACCTGAGCCTGATTCTAAGCCTGAACCAGACTCAAAACCCGAACCCAGTTCAGAACCCAATTCTGAACCAAATGCTAAACTGCAAGCTGAGCCCAGTTCTGAACCTGAAGGAGCACCTCACTCTGAAGGTATAGATGAGTTGTTTGGAAGTGTTCGATATTATCTGCCACTTAAGCGTAACTGCCTTCTGTGCACTTCATAATGTTTTATATTTTAATTATAATTCCATATCGCATCACCATTCACCATTCACCGAATCATCACATACACTGTATTTGTACCAACATTAGCATTTTGTTAAGTATAATTTGAAAATATCTTTCATACTGGTATACACTTTATTTATTTGTCCTATGGTAGGACAGTCGGTCTGTTTGAGTATTAAGTTACTAATCGAGTGTACCAATAGGTAGAAATGTAATTTAATATGGTTTAAGGTGGGAGATATAATTTGTACAGACGTAATGAAGAAAAAACAATTTATATTTTGTGGGGCTTGTTAGTCTAGCTACTAGTGGGTTTATTCCTGCTTCTAATGCAGAAGGTCCAGGGTTCATTTTCCAGTTTGAGCTGTGGTTTTTAAACTTTCTAGATTGACTTGAATCCATCTGGAAGGTCAGTCATCAGTAGTCAAGGGAATAAGTAGTTATTAGTGATAGGCTACAGGCAAAACTTTACAGTTAGATACGTAATACGAGTATAATAATCAATTCTTGGTGCGGGCCAAAATGGGGTCCCCATATAGGATTACTTCCCAGTGACCTTCCTTTAACTTCGAAATATATAAACAATTTATTTTTAGTCTGTTTCCATTATAGTTTGTCGGAAACAAAATATTGACAAATATTGACAATATATTTAAAATACAATTTCATTTTTCTACGAATCACAGTAATTTGTCATTGCAGACAGATGATATTGTGCGTGGGGCTGGACTGGAACATTTTAATTTTTATATTTTTGGACTCCTCTTGCTATTAAACACCAACATTGTATCAAATAAAGCAATAGTATTCACAACTATCACAAGATTTTGCGATCTCGAATTTTACGGGGCTCTATGTATTTTATATTCACCTTTATATTCTGTTCATTCATTTTTAAAGTGAAGGTAACTGTGATCTGTGGAAGGTTGCATTTATTATAGTAGCCTACACAAATCAGGGCAGAGATCCTCAACCTGCAGGTTGCGACACACAGGGAGTGTTGTTTTGTAAATAAATAAATACAATGATTAATCAATATTTTAAGTTTTAACTAATAGAAAGCATACTGACATATTTATTGCACATTATAGCTAGACTAGTTTGTCCCATGCACATATGACCAGAATTGAACAATATGAGATTGATCTATATATTTTGTAAACTGTCTTAGCTTAGGCCTATATATTTACCTATTTTGTTCTTTGTTGACTTTCTGTTTTTAATCCTGGTACTCGCTGAGTGTGGTTGGCCTATTTAGTTTTAGCATCTGGTTAACTAAACCAAACTTCTATAATTTGTATGGACAGTAAGACTTAGTGTAAATAACAAGTTTCCTTTACATAACTTTTATTATAATAGATATAGCTACATAGTACATACCAGTATGTACCATACATATATATAAGTATCATAACATTTCTTTCAATACAACATTATTGTTCAGGTGTTCCGGAGCCAGAGGGAGGTGCAGTCATCAAAGGTAAACGGACATACGTATTTCAATACTACCTATACTCATTGTATATACCCTATACTATATAACACCAACATACATTAAATTACATACTGTATAACAATACTGACTATACTATACTCGTGGGCTACCGACACAAGCACTCTGTCAGTGAAATTTGGTTTTTCCCAATAAATCAAGATAGAAGATTACCTACACTGTAACTGTACTTTATGTAGAGTTTTTTACTATTGACATTTTTATTTACTTTGTTTTAATCTTGTTTACTTGCATGATTCACTAGATTTTTTTTAGATCTCCAAAGTAAAACGTAGAGTTTGGCAAATAATGTGAACAATACAGGCAAGAAAAATCTAGAATTTCACAACTGTGTAGGCTACTTGCTTTGAAAGTGTGTTTCATAATTAATTAAATAGAGATACCATACATTATTGTGAGTAGCACTGCATTGACTGTACAGTATATTGTATAAGTGTCATATTCTTTTAAGTGTTCTATTTTGCAATACATATTATAATATTCTAGTATTGTGTATACAATACAATACCATTGATGCTGGATTTGTCCAATATTGATTTTGGCATACTTATTCATTCAGACTGTTTATTTAGTAACTTATATATTGTTTGTTCTCATCTCCTAATTTTAATATCCGACAAGTGACAATCCATTGTAATCTTTCAATGATACCTTAAATCTATTTTTAGGTTTGTATGGCATTTGTATGGCATATAGTATATGTTTTTAGGGATGAATTACATTAACTTTTCCTACAACTTGACAATAAAAAAGATTTGTAAACATATTGTATTTACTCTATCTGTTAATGCTGTAGCATACAAAACGTAAATATAATATTGTTTGATGCAGAGAAAAGCCAAGGCTTCTCGGCCCACCCGTACGCACCACGACACGATTTCAACGCCATGGACTGTACGGATATCGTCATAGGGACAGCTCGGGGCACTGCCAGTCGCATCTGGGACTACTACACACGCGATAGGTTTGTGTACTTGCCTGTTGTAACCTTCCTCTTCACCTGTTGCTAATCAATATACTTTGTGCTATATGTTGTAAGGGTACAAGGATTAGAGATACAACAACAACAACCACCACTGAACTACCTGATACCCATTTATATATTTGTAAAAAGGTGATACAGCTAACTTTGCACATACCCCCCGCCACCATCTTCCCCATTACAAAGGGGAGGTGCTAGACCTGTGTAGGGGGTGCCACATTCCAATACTTATAGCTTGCTCCTTGTAAGCATTGCTATTATCCTTCTGTACATAAACAAAGCAGTTTAGTTTTGAATTATATGTACAGTACTATACTTACTGAAAAGGAGAAGGGAGTAAAAAATTGTCTTAAATTAATCTATACATTGTAAAGCATAACACATTAAGTCCCCCACTGAAAATTAATCTTGTTACTGAGTGGGTGGACTCTAAATGTGAATTTATTTACTTATTTATTTATTTATTTATTTATTTATTTATTTATTTATTTATTTATTTATTTATTTATTTATTTATTTATTTATTTATTTATTTATTTATTTATTTATTTATTTATTTATTTATTTATTTATTTATTTATTTAAGCTCAATGTTAAAAGAGGGGGTTTAAGTTGGAAATAGGTACTTGTTCATTTATCTTCTGTATGTACAAACTAAAAGGCTTTTGTGAGAGTGAACTTATAAATCAGTTTTTTTTGCCCATCTCCTCTGTGTTTTGGAGAGGCATTTTAAAATTGTTAAAAAAGAAGAGGCCATAAGGATGGTAATGTATGTGATTGGTAGAAGGAAAGACCTCAAGAGCATTCTGCATTACCTGAGGACGAGGTGCATCATCAGTCTACATCTCATAAACTTTTGAAGTTTGTGTGGTTTTTCTGTTCTTCTACTAATTATAATATATTGATGTCTAATTTTACATTGGGTTGAGAAGAGCAGTACAAAAAAATATAAATGAAAAAATAAACCTAAATATGAACGTGTGTTTGTTTTTTCAGGTCTACACCACGAATAGACTCGTTCTGGGGTGGCAAAGATGATTTAACTGCAGCCATGGGCTTCGAAAAAGATGGCATCACAACTATTCTTTTCAGGAAAAAACTGAAAGGTAACAAGTAACAACTATGCAGTGTTTTATGTATGCACTACGTGAATTAAGATACTGTATCTTCATAATTTCCAATTTCATGGTTATTATATATAATTAGTTACATTATTACACAAAATTCCCATGATATTTAGTTTCTATTCAAGTAACCAAAAAATTCATACATGATGTTTGCTTTCTGGTTTCTATCATAGTAACTTGTAAATATACGCACTACCCTCTAATGCTCATGCATTACACCACGCCATTATTTTTTATCAGTATAGTGTTCTGTACATTATGTTTTAAACACAATCTATTCTAACAAACATTTATTTTTTTATGTCAAATTCAATTTATAGGCCTAGTGCATAATTTTATTTTAATATACTGTATTTCCTTAACTATATAGTTCATGTAGTTATGTGTTAAATTATGTCAGTGTATTTACTATATTATTATATTCAATGTATATTATTATATTCATGTAAAGTTAAAAAATATTCTATTCTATTCTATTGTAGCTACGGAGCGCACTGATCACTCAATTGAAGAAGACTTGATGCATGTGATTTGGGCACAAGGGCAAGAACCTAATCACTATGTGCACAATCCTAAGTCAGGTTTGGAGCGTGATCAAGCATCGGTCAAAGATTTCTACAAGCAAGATGAACTGAAATACCATGGGCACCAGGATCAACGAGGACAAACGACTCTCAACTTCTTTGGTAAATGTTTGGCATAACATTCTAGACTACAATATCTACAGTAAACTAGCTCAGTCCAAACCGAAAGGGATGCGACCAACCTTGGTATGGATTCCATTCCATTTAAAACGTTCTCCAAACTTACGATTATGAGATACATGGGATAAGGTCCAAGTATATGTACTTAAGGGGACAATATTTGATTATCTTACCAAGACTAAAATGTTTCTTTCACCACTGAAGTGAAAACATGGATGGGTTATGCCATCTAATGGAACAAGTTATATAATGTAGGCCTAGTTAAAAAAGGTATCAGCAGGACTTAAGACCAGTTTGCAATAATTGGTACCAACTTGACGCATCAACTGTGAGTTGATTCAGGTTAAGAGGGAAGGATACCAGGCTTGTTTACAGGGTCTTAGGGAAAGCGCTATAATTTCTAAACTATTGCCTCTATTTCAATGCAGTTTTTTTCTGTGGATAGAAAACAGATGTCAGAAAAGGTTTTGTGATTAACATTTTCACAAATGTTATAACTTTTATTTGTTTTTTATTATTCAAATTCGAAAATTCAAACGGAACCTAAATTGAAGAATTTAAACCACATGGGATCTTAAGCATGATCTTAATAACTAAGTTTTAAAATTTCAATGCGATATCTTTATTAGGTAAGCCACAGTTGCGTTTGCAATATCGCGTGATTTGTACTGATAGATGCTGCCGTGGAGTTTTCGTTCACTAGTTGAAGCATGGCAGTCACTTCCCCTACCGTGCCGGTCGGGCGCCTGGCTGGCTGCCTGGCTGGCTGTAGCCGCTCCCCAAACAAAACAACCACATTCCTTTCCATAGCTACCCTTCTTGCTCATGGGGGTCTGCTCAACGCGAAACAGTAGGACTGACATATGTTTCGATCCTAAAGACATTTGTTGTGGCCATTCGCTTTAGATTTTGTACGAGAACCAATATCGAATGGGGTGGAGATTCATGAAGATAATGATACGTATTGATTATTGTTGCTTTACATATCTGTTATTACAATTATGGTATTCGAGACTATGAGGCTTTATAGAGATTATACAAAGTGATTACAAGTATAATTACAAAAAACACGTAGGCTTACGTTAGGTGGGATTCGAACCCACGTCTCTAAGTGGCTGACACACTTAGCACCGGTGCCCTAACGTACGAGACACACGGACGGGAAGGGATCCATAAGGAAGTCCGAATAATTTCTATAACCCGAAATAGGACCCCCCCCCCCCCCCATATTTACCACATGGGATGGCGTGTATATTGCCGATAAAATCATGATTGCGAACATTTTCATTTATCAATAGAAGTAAGATCAGAAAGATGCAGATTCTATGTCTGTAGATTGAAACATAATCGGTTGATTTCAAAATTTTGTTCCCGGGGGTACCATTTCGAATCCCGGGGGTGTAGACATCGAATGAAGGGAGGGGGGTGGGGGGGGGGGGCTAATGTTCAAAACTAACACTACTTCTACATTATTGTTACTAATAAAGTGTGAATTGTTGATTGGCAAATTCATTCATAAACAGTGATGTTTAGTCAGTTATGACGTAACGTAACCATCCGCTTCACGATAAGTCCGGGAAAGGTAACATGTCAAACTTTGTAACGCTATAAAAATCGAACTGTCACATTTTGAAATGGGAAAAGTATGTTGCCGGTATTTGAAGATACGGGCCTATCTATCTATTTCGTATGATGGAACCAATATCGGGAAATGTGGAACATTCCCTATTGTGTACATTACATGTTTAAATATCAAGAATATGTTTGTTTATAATATTATTAATTTGCTTTGTAAATACGTGGAAAAAAGAGTTCCAATCCGACCTCGAAATAATTGTTTCTTATTACTATCTTTGATTGGCTGTCCTTGGTTGGGAACTCGGTGGGCCTACCTAGTGCAATACACTCGTGTGAGTTTCCAGTAAATGTATGATTCTATTGTACAATTCTATTTAACAATCGCATCGCACTGAAAATGTATTGACAGCTGCGATTGCAGTTTATCACATTCAATAAATAATCAGTAATTATTTATTATGCCAATAAATATCACACTTGCGCGAACGTTACCTATAAGATCACAACAAAGCTATGAACAATTACATTGTTGTAGCATTTGTCCAAGAGGCGATGAGTTGACTCAGCGGTAAGACGCGAGACTCTAGTTCGGGAGATCGCCGGTTCGATTCCGGCCACCGGCAGTCATGACTGAAGGTTTTTTCCTAGGGCTTCCTCAGTCGTAAAGGCGAATGCTGGGAATGAGTCCTACCAGCAGCTCTCGGACATTCCTTCCCAACTATAAAAACACCCTAATAACCTGGTTAGGCAAATGAAGAGGGACACATCAGGTAAAGCTGGTGTGCACTCTAGAACGGGTAGTCCCACGAAAAATTATTGTTATCATCATCATTATTATTATTATTATTGTATTTTTTTTATTATTATTATTATTATTATTGTCATTGTTATTATTATTATTATTATTATTATTATTATTATTATTATTATTATTATTATTATTATTATTATTATTATTATTACTATCATTATTATTATTATAATTAATGAATGAATGAGATGATAATGATTTAAACACGGGATTCGAACTCACGCCTCTTAGCTCCATAGGACCGACAACAACAATATTAGCGCGGACTGCTTTAATTGTATTGTTTAGCTCCCGGCATTTGTTTGGTAGTTTGTCTTGTGGGAGTGTTTCCACCATTCAGTGATCTTCAGTAACCACAATGACAACCCAGGCAGGCACCCCCGTGGCTCCGATATCCAGAACGCCTGGAGCTATAGCAACACAATAGTTTCCAATGACCCTGTATTCGTCGTAGTAATTGAAGTTGTCTTGTGCATTTGATCTCCTCGCGTTAGAATGTATTTAATCTTTTGTATTCCACAGCATACACGGCAAGTGTAGTACATGTTGATTTTGCTACAAGTTGTGTGTACTCTCTTCGTGATGAGCGTTGCACAAGAGTACAGACGTCGTAATTACGCCTCTTGTGCGTCTTCGCTGAGTTCGTCCCCTCAGTAAAACCTATTTGTTTGGATAATTGCCAAATTTTACAACTCTATCCATGGTGTGCTTACAAACATGTATTCTCTTTACCGGCACATGTCTTCACACCCGCGATATTCCATCAACGAACAAGAAACTATAATTATATATTTTGTAACTTTTATAAACCTCTGGTACAGGGTTGTGTAACCAATTTACCATATCGGCGATTGGAATATGGATGTTATCTTCAGTATTTGACACTCCAATACTATCCGTACAACAGCACGTGACTGGTTGTCTTGTTGCGCATACAATACAACAATGGTTCATGCTTACCTTTAGTTTGAGCTGATGGCTATTTTATGAATGTTCATAAGGTTGTAGAAACACGACGTATTATAATATATTTCCAAATTGTATACAATTTGTGTTGAAAAATTGATGTATATTTTGGTAAACTGTAATCACCTATTTAAACATTGATTTATATGATGTGTAAGTATAAGTATTATTATTTTTATTATTATTATTATTATTATTATTATTATTATTATTATTATTATTATTATTATTATTATTATTATTATTATTATTATTGTTATTATTATTATTATTATAATTATTATTATTATTATTACTATTTTTTATTATTATGATTTGTGTAGTGTCATTGTAGTATTTATGTATTTGGATACTATTGTGCTTGCATACTCATTCGCATATTGCTGTATATTTTTGTGAGCTATAATCGATTTTTTAATTGATGTTTTAATTTAGACGTAGTAAATGTCCAAAGATATGTAAAGACATCGAAATAATAACATATCACTATTTTGGCAAGTAATACGTGAGAATATCCTAATTTATATTCATAACAGACAATAGTATTGTTTCATTATTGAACTACATAACCGATCAATATAATCTCTAAATTAGACACGGTGAGAAATACCACTGCACTCTTGACCTCTAACGCTTCACCAGCAGTTTAAACAGACATTTAAAATAAAGAATGCTTATTTTATTCAACTGGAACTTAGTCTTCATTTATTAAATTATTACTTTGTAATTAAAACCAACTTTTACACCAAGCCTAGTTGTGGAGATGATGCTATGCGATGAATATATCGTTACAACTTGAAACAAACTTCTGGCACACTTTCATGTCAAATGTTGGTAACCGAAGTTTGTACGACCACTACCTAGTTGTAGGAGGGGGTTGGTGGCAGCCTGTGACAAAAAAAATACAAGGTGACAGAAATGTTACGCATTTCGCAGCATTTGTTACCTGGGTCGGAATATCCATATTGTAAGTGGGTTCGAATCTCTTTCTTTACTTACCTGACTCGTATTGGAATCGAACCTACGTCTCCGGCTTGCCGAGCAACAGCTTGCGGGATAGATGATGACACTTTACAATCGATATAATTGTTATAGTGTGTTGATGTATGTATATTAAGTATGAAGTATGAACGTGAAAAATAAACTAATGCCTTACATCAACAAAATACCAAATGGTAAACCACATGTCATTAGCCAGTTTGCCAGTGTAGTTGGTCGCAGTCGATTAGGCGTTGGTCTAGTTACTAGTAAACCGCGGTATCTGCGTTCCAGGTTCGAATCTTGCCTTGGGCATGGATGTCATGTGGTGGTTTTTCATCATCATGATCATCACCCACTCATCGTCTAAGCCCAAATATCATCATCATCATCATCACTTTCATCACAATCATCATCATCACCATCACCATCACCATCAATGCAGTATTGAGTATTGGAATTTGGATTAAATCTGTTGTTTTCATCGTAGAGCAAAAACTCAAAAAGTCTCATGATCAACACCTAGGCACGAACAATTTGCGGCAACGAAATTAATATGATTCTCGAAAAACGTGTTGGGAAGAAAGTACATCGAGAGACAAAAGAAAGGGTTTGAATTGTTTTGCGCCCTGCCGTGACTAGCCAGCGAGTAGTCGGGATAAGGACGGGCAGCAGTTCGAGACTGTGACAATAGGCACCTCCGCGGGGGCTCTCCATTGATTCCTTGGGCGACTTGGCCAAACGACTACGCGTCTGAACGGAACGGAACAGCAGCCGAGACCTTCTCTTGTCGACGTCTCGAGTAGAACTATCCCCACCACCACGCAGTAATATTTCCCCTCCGCTCAGAAGTGATTTTCAGAGGCATCTAGCGGGTGAAGGTAAATTATAGCACTACGTAATCTTCAGCCTTAATGATTTTGATTCCTGATGATACAGTGATAAAACAACGTGGAATAAACAGCTGCCCATAACAAACCTACTGACTGCAAATCAGTTATTTTAGTACATATGGAGTTGAACATTGTCGGTTCAAGTTAACGGTTGACTCATTCCCACAATTGTAAATGGGTTCGTAAGAATATACAGGTTACTCCAGGCTTTGAAGTTCAAGTTAGCATTGATGTCAATTACAAATTACCAATTGTAAACTGGTCTTTATGTTTAAAAAGTAAATTTACTAAAAGCAAAAATGACACGTTGCTAGGACTACCAGGCATATGCTTTTAGGTGAATGTGAAATGTTCTTCCTCCAGATGAAGCAGTTACCCAATCTGATACTGCACCTGTGATGGACCCCGGTACCTGTGGCGGACACTGGAAGACACCTCGAGACTGCGACCCTCTACAAAAGACTTGCGAGTACTTTGCAAAGTGGGAGTATCTTAGTAGGAGGGACGAAGTACGGTTCACCATTGAGACTAAGCACACGGACACATGGACTGGAATTGCATTCTCCAATGACCTCAAAATGGTAGGATCATACATTTAATGAACCACAATATTGTATTGTGTGGTATTCATTAGCAAATTTTTAAATACGTACATATTATTTATTTATTTATTTATTTATTTATTTATTTATTTTCAAGATGAATACAAGAAATACTTATTATAATACAGAGATCTGGCCCCCAAAGAGTAGGAATTACTCGCAAGTAGGGGGCCTTCAAAAACAGGAAATGATTTAATAGATGATGAGATGGTGGCGGGAGGTATGAACACTTACATTTGTAGGCTAAGGGCCTACTACGTAGTATGATTTATGTATTAACAACAGAAGTGAAAATAGTGAAAATATGATTGAGAATAGTGATGAAAAAAGAAGTAAATAAAGAGTGCATATAAAGAATGAAGGAAACACAAGACATATTTTGTTCTAATAGGAAATGTGGTTGCAACTGTCCTCTTTTCTGCATAGTATCTTTTGTACAGTATCTGTTCTGTTTTATTATTAAAAATGTTCCTGTTTTTTGTTATATAGTCGCAAACGGATGCAGTGTTGGGGTTAGTGGATAACAATGGCCGTGTGTTTTTAATGGACACGTGGATTAATGGCTACACAGCACCAACGTTAGATACATCACAGGATATCTACAACATGACTGGCCGTATCAAAGACGGAATCACTAGACTATCCTTTGTCAGGAAGAGACTTTCTGGAGACTCAAAGGTACCATTTTGTCTAAATTGATTTTAAAATCTGCTGTTAAAATAGTTGTTATGAAATCCAGGAATTAAAAAACTACCGCGTCTGGCAATCGAACCCAGGTCTCCCACTTGCCTGGTGGCGTGACCCCTAGACCATCGGGACTGGCAATTTAATGTCTGGATATTGCACATTTTAATATCTATGTGGTGGTGGAAAAACACTGTTGTCTTTGAGTTTACTGGATGGCAGGTTATGTACTTCACCCCTGAGAGTGTTTTTCCAACATATATCTCTTTGAATTGAAATATTTGTGTTTTTCCTTTTATGACTTTGTGATATTGCTCAAAATTTTAGGCAATAAAGTTCACTTAGGGTACCTAAATGGTTTAAATTTATTACTGATTATTTGTGTAAAATAGTGCCAGCTCATAATTTTATGTGTGACTCGGAGGGTTCTGTAGGGTTTTCTGCTTCGAATGCATATAGTTGATTACAAACTGTGTTTCAAACTCATGGAGCACCTATATGGTTTGATTCCAATTTTTTTAAATGTAATATTATCATTATATCTTGTGTTTTATTTCAAGCTTGTACCTAATCAATTAAGTGCATACTGCCATACATATGAATGGTGACTTTGAATCCATCATAGCGAAAGGTCACAATAAATGGTACAATCACTGTTAGGTATGGGATAGGTACACATGAACACGTTTTAATATGTAACGCGTTTACTGTTTTGCTCTAAATATTAAACCCATGGTCCTGTGCATGCCGCCCATACAGAGTTATATTTGTGTGCGACCGGCCACAGCGTACGATCTTAGCTGACCGACTACGTGCCACTGAACACACGAAATTGCGAAATTGCACACGAAATGCATATCCATACAGTGCACACTGCACACCCTAATTCATGTGAAAAATCTATTGGGTAGGCAGGTACAGGCACTTACGTCTACATACCTTTCACAGAGAGATTACATAGCATAATTACACTGGCTGGAATAAAAGGCATGGTAAAAAAACAACCAAGTCTGCATTACCAAAAACTGAACCATAAGCTACCTATGTGCTCGAATAACAGAGTATTTAGTACCAAGGGGAAATGAAACTGGATAGCAAGTGCATGTTTGACAGCACATGGCAAACACGTTACTGTGTGCACTTATATATTATTAATTATTATTTATTATATATATTATATAATAAAAGATAAGATAAGATTGTGTTTATTTAGCTTCACCAGCTATTATTGTCATACATACATATACATTATCTTATTATTACTATCAATTAAATAAATATACAATTAATTATACTTACAAATTATTTTTACCATCAAATATTAGTATTTGTAATTGTACAATTGATGTTCAAATACATATTTTTTAGCTTCTGATTTAAATTTTGGAAAGTTTTTTATTTTAATATTTTTTATAAGTCTGGGCAGATGGTCAAACATTCTTAATCCAGCATAAAATATGGATTTTTGACTTTTGTGTTGCAGCTTTATTTAAATGTTTAACATTGAAATTATTAATTTACCTTGTTATATGATTACCATATGTAGGCCTACATTATTATTGTATGATCTAAACTCATTAAAAGCTATGGTAATTAATAAGTGGATACAATAATTGTGTATCGTTTGTGTTCAATCTCTCTCATATGTGCTAATTTGTGTTTTTTTTTTTTTTTTTTTACTCTTTCAGGATGTCTCTTTTGGTGACGACAAGTGCTTCTACTTCATGTTCCCAGTGAAAGGCGGTACATTCGATGCACGTAGCAAGAAACTCCGTAAGCATGTGCAAATACCAAGCCTTTCGTCTGAGAGAGTCTGCATAAAGCAGTGTAGTGCTGGTGAGTAATACTAATTTAGTGTTCATTTTACACAGATGATTTGTTATTCTACCCTGTTATTGTCTCATACAATTAAACATCTTCAAATACACTTTGCATATGTACAACATAACATCATAAACATTGACTTTTTAATTAATAAATATTAAATCTGCCTTATTATTCATAAATACTGCAGGGCCTATAGTATTAGCCACCACCCACAATACACAGCACACACTACATCACTACATACTGGTATGTTACGCTTTGAATTGAAAGCAAGGGTGTTTTTAGATCGAGTGATATCGAAAGATTCTTCTTGAATTTCGAGGAATTTTCGAGACTGAGCACAGTAACAATAGCTTGCCTAAAAAAATTCAAAATTTGTTAATGCGACCTTGATTTGCTCTAACTTTTGAAGACAATATAATAATAATAATTTTTGTAGGAATACCCTTTATAGGGTGCACACCAGCTTTACCTGATGTGCCCCTCTTCAGGTGACTAACTAGGTTATTAGGGTGTTTGGATAGTTGGGAAGGATTGTCCGAGGGCTGATAGTATGACTCAATCCCAGCATTCGCTTTTACGACTGAGGAAAACCTCGGAAAAAACCTTCAGTCAGGACTGCCGGTGGCCGGAATCGAACCGGCGACCTCCCGAATTAGAGTCTTGCGTCTTACCGCTGAGCCACCTCTATCGGTGAAGACAATATGTAGTTATGTTGTTAGATGCTCTTTGGCTATACTATTGGTTGAGAGCTGGTATAGGATCAAACACTCAACATATTTTATTAAAGACGTAGGCAATATGAAGTGGTTACATAACCTACAAGGATGGGCAATGTGCAAATGTACATGTTGTGAATGTCCATGCCCAGAAACTAGAGGTAGAATCCACGAAGGATTAGATTTGAAATATAAATTATGCAGTTTTACATACAGATAGCAAAGTGAAATTTACCTTTAAATATATCTAGGAGCAATAAATAGCCTTGGGCACTGGTGTGTTAACAGTGACACTGCAACATAATTATTACATTATATTAGGTATGCACGTTCTTTTGCTAAAATATATGTACGTCTCACGTATCATTGACATTTTTTTAAATTCATAGATTGTTTCAGTGGCAGAGGAGGTCCTGCACTGTAGTAAATTACAGGCTAAATTAAGTCAAGAACCAACCAGTTGATTCTGTTTTTGAATTTTTAGAGGATCTTGCGGCAGTGAGCACAACTCCTGCTCCACCGCGCCTCTCATACAACATGGAGGTGAAGCTGGTAAGCTTGGGCGAAGGATTCCAAGTCCCCAAGCCCGGCACGTCCGAATTCGAGACCCTCTCAAACACAGTTGCTTCCGGATTCCAAGGGGTGCTGGGCAAAGTTCCCGGCTTTCACAAGCTTCAAGTGGATGAATTTACAGAGTAAGTTGTAAACGAGTTTACTTATTCATCTTCTAGAAGGATATAAGTCTATGTTTCAATTGACAATAATTAAACTAGTAGATATTTACTTTCCATCCATTTACTCTTGTTTTAAAATGAATTGTATTTTACTATTAGACAAATTAATTCATTAGTAGTACTAGGGATGGGCATCGATACCAAATATTGGAATCGATAATCGAAGGGCTAATATTGTATCAATCGATAATATCGAAAAAGAAACAAAAAAATTCTTAAATTGGATTTAAGCCAAACTTCCATTTAAAATGTGATATTTCTTTAAATATTCACGAGAGATTTTGTTAGTAAGTTTTCTGTCTTTTTCTGGTTACAAAAGGTCTGAGGCATCCCATCATTCATTTTCAATCCCGACGTTGCTAAAGGGCGACATAAAACTCGCCCATCGCCCGAGTTGCCTTATCCGCGAGAGAGAGAGAGAGAGAGAGAGAGAGAGAGAGAGAGAGAGAGAGAGAGAGTGCGTTAACACGAACAGGAGTGAACTGGCTCATATGACTGCAGGCGAAAAGAGAATATTAGGGGAGGAGGGAGGGGGTGCAGAGTGTATTGAGAGCAGGCAGCACAGCGGGCGGGGGAAATGGAAG
Source organism: Isoperla grammatica (assembly GCA_945910005.1). Lineage (NCBI taxonomy): Eukaryota > Metazoa > Arthropoda > Insecta > Plecoptera > Perlodidae > Isoperla > Isoperla grammatica. Next base: position 1,670,577 of record OX246738.1, on the reverse strand, counting down.
GTTATGTGACGCGTTGATATGTACTTGCTACTCGAGAGCTCCATTTCATCGAGAGTACGTGAAGATGGAGCTACTGTATTTTGAAGTTATATTTATATCTTTTTTAATTTTTAATCGATAATATTGATTTTTGATACTGGTACCTAAATTAATATCGAAACGGTAACGTAAATATTTTCCATATAAAATCAATATTTTTGCCCATTCCTATTAGCCTACTATGTATTATATAGTTATAGTTATATGCATGCATGCATAAATAATATATACATTATCATTTATCAACATATAGTTAGAAGTTACCACCTTGGTTGGTCTAGCACCCATTTTTTTTATGTATTTAACTTTTAATACATACATAAAGTCTACCAATAATAAAAAGTACACATTTAATTTATTAGGTAGTAGGTACTGTATTTGAACTGCTGTGTTGAATTGTTGATGTTGACAACAGTTACTTTATAAATTATAAATAGTTTTACAATGTCTATTAAGATTGTAGAAAATAAAAAATAGAAAAGAGCATTAAGCTCAGTCTATGTAAATGTAATACTAAGATATTATATTAGTTAATGTTTGAAAATGAAAGTTACTTTTTGAAATTTAATGATGTATATATGTCATAACAAGTACTTTGTTGGATTTATTTTAGAAAACAAGTTTCTGTATTTCTACATTAATTTGTTACGTACTATTTTTAGTTTTTAATTCTCAAGTATTCTGTGGCAGGTTCTTTATTATAACGTAGTATAAATTAACATTGTATAATATAATGTATTTGTCTAGATCAAATGGTGAAGTGGTGGCCAAAATGAACCTAGTCGTTGACAAGGCACAATATGAAAAGGGCAGAGCACTAGACGAGAGCCCGAACTCAGTGGAACGTGCACTCAAGGACACAATACAGACGGGCCATGTTGGGAATCTAGCGGTCGATCCAAAGTACTTCGTGTTCGAGCCGCAAGGCTGTAAGTACCACTACTCCAGATGTAACTTATTTTGGTGCTATAAAAGTAGATCATAATGATCAATACAGTAATTAGAGCTAGTGTTTTAAATGGTTCTATTTTTGTATGCTTCATTTTTTAAAAAAATAATAATATTTTGGTGTTTTATATTGTTATTTTTTGGGAATGGAATACACTAGGCCTAGTCTAAAACCCATGTAAGTTAAAAATGAATTTAAATTGCTATATATATTGTAGGGCTGCCCAACGATAAAAAAAAATCATATCGATATCGCGGGAAGAAATATCGATATCGCGTCGCGATATCGAAGTTTTCAAGTGACGTATCGATATCGGCGATATCGCCACATCGAAACTTTTCTCATCTGTTTTTAGGATTTACAGGCCAGCTAGAGGTCATTCTTTAAACAATATTACGTAAAGAAATATTTACGCTTTGAAATGTCTTACTATGTGTGTCAATTTGTTTGTTGTACTATTCAAATTGTAAAATATCCGCACAAAACAGCGATGGTGTGGTTGGCGTGACGTGATACGTAATCGGTTTTTTGTATCAATTAGCTTATTAGGCACAAGTTCCATATCGTGGTATGTACGATATATTAATTCTATATCGATATTGAATTATTTATCTATTATCGATATTGTATCGAATTATCGATATCGTTGGGCAGCCCTAATATATTGTCTCATATAGAATTTGATACCGCTCATAGTTACACTTCATTGAATCATTGGCGTTTATGCAAATGCCGGCTGACAACAGTGGAACCACTCTTACATTGGGCAGGGATGAATTTTCTGTTTTTACTTTGTGATTTACTGAAATAAATAATGAACGTAAGTAACAAAAATATTGAGGAAAGGGTACATAAGGTGTCGTTTTTATGAAGATGATTTGTTTGACAAAGCAATTTGTATCTGGAATATTTCCTCAATTATAACTTTTACCAGCATCAACCCTTACATAATATTATGAGTCCTCCATTTCTTAAGCTTTGTTTTACAAAACAGGTAGGTACTATATATGTTTTATTTGTTTCAGTAACATCAACCATTCCGATTGAAAATTCATCTAATAAGGATGGGCTGCTGCTGTCGGCAACTAAATTGTACATTGTTCTTGGTTGCATTGCGGCACTTGTCTTAGTTGCTGTCATCCAGGCGGGCTGCACTATTTATAGGACGGTGAGAACGCCATCCTCACGCCATAAGGTAACCAACCATAAGCTTATCAAGCTTCCTTTGCCTGCACTGTTGCCATTTACACCCCCTCATTACCAGTACTTATATTTACAGTTGCGCTGTTCGATGTGATTGAAAGCGTGTCTTCATATTGGATCGAGAGAATGTTGATTATAAAAGGCCCCACTTTGAATTTGAGAATAATATGCCTACACTACAATTGAAATATTATCTACTTCTAATAATTTACTTGCAGTGTTTTTTTTTAAATTCGTTGAGCACCACAAAAAATAGCACATTATTATTAAGTAGGTAACCTAACTTTTCAGACTGTCATTACAGTAAAACCCCGTTATGTATAACGAGAGTCAAAATGAGCAACATCATTTCTTATAGTGAGGCTCTTGATAGGTATCTGGAAAATATAACAAATGATTTAAATAGTCCTGCATCAACATACGAGACTGCACAGGTGGTTGGCTGGCTGTCAGCCGTGCGTTCACTGCCTGGAGTGGTTGAGTAGGGGAGGGGACACGGCGAGGAGAGACCATACGTCGTGCCTTCCAGCCTTCATGGGTTTGTTCACTTCGCACCCAACAAATGCACACGGAAAGTGAGAAAAATAAGAAGAGTTATTAAATTTTTGTTGTTGCCATTTTTGTTATCCTTGAACAACTTTCCTTTTAATGAAGAAATAATATGTACAATCATAATCCATATTAATATTCTGTTTTTAATAGGGTTAAATATGATACTAAGTATTACCAACTAATAAAATAAATAAAAAATAATAATAAAATAGTCAACACTTTGCGCTAAGTAGTTCATATCTGCGCTTAGCGCTCGCTCGCTACCGAGGATCGGGGGTGAGCACGCCCAGGAAGCGACCATAAATCGGCCGCCATAAGGCCTAACACGTGACTGGTACTGAATAGTCTGCTCGTCTTCTTTCCGACTATCACCGTCATCTCATCAACAGGCTGGGAGGGGAAGTGCACGGGGATGTATGCACCATATTATTGTCCGAGCATGGTCCAAGACGTGTGTGAGGGATGGTTTGGGACAGAGGGGAAGGGGGGGGGGTTAGTATCTGCAGACAGTTGTGTGGGTTGGCACCGGCCATGTCAACACTTCTCATATAGAGCCCACGTATCTGTGAAATATGAGGTTATCAACCTCGAGACGTCGAATATTTTGCTAATAGGATAGGGCTGGCTGCAGACGGTATTTGTGATCTGTGTGGGAAGGAGGAGCAGACCAGAAGACATCTGCTGACTTGTGAGGGACTAAGAGCCAAAATGACGCTATGCCGGGGGGCATAACGTTTCACGACAGGGAAGCGAATCTCTATTGGTTGACGAGATGCAGCATGATGGTCGGATAGACCAGTTGCGGGCATATGAAATGGTGATAAATAGGCTACATTATAATGCATGGTGGTTTTGAAAAACAGATAATTCACTCGTTACAGCGGGGCTCTTGTTATAATAGATCTCGCTTGAACCACTTCATTTAACCAGACTTCCCTAAACAAGTTTGACATTGTTTTGAAAAACTCTCGTAAAGACGGGGCTCTCGTTTTAACTGGTGACCTTGTAAGGTTTTACTGTACCGTACTATAATAGTTTGTCAATCAAAACATTTTACCGCAATTCAATGGGTTTAGTACCGGTACATCTGAACAAACTTTTCTTTTTCTTTTCTAGTACGTAGTCTTGTTTGGTTTTCACTAAGAATTATGCATATTGAGTTTCCATTATGGACAGCCATGTGACATATGAGAACAGTTTTGTGACCCCAATTCATACGTGAATTCAGTTGATCGTGAAAAGTTAAACATTGAGAATGGTCATGGTGATTTATTATTATTAAGCTAAGTGTTTAATAAAATTTCCTTTCAGTCATCTACTAAAATAATGAAGCAGAATAAACACTACTACTTGCCTAACCTTAACCTGTGCAAGATGTTATTTGATTATCGTTTATTATGTATTGACAGATTGTGGAGTAGGCAATAGCATAGAACCACGCATGTCCAAGCCAATGCAATAAGAAATCATGAAATTGTTGTGTATCACACCCATTCACAATTACATTAACCAACCATCTTATTTCTCTGTTGCACCTCTGTAGAACATCCCTACCTACAACTATTTCCCCCCTTTTCAGTATCAGAATTGCTGTTCACTAACCCTCTTCTTTCTCTGTCTGAATTGTTTTGTCTTAGATTTGCTTGTCCTTGTATTCTGTTTTGAATATCCATTATCCATTGCTCCCACTCTTATTGGTACAGTTGCCATCTTCAGTGCCAAAACCACAGGTCAATATGTAGACTATGTGGCTATGCCAATTGGGGTCTAGCTGCAGTGAATTGTAGTATACTTGGTAGGGCTGGGGGGGGGGAGGGGGGGGGGGGGAATTTGATGGTGCAAAATCTGATTTTGGTCCCAAAACACAGTATTTATTTGTATTCATTATTTATTAAGGCTTCTACAAGTCACTCATATCCTGATTTCAGTCCCTGGGACATGTGAGTATTTGAAATTATCATGTTGCTAATAGGCCTAGTCAATGTAATAATAGGTCAATGTAGGTGAACATTACATGGTGAAATCAAAGTGAGAATCAATGATCAGGTTTTAAATGTTATATTTAATCGCCACGATGTTCGAAGAATGTCGGCAGAGTTGAAAGTTTACGTGCCTTGTCCGCGAAAGAGAGAGAGACAACAAGTGGTTTTGGCATGAGCGAGAGTTGAATGGCTCATTCCTGCAGGAAGAGTGCACTCGGTAAACAAGGCGAGGAGGAAGGGAATGGGGCGTGTATTGAGAGTAAAGCAATTGCAGCCCGCAGGGTAAATAAAGTTGAAAAAGACATGTGACACACTCATAGCCTCATAGGCCTGTGTTCGGTATCTTTATGGAAGCATTAATTGTTTTGCGACAGTGCCATTTTTACCCCCGTGGTAACAGAACACATGCTTGCCACACTGTCTTTTGATAGGTTTCTCGGCTGTCACTTCTCTGCCAATTATGGTGCTTGAAAAATGCGCTAAACGTGAACTATTTTATGATGGGGCAGAGAGAACTATGCCTCATAAGCATGAAAACGTGCCAATGAAAATTGTTCTAAGTTGTAACGCATTGTTCTTAGGGGATTCAGAGGAACCACTAATAAATTGACGTTTTAATAGGGAACACGCGTATGAAAATTTTAATCGATTTTTAAAAACCTTGTCTCTCATTTTATAATTTTGTGTCTTTGAATTTTGAAAAACGGATCAACCTATGCCTCAAAATAATTGGTTTAGTAACGATAAATAAAAGGACGCGAAAAACGAGCCGCCGCCATGTAGAGTGGATTTGACGTCATGGTTTTGTTCTTTGTACGCTCACCGCCTCAGCGATTGGTCTGTTACGCCACGTCTACACAATCATTGCGTCACAGCCACCTGTACGCGTTTCAGATCCCCGAGTTTAAACTTCAATAAATGCGACCACATTAAACCCATTTAAAAATTTCTTTTTTACTTAGGACTTGCATTAATATACTTTTTGTATCTGATACTATTAAACTAAGTGTTTGGTTTAACAAAAAAAAATCGTACGCGTGTTGCCTATTGTGAAAACGTCCTATAATGAGGAACGTCCTATCAAACCATTACGTTTTAAAATTATAAGGTGTGTCATTATTGCCACTTGGTGAATTGTTTATGAAGAATAAATTATCGCTGTTGTAGGCTTACTAGCTAGTCTTCTTGTAGTATATTATGCTTTCTTATGGATTGATAGATATATCGTTCAAGATTGTTTTATAATGTTAAGAATTTAGAGAGGCCTGCATTGTTCACGAATATGTAGCGGATTTTATGGAAGATACCATATTACAGGCACATAATTCCTATACACCTTTCCTTGATGATTCTATTTTGATATTTTTTGATCTCCTAAACCTTTTCCTTGACAGGGTGTCCAAAGTAGAGTGTAGTAATATGCTTGTCCATCCCACTAATTCCTTCTGATTGTGGCTTGTTTTGCGGCATGCGTAGCGGGTGTATGCGATCCCGCTTGGGGCCCCTGTTGACCCCTCCACCCCCTACCTTTACACGGGTAACTGGGCCCCTGCTCGGCCCGAGCAACCAGCCTCCACCTACGGCACTGGGCGCAGAAACTGGTAGACACTAGACAGCCCGGTGAGTCACATCCTTCACTATTAACATGGGTCCTGCTCGCTTGCAACACTAGGACATGGTTTTGGGTAGATCTAACACTTGTAGAGGCACTCACATCTATGTAGTTAGATGACTAATGTTTGTCCTGGCACTGTCTTCTGAATATGGTATCATTCCCTTCCACATTTCACTGTAAAATGCACTAATCGAATAATATACAGGTACGGTATGCTCGAGTACTCATACATCAATTAAAATAAATATTGATTTTGACCAAACCACAATAGTAATTCATATAAATAATGGCATAAAATAATTTCAAATGTATTTACATGGTCTCCTGGAATGTGAAAGGCATGCAGTGTTAAGTTCCTACGTAATCTTACTTATACAATGCAATTCTTCATACATACCCTACCTTATTTTAGTACTGGTAATGCAATCTAGTTAACAATACATGTAAAAATATCGACTAACCATCTAAAGAAATACTGTTCTGAAATTTAAAGGTGTAACAACACAAGGTAGTACTATAAGTACTATAACAAAACAATAATGACATAATATCATGGTGGTTTGATCTTAAACATTATAAATACATAGTTACTGTGTATTTCAATTCAGTTTCATACATTTTCTTAGCTGGTTTTGCCACCCATTTTATAAACTTTTCTATACAATATGCACAACCACAGTAATTTCATCAGTCTCATATTCATGGAGACAGTTTTATACACTTGACTAGTCTAAGAGTATTATTTTTCAAGGCAGTTGGTTGCATTTGTCGAAGAATATAATGGGCAAGGTCCGAAAGATACTCATAGATTTGGCTTACTTATATTGTTGAGTGAGAAATATCAACGCTTATATACTTATAGTACAGTACCATAAATAAAAGGTAAATCTAAATACATGAGCTTTAATGATATGAATTACATTACTGAACTAAGCATTACTGAGATATTACAACTCAACCTCCTGATGGTGTAGATGTAGGCTACATTATTTTAGAGGCTTGTTAGGTAACGATACTACCCTTCTGGGGCCTGATTCCTGTACATTTTTTTAACTCTTCTTAACTCTCGCTAACCCCATGTTAAAATGACCCCGGGGTTAACTCCTACACAGGCTTCCCTGCATAATTCGGAGGCAAATATGACCCTGTCTGATAGTAGGGTTAAGAAGAGTTATCTCAACAATACTCTGAAATGCCGCCATTTTCTCAATGCCCGTGTGTATAGTTTCACAAATGTCACATTTCAATTCTTTATTGAGGATATCCCATTTCATGGATACGTTACTTTATGTGTTTATTAAAGTTTATAAACAATTGTGTGTATTTACAGTACATTATATAGCTCATATATATGTCAATATGTAGTTTCATTTAGTATTTTGTCAACATTTTGAGGTTATTGGACTGTTTTTGTTTGTTATTGTTTTGATTTTGTCTCGTTTTTTCAACAATGCCTTCCTGCGATCGACGTCTCAATTGCTGACTCCTGATTGGCTATTGGCTAACACCGGGGTTAAGTTTTCAAATGTACAGGAATGAGGCCCCAGTAGGTATCGCAGCTTCAATACATAGTAGCCATAAAAAATTAGCATATTATTGCACACAAAGAATATAGTTCACTTCAGTAAATGTAGCAATTTAGCAGGATATACCCTGCATGTATGTGATTATTTAAATATAAATTTATATATAGGCTATATCTACTTGATCTGTATGTATTCCACATTAGATGAAATACCTTACTTTCTTATTTTTTTAAATTGCAGGATCACCTGATCCCAAATTCTGCATGGAAAGATTATTCTGCTGCCAATACAAACTATGCATTTGAGGCTTTTGAATCAGAAGAAAAGCCTACCGGTGCAAGCGTTGGCTCCACTACTACACTGCCCAGTAACGGATCATCTCGTGTCCCTGGTAAAGCCCCACCTTCTCATAACGGTGGTGGAGGTGGCTACTCGAGCCACTACGCAGAGTCAAAGGCCCACGGAGGCCATTATCCCGAGCCCAAGTCCCAGGGGAACCCATATGCTGACACCAAGTCCCTGCAGCGGCCACGGGGAGGGTACCAGCAGCCCCCACCAGAGCGTGCCACCTACTCTCTGCCTCGAACGGCACATCAGGCTCCTCATCACAATGGGTACTACACGCAAGAACGCTCCAGACGTCCACAAAGTGAAATGCAACCAGATTTCTACTTCATGCCATCACAGAGGAAATATTCAGGAGAAGTGGTTCGCGTCTACGTTGACTACAACAAATAACTCTATAATTACGTGATGTACAGTATTATTAAGGTGTACAAATAGCAGCATATTTAGCCATATACAAAATAAATGAACTAATAGTAGACTTTACAAGCATCTGCTGCGTGTGACTATGTGTGTTTCAAGAATACTTCAACAGAATTTCTTCAAGCTGAATACATATTTTTAGATGTGCTAAATGACTGCTAAGACTATATCGATAACTTGTAGTTAAACAATATTCAGTGAAATATTCATGGTTCCCGCAATTGAATCTTGTAAGCGGAGAGTGTTGTACGTACTTAAGTGTGTGGACCGTGATATTGTTTAAGAATTTTGAAAAGTGATGTGAAATTAAATGTTTGGTAAACGGTATTTTTGACTAACTTTTAAAATGTTTTGGTTGAGATTATTAAGAGATAAAATAACTCCACTTTTGGAGCCTTTTAGACAAGCATAATTAATTTTGTAGATATACTCCTGTGTTTTCTCTAAAGTGAAAATAAAAAAAAAAAAAAAAATTTTATTTTTATTGGACAGTGCATATATGATGATTTGGTGTTTCAGTTTCAGCTCCTCAGTAGTGATACTCAATGATATTGATTATTCGATACGATACATACGTATTGATATCGTGAATAAATAGACGCTAATTTCTGTCATCTCACCATATCGAAAATATGGCGATATAGAATAGAACAAAAATGTAAAATCAAATATCAATCTTTTGTCAGTTACTGCAAGAAGTGACTATGCAGTAAGTATAGAATTTCAGATGACAAGCATTGATGCGCTTCCACGTAGCTCGTTTAGGATCAGTTGTATTGTTTTTAAATGATGTGGTCAACTTAAGATGTACTTCAAATTCAAATTCAAATTTTATTTTATTTTCTTACATTTTACACAATATACAATTACATGTACACAGAACATTTAAGATTAGGATTATGTGTTATGAGTAAGAAAAGCCCAACTAAGACACTGTCTTGTGTTTGGGCTGTGTTAAGAAAATAGCTAGTTGCCACATGGCCGCCAAGTAGGTAGTAGTTACTAGTTACTATTTAAATTTACATTCAAGGTAGTAAATAACAATAAATAATGAAATACAATAAAATAAAATGTAGGAATAAATGTAGGAATAAATACAGGTTACTTTTGTGAATAACAAGGTTAATTAAATAAGTGGTGCCGTGAAACAATTCCCCGGACCTAAAAACACAAGGTTGGAATTCATAGTCAGCCCCTACACCTAGGGGCGCCCATTGTTACCAAGGTAACAATTGTTTGCATGTTATTTCCCATAAACAAAACAAATCCATAGCAACAATGGGTGCCCCTAGGTGTAGGGGCCGACTATGAATTATTGTCATATACAAGATGAGATCATGAGTTGTACCCTGCTTCACCATTTGTGATTATTGTTGTTAATTATGATAGGAACTTTGCATGATATATGCAGTATGCACCTAATTCTATATTTGGTATTATTTTATATTAATATAAAATATAAAATATCAGACTTCAACGTTTGAACATAATAAAATATACAAGATAAAAGATATTATTATAGAATATAATCCAATCAAATATATTCTATATCTATAACCTAAAAACTAATTCTAAAAATGTCTTCTAATTCTAATTCAAATTCCTTTGTTCAGTAGTCAGTACGTATATATGTGTATATTAATCCGTCTTGGTCATTTGTCACAGGTCATTGTCACACTTTCGGAACATGTTATGCATTGTAATTAGGTCTTCTAAGTATTGTTTATCCTGCAGAAATATCCAGGATTTAACTTGTGCTTTGAATGTAATAAGGTTGTTTTCATTTCGAATATGTGTAGGTAAAGAGTTGAAAATTCTTGGTGCTAAAAATTCAGCATGATTTTGACCGGTAGTTGATTTTTTAAAAGGTATGACCAAAATTTGTCTACAGAGGTAACGAGTTGGATAGAGTGAGGGCTCAACTTTTCTATACTGTTTGGGTTTTTTAAATATGTGTATTAAAATGGTTTTTGTATATAGTTGTCTAGGATCTAAGATATTAAGAGTTGAGACCGCGACCACCACCACGTGTCTATATACAATAGCCAGCCCAACTCATCATGGCATTTCCTTTCTTGCTCGTGTACTCACTCGGTCTCACTCTCTTTTTCCTGTCTACGATTGCTGCCGAATACAGATGTAGACCTACTGTATAAACCTGCACTACTGCATACCAGACTCTTTATTTTCGTTGTCAGAGAATAAATAATTAGGCACTAAGGGATCAATCGGCTGTCGCCAGCAACCCTAATTAAAACCCAACGGGTTGTTCCACACGTCGGTAAAACTTGCCAAATTCCATGTAACGCATTTCTAGACCACTCTGGGTCCCTTATTCAGAACGATTATCAACACACACACACACACACACACACACATATATATATGTTACTCAGAGTTTTTGGGTATTAATCCACGTTTTCATGCACATACCTTGCTTCACTAAGTTTCACCGTCAAATATTGCGGCATCCTCAGGTGACAGGTCGGGGTCGTGTGTGTTGTAGTCTCCGCGAACGCGAATGCCTTGGCTTGACTACAGTCATCACATACAGTTCACTCTTAGCTTTATGTCAAACATTCATCTGGTAATATGTGATATCAAAAATATAGTCCTTGATTTTGGTGTTGAGTGAGTAATATAGTAAGGTGCAATGCAATCAACAGTTTGTCTACCGCCTTTTACTGCCCACGACACAATGCTTTAGAACAATGCTGCACAAGGCCAACACTGGCAACACAATTTTTGACAATGCTTATACTACGATGTCCGTACTCGCTACTACATCTACATTCTCCATGTAACCAACAGCTGCAATAAAATACAAATACAAAATATACAAACATACAGAAAACGAAAATAAAGAGTCTGGTATGCAGTAGTGCAGGTTTATACAGTAGGTCTACATCTGTCAGGTAGAGAAGTTTGTCAAGCGACGCAATGCCGGAGTTTTCGGCTGTCTTCGCATATCTGCGGCGAAGTAGCCGATCAATCAGGCTCCGTTATCGCGTCACTTGGCGAACTCCTACTACCCGACTGAATGGTGGGTTTACACACCGGAATAAGGTTTAAGGTTTAACATTTAATATTTTGTTCTAAGGAAAGTATTTTCCAAACTGATTTACTAGGATCGCTACCATTGGCCGGATTTATAAAAGCTCGTCTCTCATTGGCTGGGCTAAGAATTTTTGGGATAAGGGCTAACAAGTTGGAATAGTTTCAACTTTCGTCCTAGCCCTTAAATCTTAGGAAGTTATGTGAACGCCATGATGCTACTAGCTTGATTCAACTTTGTTAAACCTTAGACCTTAAACCTTATTACGGTGTGTAAACCGAGCTTTACGTATAAAAAATGTCTGCAGTCATTCGAAGTATTCACAGAGTGCTAACATTAACTAGATTAGAACATTTGAACTAACCGCCTAGCAGGCCGAGTACGTGGTGTAACATGGGCCTTGGAAAGCAAGTGTAACAGAGAGCGGAGAGTGGGGGATCAGAGAATGGGCATCGCCCGCATCGGAGAACATGAATGAACATATTCCAGTGAGGGGAAAGATACAGAAGGACGACAGCTTACCTGATAAAGTAGAGATGTGACGGCATTTTGACGATGTGATGAGATGAGATGTGTGTGAGATGATGACAGTAGAGATGATACAGTAGAGGTACATAGAGATGACTGAGTAGACAAACAAATAAATATTCCAAAATTCTGACGTGTTTTTACCGTTTTCCGAAAATCCACTGGGGGTGAAAAGTGGGGGTGAATTTTTTATGAGCACACCTAGATATCTCAAAAACCGAAGATGTTACAGACGTGGAAATTGGTGGTTAGACTCTCTTTGAAAAATAAAGAAATATACTGTGTTTTACCATTTATACTAAAATCTTGTTAAGGGGGATGAAAAGGGATGGTGAAATGGAGGGGGCAATTTTTTCTCTACAAAATCTGAGATATTCGAGACGTGAAATTTGATACATAGATTCTTCTTTGAAAATAAAGAAACATGTATTTTACCATTTTCCGAAAATCCAGTAAAGGGTAGTGAAAAAGCGGGGTGTATTGTCAATGAGGATGCCGATAGCTTACAAAAACTCGAAGATGTTACAAACGTGGAAATTGGTATTTAGATTCACCTTTAAAACCAAAGGAACACACATTTCACCATTTTCCAAAAAGAAGCGGGCTAATTTTTGTTGTTAAAGATTCATACATTTAAAAAAACTGTTGATGGAAAATGATTCAGACTTAAAATTTGGTATTTAGATAATTCTTTAAAAATAAAGCAAGTCCAGTTAAAGGAGTAAACACAGTGGGTGATTTTTTTAAACTAAAAAACACAAGATGTTACAGTCGTGAAAATTGGTATTTAGATTCTTCATTAAAAATACCTAAACAATTGTTTTACAAATTTTAGAAAACCCAGTTAAGGGGGTTGAAAAAAGAGGGTGAAATTTTTCTTATAAGCTTATATATGCTAGCATATGTATAATATCTTTAAAACGGAAGATGCTACATACGTGAAAATTGGTAATTAGATTCTGCTAAAAGAATAAAATAAACACGTGTTTTCTAGTTATTGTACTGTTTTGAAGACTACTTTATTTTCAACTCAAGCATGATTCAGTTTGAGAAGTACAAGCAAGTTGCATGGTATAGAATATTAGAACAAAGTGGAAAATAAAAGCTAATTTTTTGCTATTTTTATTGGCTTGAGCTATTAGTGGTTTTAATTATGGACTTGGGCCGTGGTCTTAACGGGGGGATGGGGAGACTGTACCTAAATCATGAGGTGGGGGGGGGGGGGGGGGGTAAATTTTATTTTATTATATTTCCTTCTCTTTCCTTTATTGTTAATTTTATTCATTATTTAGCTTAAAAAATTTATTGCATTTTACTTCAGGGCATTTAATTATTTAATTAGTTTATTTTATGAATTGATACGAATATATATATATATATAGATGCCCACTTATTAAATCTTGGGGGGAAGGTTGCCTCTGCTACCGGGCTATAAGGCCCAGCCACAGAAGAGAGAGCTACTACTACTACTACTTATGAAATACAAGACTCTTCACTACCCACATGAATCTAATGAAGTAATACATATCCGTACAACACGCTCATACGTCAATATGAAAATTATATTTAAAAGTGAAAATGATAACACCACACAACAGCTGCAGCACAGATAAGGGATTGGCTGCAGTGGCGAATAATACCCTACTCCCTTTGGAACATGAGTTTCAAATAACGCGCTCTAATTTTTACACCGCCACTGCGATTGCCAGGACTCTTTGAGTACTTTGGTTTGATATGTTCAGCGGTCTTGTGACGTGCCTGTTGTATGACCTTCTTTCCCTTTCATCTCTTTGTTTCGGAATTCGGGCCTTCACGTTTCAAAATGGCGGATCAGGTGAGCGCATCGTTTCTAATATTATATTTATTTTAATTATGTCAGAAATATTCATTTACATATGTCGTTATCATCGATTGTATTATTTTCCATCATAATTCAAATAAATAATTCACAAGTTTATCATTTCACCAGTAAGAATCGCCGACGTTAGCTCAACTGTTCATTTGCACGTGGCCGCATGCCTTGGTTTAGCGGACTAGAGTCTGCCTAGGCCTAGCTTTTGTGGGTAATTTGGCGATATCCAGACTCTCAAATCTCAATTTGTAATTCACTTTACGTAGAATAAGCCTAGTTAGTGAAGATCGAGATTCGAATGATGACATTTGACGACGGTCTTCTGATGCACTGTGAAAGACAAAACGTCAAACTGAAAACGTTTCTCAATCAGTTCCTTTGGTAGGCCTAGGCCTACCAAACCAAAGAGACCACACAAGTTCCAAGTGTTACGCCTAAACCAAGCCCCTTTTCAATAGACCAGGCTAGGCCTAGGGCCTAGGCATACTTTGAGGACATATGCTAGGCCTAGAGCCTAGGTCTAGGTCTAGGTCTAGGCCTAGGCCTAGGCCTTGGCTAATGCGGAGTTCTTCTAATGCCAGCCTGTCGATTTAAGTCTTTGGCCTATTGGGTTATGTTATGTCTTGCGCTAGGCCTAATCACTGGTTGCGCTGGCACTTGCGGTTGGGGGGCAGGGCCTAGGCCTTTGCCTTTGCCAAAGCCTAGCCTAGGCTAGGCCTAGGCTATGCCACTTGGGCACGTGGGTTTGAATCCCGCATAAGGCATGGTTTTTATTATAATTATTGTCCTTCTTCAATCATCTATCACTTCTCATCATCATCAAATGATTTCAATTTAGGAGAGACGTAAAGCAAGAATAAACGTCTTGCGCGAGCGCGACGCTCATCATCATCAAATGATTTCAATTTAGGAGAGACGTAAAGCAAGAATAAATGTCTTGCGTGACGCCCTTTTGAATAAAATGTATATTTTCTAATTTCTCTAATGCTAGTGTAGGCTAAGGGCTTGTGTGCTCTGCATTAGTAGGTGAAGCCTATCCTAGGCCAAAATAGTAATTTACCAGTACCTCTCTTTAAATCCCATTTTTGATCTGCATGATTAGATAGAATAGGGTCAACCAGTCAATAGCTGAACGCCTTAAGCACTTTCACATGTTCGCACAGCTGTCAAAAGTGTAAAATGGCATCTGTGAGCTCAAGGTTATGTTTTTCTAGTAGGTAGCACGCTATTGGTCAGTTGTAGCAAGTTTCAGCCAATCACGCACCTCCTTTCATATTCATAAGTGAATTTCAGTCGAAAAATAACAGCATCGGAATATCCGGACACCTCATCCAATAGCCGGGCACTTCTATTTCATTAACCGAACATGCTTATTTGAATGTCAAAACCACGTTTTAAATATTAAAAAGCTATTTAATGGCAAGCTAATGCAATTTGGGTTGCAATAAAATGACAGGAAATAGCCTACATTTTTCTTTACAGTTAGGCCTACACCACGAGTTTTTGTCTGGAAGCCTAAATTTTCAACGAGGTGTTCGGTTATTGGTGGGTGTTCGGCTATTGACTGGTTGACCCTGTGCATTTAAAAAAATGGAATTACCGATTACGGCTAGGTAGGCTAGTATATAGGCCTACTTTAAAGAAGATAGCTGTTCATCTAGGCCCTAACATATTTCGTCTTTAAATATAGAATTTTTTTGCCTTCATTCAACATGTTACCTTTTTGAATTGTAATTGTATTTAGCCTAATTATTGTGAAACGCTTAATAATAAATAAATGGAATTTAAGTTACACCTAGGCTTAGGCCTAGGGCCTATGGGTTTTCTTGTAAGTTAGGGCTAACTATTTCAGTCAAAGACCCACTTGCTACAGTTACGCGTTTAGGTAGTTGTCATTGAGTGGCTGGCCCCTTAAATTTTTTTAAATCATCCCTTTTTGCTGTAAATCTACACATTTTAAACATTTTACGAGCCCAAGGATGCTGATTTGTTCATAGGGAAAGTTGCCAATAGGAGACTGTAGGCCCTATGTACGTACGTAACTGATTGGCTATCACTTCTGCCTTGCCATGCCAACAAACTCAATACCAGAACCGAGCTTTTTGGCCTAGGACTAAATGTTTTGGATTATAGCAGCGCACTGTAATACTAAAAAAATATGGCTACGTATTAAGAAGAGTTCCACTTTCTTGTCAAGAAGTTTGTTACGACCAATTGTTGTTATTTGCGTGCTGTAAGGGAATTCATCATTTCATTCAAGTATCACTGTAGGCCTATAGGCCTATGCTTTAGGTACATAATGATTATTAACTGCAATCTCTGGGCATAAAGCCACGATAGAGCTCCACACAAGCGTATGTTCTACTGAGCCTTGGTTAATTGGTTTCGACAAGCATGCATGGTGACAGTGCATCAATAGGTATATGATGTGCTGTCATTGCACGTTGCTTGGTGAACTTCTCATACTAGCATAAGTTGGGCTATACCAGTATGAGGCCAAGATGGTAGACTTACAGCTAAGTGGCATAGAGCATCAAACCATCTTAAGGCGGTTTCACACAAAAACGTAAGACATAAGATTTAAGGTTTAACGCATAGTCGTAATGTTGGATCATAGGAAACACGTACTGGCATTCACACAAATGCACTAGTTTTAAGACATAGTTTTAACGCATAATTTTCTTTTTTAAGGCATAAGAAAGTTGACCAATGTTCAACTTTATGCTTAAACCTTAAAACAACGCACGAAAAACTTGAGTCAAAGAAGCATCTACTTTAAAAGGTTATGACTACCACAGTCATATAGGGGCCTACGTCACCGAATAATAATAATAATAATATATAATATATATATATATAATAGTATAAAGAATAATTATGTAGTACAGTATTCGGCCGCAACCTCCAAAGAACTTCAACGAGTGCCATGCCTTCTCATAAACTCTTTGTGCTTACGTTTTTATGTGTACCAGCACCCCTTAAGTACTATGCGTTAAACCTTAAATCTTATGTTTATGTTGACCAGATCTTACATGATGGCCTGATTAAGCCAAATGTGGGCATATGATAAAAAAAAAAAAAAATGTTCATGTTTTTGTGTGAAACCGCCTTTAAGTTCAGTAGCTTTGTTCTTTAACGTTAAAAAACTACAGTATTGGCTTATAACAAGTTGTAAGATGGTGCTTCATAAATTTGATACATTACGTAGAAGCCTAGTCATCACCCTAAGGTTGGAATTCATAGTCGGCCCCTACACCTAGGGGCGCCCATTGTTACCAAGGTAACAGTTGTTTCCATGTTATTTCCCATAAACAAAACAAATCCATAGCAACAATGGGTGCCCCTAGGTGTAGGGGCCGACTATGAATTCCAACTTAATTTTCACTAGGTTTTACTAGTAAATAGCTGGTTGACATTTAACATTTTGGGTTCTTTGCCATCATAAATTAATGAATGTTTTCAGAGTGAGCGTTCATTCCAAAAGCAACCTACAATTTTCCTTAATCGCAAGAAAGGCCTTGCTGCCAAAAAGCGGAAATCTTTGCGTTACATCCGTAACGTTGGTTTGGGTTTTAAAACACCAAGAGAGGTAAGTAGACTAAAAGCATGTTGTGAACAGTTTGTTTTAATCAAATGTTTCTTTGTTTTGAATCCAGACAGAGAAAGCTTTCCAGAAGCAACCAAACCTTTTCCTCAACCGGAAGGCGGGGCTAAAGAAGGTTACCAGACACCACCGCAGTGTTGGGCTTGGTTTTAAGACCCCTAGAGAGGTTTGTTCATTCCAGTTTTACGTCGGTGAGAGCTTGGATTGTTGGGGATGGTCTGGTCCACGGTGGTGTAACCCTTGCGGGTGGCTGTATTTGCTTGTCAACCATAAATAACCCGTGGAATGATCTCTACATTTCAGGAGGATGTTTTACTGCTACAACAAATTGGTTCAATGGCTGGCTGGTGACAGTTGCTTTTTGTGGTTGTGGAAAATTAAAGAATATAGAATTATCAGAGACCTACCTACAACTCAATAAATGGCCATTTGCATTTATGAAGGTTGCAAAAACTCCATTTAAGTAGATACAGAAATTGAATAAAATTACCAGTATATTTGTGAAAACATTGGCCTTCAATACTAGCTACAAGTCTGTATTCTTTAATTTTACCAATGAATTAAAATATTTATTCACAATTTAAGAAACTAACATTAACATATCTGATAAGTCATGCAGGTTTGGGATACATTATACGGTACAACTAAACCTGAAGAATGGTCATTACCTGCTGTCTGATGCTGTGACTGTGTAACTCATCTTTTGTTGTGTACCTAATCGTATACTACCCGCATATGATAATTTTGCGTAGGCCTATTGGATCGGAGAGTAAATATGTTGTGTTATAGTGTAATTATCCAACATGAAGTCAAGCTGATGTTTTATAGCAACTTGTGAAAGGGAATCAAAGAAACATTTTGTTTCTGTACCCTTTGTGTAGGCCTACACATATGTGCTATAAACTATAGGCTTAGGGCCCTAGACCTAATCTTTGATAGAGAATTTAATTCTCTTTGTAAAATTAAAGGGATAGTCAGATGAAGAACTAAAAAATCACTAATTAGTCATTAGTCCATGAAATTCAGTTATGTGTAAAATACAATTGATATACCGGTAGGTTGCTTCAATGCAAGAAAAAAAATAGTGAACAATTAGCTATTCTACTAGATTCCCTTAGGCAGCTCTTGCTGCATTTTTCTTCTAAAGCGTAGTGTAACTGTATCGGTTCTGAGGTCGCTAGTTCCTTCCCGATAGACAGAGGACTCATTATGTTATACGAGACCAGCCCGCGCTCCGCGAAACGCTCGGCGACTGCGGACAGTACCGCTCAAAACAGATTGCAACTTTTCTACACATCATGTCACACAAAAATTAATTGCAGGGTATTTTGTAGAAGTAAACGTTCGTACTAAGAAGCATGTTATCGGTAGAGAAACGATGCACATTAAACCTCCTGATCGATTTTTGATCAGTGCCCTATTTTAGCGGTGGTTTTACTTTCTCAAGGCAACATTTTTTTTATATGGGAATTGCCATGAGAAAAGTTGCTCGGTGCTACTTGGTAGCACCAAACCAAATAATCGCGTTTTCTTTAATTTTTTAACCGCCTGCTTTTAAAGTATGGTATCTTTTAGTCATGTTTTTTATATTTAAAGGTGGACATCTACAAATGGTAGTTCTTTAGTTTTTCACCCGACTATCCCTTTAAAAAAAAAACGAGATACTTTCAGTATGTGGGCTTGTCTGAACTACATAATGTCTAGGCATAGGCTACTAGTATACTACAGTATATCAGATTACAACTTGTGGTATACTGTAGTATATCGTATCGTCGTCGTGTAGTATAGTGTAGTATAGTCTTTGGCTGATCGATTTGTAGTTTGTGATAAAACGTTGCCAGTAAAAATAAAATATGTGAATACTGAATACAACAGTTACAAATTAACAATTAACAGTACCTACAATAACAACATAGTACTAGGCCTACTTGGTAACAACAATGGTAACTGAACATTAGGAGGGCTATCTTGGACACTTGCCACATCTTGAAAGATTTGTAATTATTACAGATCCGTGAAAATGGGTTTATTTTAAAAGGAATTTAGGAAGGAAGGAAAGGAATTTATTTTTTAAGGAAATTTCATTTTTGTATTTCAAATGTTGCTGTTAACAAGTAAAAGTTATAATAGTGTAATTCAGTGGCTTTGTCGATATTTGTTGTATTTTTAAAATGCATAACGATTGATTGTGAGTTGTGACATAGGCCTACATGAAGGCCTGATCTGTCTCTTTAAGTTTTTGTTGCTCTTATTCAGAGCAGCTTGAGACATTGGGACTGCTTCAGTATTTTTTCAGAACTTTCATTGAATTATTTACCTAGGCCTATACAGATACTACCCAGTAGTAGGCCTAGTTATAATATTTATTACACAAAACAAAATTGAGTTTTCTTCCAGTATTTAGGCCAGAAGTAGTACACAGTTTTGTTACATACGTAGAGGCCTAACATAACAAAGACTTTAATTCCTAGTTATGAAAAATAAATAAAATACGTAAATGTATAGGCCTATGCTCTTGGAGGCGTATTGATATAAATTATAATATGGAGGTGGAATATTTTAAACGGGTGTGTTCAGACTTCAGATTACAGTATATAATGACGGGAGTGCAGGACAGACGACACTGATATTTTGAAATACAGTCAGGAAAGCTACTCGGAAGTACCAAATTGTAACTCAAAAAATGCGAACATGCGAATGGATTTGTCAAGGGTAGGCCTACACTGTTATAAATTTGGGTGAATCCTATAATAGATTTGGCTGTGTTTATTACAGTATATTAAATCTTAGTTAAATAACAGTTTTGTGGGAACCAACCATTAGGCTACATAATTCTCGTTATTTGTATAATATATATACCTACTTACTATCGAAATGACACTCCGTGCACATCTATACAAATTCTAAGACGACTGCTCCTACTGTGCATGCAATTCTGAACCTAAATTAAAAGCACAGTTGTCTGTGTTAAAATAAAAGGATGGTTCAATTATTTTTAGGTTGTGTTAAAAGGATGGTTCAATTATTTTTAGGTGTACGGTTCTCTTACCTGCTTAGCACTTGGTTACAATTAATTACGATATAGACCTAGGCAACAACATAAATGTGGCTAGGTCAGCCTCTAACTCATGTTTTGGTTTTTAAAATCTGGGTGAAATTGGTACATATTTATTTTATGCACACACATTTCTACCATTCTGCAAAAAGTTACATTATAAGCATGCAGCTTTATTTCTGTGGCAATGTGCATCTTATTCACTTGGTTTACATTTTTAGGGGAGTCTTGCATTTCAACACAAAAATGGTATGAGGGTCTTTGTTAACGTACTAATAGCATGGTCTATAGGCTTATGTAATATTATATTATGTGAACTAAGCTCTTTCTTTATTTCCTGCAGTTGAAATACCACAGCTAACTCCGAAAGAAACTCATTTTGCAACATCTTAACAAGAGTCAGTGACTACTTGTAATTATCAATTACTGTATAATGTAGTTTTGCTTCCCTTGTTAGATTTCTCGAGTAGCCTGATTTTCGCTAAAATAATCTGAATAATTATCAAATACTGTATTACCCTAGTGTTAGTGACTGCATACTTCCCCCCCAACCTGTTTTCAGTCTCAAACCATTGCGTATCAAAAGATTGTATGCAACTCTTAACGTTTACGATGGCTTTTTTAAATTATAACAAACATAAAACTCTTTAATTCTAAACATTTAATTCTTGTTGCTTCATAGGTCCTCCTAGTGAATGCTGGAATCCCACATTGTGTCTTAAGTGTTCATAGCCATATGTGAAGACATGCTAAATATTTTTAAAATTTGCAGGCAATTGAAGGTACATACATTGATAAGAAATGCCCATTCACTGGTAATGTCTCCATTCGAGGACGCATCCTGACTGGTGTGGTACAGAAGATGAAGATGCAGCGTACTATTGTCATCAGACGAGATTATTTGCACTACATTCGCAAGTACAACCGGTTCGAGAAACGTCACCGCAACATGTCCGTTCACCTCTCCCCCTGTTTCAGGTGAGTCCAGATATCAATCGCAACTCTTCATAGGTCCCTAAATGGGTTTATTTCGAAAATACACACTGTTCATGTTCAGTAACCTACACATATTTACCGTATTTACTCAATACTTAGTAGGTCGCAGTCGCACAAAGAATTGAAAATTAAATGTAAAAAAAAAAAAAAACGGGTGCGACCTACATTTTCCTATGTGATGGCAACTTTAAACTACCTTTTTTGTATACCCTTTTCACTTCCAATATTTATAACAGCTGTGTTAATATCCATCTATTGATGGCAAAACACTCCACACACACACATACGGCATTAATTTTAATACATTCTGTTAAGAGGAAGGTAGAATAAGCTGAACAGACAAAATAGTGCATTCGTTAAATCGATACTTTTGTTCAAAAGATTTTTAAAAACTCCAGTGTTCTTATGGGTGATTGGTTGGGACTTTAAAGGAGTCGATTTCTTTCGTGAATGTTTTACAAAGTGTAGAGCAGAGACGTAAGTGCCATGAGTCTGCGTGCCACTAGTGTTGTCGTGGGGTTGTCCGGTCTTTGCCCTCTCAACTCCTTACTTGCACTCAAATTGATGCAGGCAGCAGGCTGCAGACAGTGGCAAACCACATACAGAGCCAGACCGCTTTTTAAAAAGGACCCCCCCCCTCACCCACCATTGAACAACTGCTATTTTAAAAGGCAGGAGCAAGACCAGTGACTGTCAAAGATCCAAGGAGGTAGGGCAGTTGAACTGAAGGATTGTGTGTGCAATTAAAAAGTATGAGTGTGGTAGTGAAGGCATGGGTGTGTGTGACTTACCAAATACAAGGTGATCATTTGACTGAACAGAAAATGGTTGTGCGTGAGTGAAAAAATGAGTAATGTGACATGAGGAAAAAATTACCCATGTGACCACCACTAGTTAGGATTGGAAAAAATTTCACTATGGAGACGTGTTGGTGCATATTGATTCATTTACCTATATTACCGTTAGTCTGCAATTTCTTCACTTACTGTGGCTCATGCCAAACCCAGTACTGGTACCTAACTAACAAGGCTAATGTAACCTGCATTCTTTTTGTTATTTAGGGATGTGGAGATCGGTGACGTGGTTACCATTGGAGAATGTCGACCCCTCAGCAAAACTGTGCGCTTCAACGTTCTCAAAGTTACAAAGGGCACTGGTTCTAAGAAAAGTTTCCGTAAATTTTAAAAATGTTTAAATTGAAATAAAATGTGAAAAATTATCTTAACAAATCTTAATTCTTTCATTGACACATTTAATCCTTTTTAAAACATCTCCATGGACCTTTTTTTATACCAAATGGGAATGTAACATAATATGGATGATACAGACCCCATGATAAATGCTTTGATAGTGTTTACCTGTTTTGTTGATAGTGCTAATATGCTAGAATAGTTTATTTATATGGATAGTGTGCGATGTGGAAGCGCGTAGCCTACTCATCAGAGCTATGGGAGACCGTACGGCAGCTAGAGTGCGATCGATTATACCCAATTTAGGTACAGTATGATTGGTTGATTTCTTGTCTAACTTCTGTTAAGAGCTCCAAATAATATCTCCTTAATTTAACTTCTTTATAGTATTGTAATCATAATTATAGATATACTTAGCACTTAGTGCTGTGTATTTAAAATTAACAATCAATCGTACAGCTGAATAATGCAGAAAACAAGTGTAACCTCGTACCATGGCTGACATAATTACACGTCCCCACACACTTCGCACGCTGGTAAGGTTAAGCTGTCGCACAGCCATCTATATTTCCATGACAAGCGTCAAGTGAGGGGCATACTGAAATTTATTTGGGTAGGAATGCTAGCAGTGCTGCTGTCATATGGTATCCCAGGGTTGCCACCAAGTCAATTTTTTTATCCTTGAAAGAAACTAAAAAAATCCTGAGAAATCCTTGAAAACAGTTATATTCAGCATTAGCATATTATAACTGTGAAGGAATGTTACAAATTTTCAGGTTTCATGCCAAAATATGTTATGCCAGCCTAATTTTCGAGAATCTAGTCAACATTACGTGCAGAAACGCATAGGAATCTGAATTTTCTTCGAATATATTTTAACGTTTTACTTTTACTCACCATAACTACCACTTGCGGGAAATGTTATGCAGTCACTTATGTTTATTTTTACTAGTACCTGATGTTCTTTTATGGTCTACATTGCTTTTTTAGCTGAATTTTTAAAAATGTATTAATTTAATGTGTTTTTTAAAGACAGTAGAAAATCCTAAGATTTTGCCCAAAATCCTGTTATCCTTGAGACACTCTAAAAATCCTGAGAAAAGGATAAAATCCTTGAAAGTGGCAACCCTGTGGTATCCCATAACTTGGTGACCATTGCAAAATATTTTAAATTGCTGTTGTACGGTATCCCATAACTTGGTGACCATTGCAAGATATTTTAAATTGCTGTCGTACGGTATCCCATAACTTGGTGACCATTGCAAGATATTTTAAATTGCTGTCGTACGGTATCCCATAACTTGGTGACCATTGAAAGATATTTTAAATTGCTGTCGTACGGTATCCCATAACTTGGTGACCATTGAACGATATTTTAAATTGCTGTCGTACGGTATCCCATAACTTGGTGACCATTGCAAGATGTTTTAAATTGCTGTCATATGGTATCCCATAACTTGGTGACCATTGCAAGATATTTTAAATTGCTGTCATATGGTATCCCATAAGTTGGTGACCATTGCAAGATATTTTAAATTGCTGTCGTACGGTATCCCATAACTTGGTGACCATTGAAAGATATTTTAAATTGCTGTCGTATGGTATCCCATAACTTGGTGACCATTGCAAGATATTTTAAATTGCTGTCGTATGGTATCCCATAACTTGGTGACCATTGAACGATATTTTAAATTGCTGTCGTACGGTATCCCATAACTTGGTGACCATTGAAAGATATTTTAAATAATTATTATACAGTTCTGACAACAACCCAAACTGCCCAATGTGCATGTGCACTTGTGCATGTATTGATCATTGCCAACCTTTGTTTAATTTAGAATGAGTACATACTAATTTTACAAAAGGATATACTGTATATAAATAAACTGGACCCCAATGAGTATTGCTACTCGTAAGCAAGGATCCTGTAGAAAAGCATGTACATTAGATTACCAAAATAATATTAATATTACATACTAGGTAGTAGGCTAGCTTTGTTTATTTATGTAATTTATAATACTGCTGGGCAGTAGATCTAAAGCCACTAAATTTCACTATCTATTAAACTTATGTTAGCTGCGCTAATAATTTTTCGTTTGAGTGTGTGCTGTACCTACAATTGTCTATTTATTCATAGTAATTTCATTATTCAGGGCCATATTCAAATACCAACAGGTTTGTAGGTACCACGCTTACTTGCTTCGACGTCAGTGAATGCTGGCACCTGGCACTGAGGCTTGTATTCCTCAAAGATTCATGATATGCATAGAGGATGAACAAATTGTAAAAGAAGTTATAAACGAAACACAAATGTCAAGCCCTGTACCACAAACTTTGAAAAGTCAATTTGCAATTTGCGAGTGAACTCGACACCTTTTTTCTTATCGTTGGAAGAAATAGGGTGGAAGCACAGATGACAGAATCTGTTAAGTTCGGTCTACACATTTATTAAGGTTTTACTTAGGATCTTTACCATTGGCCGGATTTATAAAACGTCGCCTTTCATTGGATGGGCTAAGAGTTATTGGTATGAGCTAAATTTCCTATGGTTTCCATCATAAATCATAGGAAAGTGTGTCAATGTCATCATGCTTCTGGCTTGATTTGATATTGTTAAACCTTACATCATACCGCGCTTCGCGTAACCTCACAACGAGACGCTGTGATTGGTCACTGCGAGCGACGAAAGTACTTCATTTTGTTGTTGGTTTTGTGATGACATGTATTTGATGACATCATCTGAATTTTTATTCGTACTGATTTTTCTTCTAACTCCTTATAGTGATAGTGTACTACGTAGTGACTGGAACTGAAAAAACTGAAAAAAATTGTGATGGAGTTAGCCAGCAAATTTTCATATGTAGATGGCATAAGCACAGATTTGATAAAATCAGCATTTCCAGCAATAGGTTACCGGTATCATATTTTATTAAATATAATAAATACTTCATTAAAAACCGGATGGTTTCCAAAAAGGTGGAAAACCTCGACTATAGCACCTATCGCCAAGGTAACGAACACTAGTCAAGTATCGGAATTTCGACCTATAAACATGCTGTCATTGTTTGAAAAAATCAAAGAGAAAGTAGTTGATAAGCAGGTCAGAGAATATTTTGAGGGAAATAAGTTGCTGTATATTAACCAGTCTGGTTTCAGGGCTAAACACTCATGTGAATCGGCCATTCAACTTGCAATGTGGGAGTGGAAGAAAAATGCTGATTACAATGAAGAAAACAATTGTAGTTTTTTTAGATTTAAAAAGAGCATTTGAGACAATTAATAGAAATAAATTATTACTTAAACTTAAAAAATATGGCATTAAGGAAAATGTATTAAAATGGCTAATGTCCTACCTGGAAAACAGAACACAAGGTGTTGTGTTTAAAAATGTCATTTCTAAAATACTAGTAAATGAAAATGGTGTGCCACAAGGCTCAGTATTGGGACCGTTATTATTCATAATATATATTAACAATATGTATAAAGATTTGCCAGAAGTGTTCCTCAATCTGTTTGCAGATGATATGCTTCTGTCAATATCTGGTGATAACTTAAGAGACCTGGTAAAATATTTAAATGATATAGTATTAAAAAGACTGGCCAAATGGTTAGAACGAAACGATCTCAAGCTAAATGTAAAAAAAAACTAAGGTTATGATTATCACACCCCAAAATGTAAGTAAAGAGGAGGTGCTCAGAGAGTGTAATTAGAATAAATGATGAAGAATTAGAAATAGTTGAAGAAATGAAGTACCTAGGTATAATAATTGATAACAATCTAAATTTTAATAGTCATGTTGATTTTATTTGTAAGAAAATTGCAAAGCAGATAGGATATCTATGCAGAATAGGCAAGTTTTTCTCATCCTGGACAAAATATGTAATATGACAAACGATTATCCAGCCACACTTCAACTATTGTAATACTGTTTTATTTGAAATAGAAAAAGGAAAAATTGAAAAGTTACAAAAGCTACAAAATAGAGGTATGAGAACGATTTTGAATTGTGATCGATATACCTCAATAAAATCAATGCTTGAAACCCTGCAAATGTTACCTGTAGTGAAAAAGGTAAAAAATGATACAATGATATTTATACACAAAATTAAGTTAGGACTATTACCGGAGTATTTGTACAAAGACGTTAAAATTAAAGATCAAATTCACAATCACGAAACTAGGAATAAGGGAAATTTTTCTTGGAAACAAAAAATAAGTCTAGTAACTTTCAGGGTTTTATAGGGCACTAGCAACACCGAAAGACAACAATGGAACAAATGAATTGAACTGATGGACAAACCAACATCTGTCAAAATAATAAAATTGCAACCATAGAAATGAAAACAAGTGTAGCAATATTAACTGCTCGCCATTTAAAACTTTTAATGATAGACAACGACTAAGTGAAAGTTTTGTATGTGTATTTGTTCTGTTTTTTGTTTTGTTTTCCAAAATCAGACGAAATTATTTTTTGACAGCTTGTTGTTTGTCCATCGATTCAATTCATTTGTTTCATTGTTGTCTTTTGGTGTTGCTAGTGCCCTATTGAATATGATAAGCTACCATTAGTAATAGAACAATGTAAAATTTTAAGTTTATTTAAAAATCAATGTAGAAAACATATTATGAATAACTAGTCATAAGTTTAATAATAGAACGATGTAGAAACACAAAACACAAAGGATAATATATATTATACAACTACAGATAATCAAACATATTATGCTATGTCTACACGCGTGGATTATTCGCTCCAATCATTCGAGTCTCCAATTATCTTCGCGTGTAGACGTGCAGTTTCGCCAATCATTGTCGAGGCAGATGATTTGCCTCAAGACCCCCCAAATAATTGAAGCGCTGCCAACTAAACATGTACATTTCTTTGACGAAAGGTGGCAGTGCATATATTTTGTGCGGTAAAGGTAACCTAACGTATAAAACATGGATCTAAAACGTTCTTAAAACTTGTTGTCGCGGTGTTTCATCTTAATTATTTTCGTGGATTTATTGATTTTAATATGGAAAAAAAAGAAAGAAGTGTCGCAAGAACGAATTTTAGTTCTGAAGAAATAATATCTTTAACACATAAACTAAGTTAAAGCTATTTTGAAATTCTTCCGCTAGGTGCCACAATTGTCGTTAAATTGATCCGTGTGGACGTTCACGGGAATCATGTCCCCCGTTGATTATCTTCTTCGAGGATAATCAACGTACGTGTAGACCAAGCATCAATAATATTGTAATCATATATAGGCCATATCACATTAGGTTCCGAACTGACAATTGCAATCGTAGATTCGAGCTTACGATTGACGGCGCATGCGCAGTAGCTCAGTTCGGCCAGTCTACGGTTGCAATCTTTTTATAGACCGAGCTCTAAAATAAGATTGGGAATCGTAGATCCGAGTCACGTGAACCAATCATTAAGGAGAACGGTTAAATACGAATTGAGCACTGTCACAACATAACCTCAAGCAACAACTACTTTAACGGAAACAAAGAGCCAATAAGTTTAATTATATATTTGTTTGTGATTAAGGCTTGTCTTATTAGTTATTATTATTGAATTTATTTCCTAGTTGAACGGTTTTAGGATTTTCAGCTGGTCAAGTGTGATTGGATAATTGTAGATTGCGATTGCAATTGGCGACTCCAGTCTACGTTTCCAATTGTAGTGTGATTAGCCCATATCACACTACAATTGGAATCGTAGACTGGAGTCGCCAATTGCAATCGCAATCTACAATTATCCAATCACACTTGACCAGCTGACGATCCTAAAATCGTTCAACTAGGAAATAAATTCAATAATAATAACTAAAAAGACAAGCCTTAATCACAAACAAATATATAATTAAAGTTATTGGCTCTTTGTTTCCATTAAAATAGTTGTTGCTTGCGGTTATGTTGTGTTAGTGCTCAATTCGTATTTAACCGTTCTCCTTCCTGATTGGTTCACGTGACTCGGATCTACGATTCCCAATCTTATTTTAGAGCTCCGTCTATAAAAAGATTGCAACCGTAGACTGGCCGAACTGAGCTACTGCGCATGCGCCGCCAATCGTAAGCTCGAATCTACGATTGCAATTGTCAGTTCGGAACCTAATGTGATATGGCCTATATGGGCTTATAGCCCATATCACACTACAATTGGAATCGTAGACTGGAGTCGCCAATTGCAATCGCAATCTACAATTATCCAATCACACTTGACCAGCTGACAATCCTAAAATCGTTCAACTAGGAAATAAATTCAATAATAATAACTAAAAAGACAAGCCTTAATCACAAACAAATATATAATTAAAGTTATTGGCTCTTTGTTTCCATTAAAATAGTTGTTGCTTGAGGTTATGTTGTGACAGTGCTCAATTCGTATTTAACCGTTCTCCTTCCTGATTGGTTCACGTGACTCGGATCTACGATTCCCAATCTTATTTTAGAGCTCCGTCTATAAAAAGATTGCAACCGTAGACTGACTGAACTGAGCTACTGCGCATGCGCCGCCAATCGTAAGCTCGAATCTACGATTGCAATTGTCAGTTCGGAACCTAATGTGATATGGCCTTATCATATTATGTGTTATTATAATGACAACAACAGCAACAACAACACAACGAAACTCTTTTACAGGCGGTGGGTTATCAAGAGTTAAAAATCGTAAAGCCTCTGAGTTTCATAGGAGGAGGTGTGCCGCACCGTGTTGTGCTGTCGCTGAGTGAAGTGTCAAATAATATTTGTTTTTTGACATTACCTGTCTTCAATCATCTACTATTTTGAATTACTCTCTTTCCAGTTAAGGTAGGTGCATGTTTATTTTACCTCATGTGCTCTCAAAGAGTTTCCTTTCATATTCATGCAGGAGTTTTTGTAGGGTCTAGGCCCTAGGCCTACTTATTTGAGCTGTCAAAATTGATAGGCTAAGCTAGGACTAGGCCTTACTAGGCCTAGCCTTATAGTCTAGCCTAGGCTAGCCTGTACGAGTCTAGAAGATACCTAGGTAGATAGAGACATAGGTTCCGAGGTTAACCTTATTCTAGGGCACAGCCCTAGGCCTAGGGCCTACAATAACATTAGGCCTATAGCCTTAATCTAGCATAGGACGTAGCTTAGGCTTATCATGCAGATGGGAGGAGGCCTATGTGAATCTTGACGTTATAGCGATGAAAATCCATCAACTAGGCTTAACAAGTCTCTGTCCATAATGATTTAGGCCTAGGTGTAAACCATTGTTATCTAGGTAGCCTAGGCCAGTGGTTCCCAACCGTTTTTGACGCAAGGCACCCCAAGCCTACATTCAGTGGACAGGCGGCACCCAGCCCCGCCTTCCACTAACGCCCACGCTAAAATCCAAAAATAATTTTTAAAATAAATTAGAATTGTAATAAATTAACATGTTGCAAATTTAATTGAATTATTTTTTTACTGTACCACCACCACCACTTACCTTACACCACTGACTTATAGTTCGATATACATCCATACAATAGGGAATCTAGTTTTGACAGTTTTTGCAAAATATGTCTTTGATTTGTGGCCTGTTAGTGGACATACTCTCGTTTCCTCTTCAATTTATAGAAGTCAAGTTCTCTTTTCTTTAATTTAATGTTCGTTAAAGCTGAAAAGCCTAACTCACACAGATAAGATGTTGGTAACAGAACTGTCGTTGAAATTTGAGCCTGTTTCCTGAATTGTTTCTGATGTCATTCGGGGTTGAGGGGGATCGAGGGTGAGAGTGTTAATCTGCTGTTCAAAATGCTGCATCCTCGATGTAATATATGTTTCGTTCTGTGAAAATTTGCCCATGGTCAGACTTATATTAAATATGTTTTCGTTTGTACTGTTAAGATATTGTTAGTTATTATCTTGTTTATTTCCAAAATATTCAGAAAGATTTTTTTCAATTTCAACGAACATTTTGCGGCACCCCTACCAGACGTTCGCGGCACCCCGGTTGGGACCACTGCCATAAGCATAGGCACAAATCAACCACATTATTTCTATCTAGCCATAGGCATCCGCATACAGCTTACGATGTTAAACACTGGAACCTAGCTAGCCTCGACTAGGTCTAAACTTTACATGTACGGGCAAAACAAGCCTACTTCTAATAAAATGCACACTTTGTGTGTTAAACAAACTAGCTCGATGTTGACAGTATAAAAGGTAAGGGTCAGACTAGCGTAGTCCTATATCCTTATAAGTAGGCCTACTGATAAGTTAAAGTTACTTTTGAAATTGCTGAACCTGGGAAATATTTGGGAGCGAGCAGGGTTCGAAGTGGGTTGGGATGACGAACCTCTTTTCAACAATTCATGTTTTATTCTGCTATTTATTATTTACTAAAGCAGATACCAGATGTATTTTCCTTACAACGATTGAAATTTGTACATAAATATTCCCGAATATTTATATTGTGATTAGCCTATATTCTTCTTCTTCTTCTTCTTCTTCTTCTTCTTCTTCTTCTTCTTCTTCTTCTTCTTCTTCTTCTTCTTCTTATGTCAACAATTGACCCATTTGGTCATCATGCATTTTCGTGTTTCTGGGCCAGTGCAGCCCAGTTAGATAGAGCTTTATAGTGTGGATATAGAGTGGCTAAGTCCAAGGTTTCAGAGATGAGGTTTACCGCCACGTTGGTTTTGATTGATAACGAAGAACAGGGCATAGGCCTAGAGCAATTACAGAAACAAGGGAGTGTAAATTATACCCCAAATTATTATCTTACTGTCGTACACTACTTCGTCACTACTTACACTAACCAAGAGAATTTTCGTCAGTAGGCCTAACAATTTTGTTTCAATATACCGGCGCTCGAAATATGTCATAGCTTCTAAACTACTTTGGGCCGCACCAGATCAGCCCTTGAGATTCAGGTTGCATATGCCTGGTCTCAATGTTGCCATAGCCCTATAGCCTCTACATTTACCTATTTACATAGCCTACTGATCAAATTATAGGCAAAATATTTCAAATTAATTTCGAATTCTTCTAAACAAGGTCATAAAATGCATAGCCATACAAATATCACGTATGTGCATGTACTAGGAATGTAGCAAATTAGCAATATCAAAACATCATTCTTTGTAAAATGGTATACCATACTGCTGTATTGGAATATTTGACAATAAAAGAAAGTGTTTTTTTTTCTAAGTTAAAAAGATCATGGTCAACATTTACAATCTTTTGTCATCATCATTATTGGATATAAAATTTATTTTAAAGTTTTAAAATCAAATAATTATGTAGCCTAGGCCTATTCTTAATTTTGAAAGATTTTTTTCTGTTTTTTTTTTTTTAAATGTTCACTCCCAAATTCCAATTATTTTACTTCGCATGTTTTCTAACATTATAATCGTAATTTTTGTTGATTTTGATGTTTCTAGACGTGTTGAGTTCTGGAGCCCGATTCTCTAAATCTGTGGTAAGTTTCTCACCGGTTTCTGTCGTTATGGAAGGCGAATGGATGGCTGTGATTGGGTCACAGCCTTCTCATAACGACCAAAACCGGTGATCACCTTATCGTTGACCATAGAGAATCAAGGCCCTGGTTGATATTTCAGAAGTTATTCATTTCGTAAATCAGATTTGTTACTGAATCTGAAACGTTTGGTGGAGGTGCCGGGTAGCTTGTCGATGAGTTGTACAATCTAGCTTATATTTGAGGTGGACTCTTCATGTCATGCAGTGATTGTAATAAATGCAATACACATATAGACATTCGTTTTGTTAGGACTTCGGTAACGGGAGGGGGAAGGGGAGGGGGGAGGACATTTGCAGTAGTTCCACACACATGTGTGTTCCACGGCTGTGTTTCATTTTACAACGCTTATATTAACTTGCCTTGTTTGTCTGGACGGAATCTTTGAATCGATATTCCACCTACTTCTAGATGTCCGATCAAGCTAACATTTTTTACACAGACGTATTCCTGATGACAATACATGAATCAACTGTCATATTTACCAAATTGTCAATTAATTCATCATAATTAATTAATTAATGTTTTACATGGAAATCGATGAATCTTTGAATCGATATTCCACCTACTTCTAAATGTCCGATCAAGCTGAAATTTTTTACACAGACGTATTTCTAATGACAATACATGAATCAACTGTCATATTTACTAAATTGTCAATTAATTCACCATAGTTAATTAATTAATGTTTTATATGGAAATCGATGTTTAACCCACTCCAACGTCAAATAGAGTTGAAAGTTTTCACACAAACGTATTCTTAATGACAATACACGAATCAATTGTCATATTTACTGAATTGTCAATTGATTCATCATAATTAATTAATTAATGTTTTATATGGAAATCGATGTTTAACCATGGAGTTGTATCTTATCAGGAGGTCTAGCTTCAATGGAACTTCCTGTTTCATTGAGGTACATCCGGCCGACGAGCGGCTGACGCCATTTTGTTCCTTAAATTACAGCCTTCTGGATGATATTGAGGTTGACTCTGATCATCTATTATTGACTCATCCAAGGCTGTGACCTGTCAAAACTGGTGACGAAATGGGCGTCTCAGGCGCGACTTTCTGCCGCTCGCAGTGCTAGCAGTACTGAAAGGTCCAACTCGATCTTTGCACCTCGTTTTCTCAATTTAAACATTCAAGTCGTTTATATTTAATACTTGCAAATATAAATTATCCATTGTAGTAATGTTTTGCAAGGTTTTTGACAAAGAAAACCTTTGTTATAGATACAAAATAACCATATTGTCATTTGACAGTTAGACAGTTGACTAACGACAATATTTAACATGGAATGAATTACAAAGTTGGACCTTTCAGGACAGGTGCTGCAACCTACTTCAGCTTTGACCTGAGACGCCCGTAGTCGCTAGCCCGGTTATTTCTCTATGGTCGCAGGTGGTGGTTTTTCACGCGACCGTCAAGCAATTATTATTCTACGGGTAATGTGTATTTAACGTTTAGATTTTTGCACTCGAATTTTGAAAAATACAAAATTAATGTAGGCTCATAGACTTCAACTGAAGTGCTAGGCCCTAGGCCTCCTAGGCCTAGGGCCTAGTCCTATAGGGCCTCTTAAGCCTAGGCCCTAGGTCTATAGGGCCTCCTAGGCCTAGGCCTATAGTTTAACTTAATTTTAATATCGTATTTCTTTAATCAAACACCGAAGAAAACAAAGAAAACAAAAACGCGACGATTTAATATTTGTAAACATGTTACTAGGCGTAACAATTAACTCAAACAATAACGAAACAACAATTAACAGCTGTCCTTGACATTGACAACCAGGAACAAAATGCCTGCCACCCATAATGCATTGCAAATCTCACTGCACTTTAAACGATCACCGCTTACTACAGAGCTAGACATCCAGTACCGTAGGTACTATTATAAATCCATGGTTTAACCATGGATTTATAATAGTACCTACGGTACTGGATGTCTAGCTCTGTAGTAAGCGGTGATCGTATAAAGTGCAGTGAGATTTGCAATGCATTATGGGTGGCAGGCATTTTGTTCCTGGTTGTCAATGTCAAGGACAGCTGTTAATTGTTGTTTCGTTATTGTTTGAGTTAATTGTTACGCCTAGTAACATGTTTACAAATATCAAATTGTCGTGTTTTTGTTTTCATTGTTTTCTTTGGTGTTTGATTAAAGAAATACGATATTAAAATTAAGTTATAAACTATAGGCCTAGGCCTAGGAGGCCCTATAGACCTAGGGCCTAGGCTTAGGAGGCCCTATAGGCCTAGGCCTAGGAGGCCCTATAGGACTAGGCCCTAGGTCTAGGAGGCCCTATAGGCCTAAGCCTAGGAGGCCTAGGGCCTAGCACTTCAGTTTAAGTCTATGAGCCTACATTAATTTTGTATTTTTCAAAATTCGAGTGCAAAAATCTAAACGTTAAATACACATTAGACTACCAGTAGAATAATAATTGCTTGACGGTCGCGTGAAAAACCACCACGAGAAATAACCGGGCTAGCGACTACGATGCTAATTTCGTCACCAGTTTTGACAGATCACAGCCTTGGATGAGTCAATAATAGATGATCAATCAGAGTCAACCTCAAACTCATCCAGAAGGCTGTAATTTAAGGAACAAAATGGCGTCAGCCGCTCGTCGGCCGGATGTACCTCAACGAAACAGGAAGTTCCATTGAAGCTAGACCTCCTGAAGATACAACTCCATGGTTTAACCCCCTTTCCAACGTCAAATCGAGTTGAAAGTTTTCACACAGACGTATTCTTAATGACAATACACGAATCAATTGTCATATTAACTAAATAATTAATTAATTCATCATAATTAATTAATTGATGTTTTATATGGGAATCGATGTTTAACCCACTTTCCAACGTCAAATCGAGTTAAAAGTTTTCACACAGACGTGTTCTTAATGACAATACACGAATCAATTGTCATATTAACTAAATAATCAATTAATTCATCATAATTATTAATTGATGTTTTATATGGAAATCGATATATCACCCACTTTTCAACGTTGAATTGAGCTGAAAGTCTTCGCACAGACGTATTTTTAATGACAACCAATACACGAATCAATTGTCATATTAACTAAATAATCAATTAATTCATCATAATTAATTGATTGATGTTTTATATGGGAATCGATATTTCACCCACTTCCAAACGTGAAATTGAGCTAAAAGTTTTCACACAGACGTATTCTTAATGACAATACACGAATCAATTGTCATATTTACTAAATAATCAATTTACTCATCATAATTAATTAATTGATGTTTTATATGGGAATCGATATTTCACCCACTTCCGAACGTCAAATTGAGCTAACAGTTTTCACACAGACGTATTCTTAATAACAATACACGAATCAATCGTCATATTTGTCAAGTTTGCAATGCGAGCACGCTAGTTTGCGAGTGAAGTTAACAAGTACAAGTATACAAGTATGCAGTCTTCTAAATTCGGACACGTCCAGTGAGCATATATTCGATTGCAAGATTCTTTAAGACTAAAAAGTATAAAATAATATTACATGAAAAAAATAATTGTAAACAAAAAACAACGCTTATATTTAAATGCACTAAAAAGTAAAAAATAAATTTTCGCCCAACAAATTTTTGCCTCACTCGGAAAATAAAAGCGTTGGGCGCTTTCCCTGCATAAACAGCAGAATACTGCTATCTACGTCAATACCGAAAGCGCCCAACGCTTTTATTTTCCGAGTGAGGCAAAAATTTGTTTGGCGAAAATTTATTTTTTACTTTTTAGTGCATTTAAATATAAGCGTTTTTTTTTTTTTAATTATTTTTTTCATGTAATATTTTATATTCCATTCCATCTGGAAGACATTAGAGAAAGTGCGTTACCACACCACTAGAAACACACAGATACATTGTTTTTGGAAAATACTATTTGGGAATGCCTGGAATTGTGTTGTAGCCTTCCTGAATTATCCGAAATGTTCTGAGGAAAAACATATTTTGTCTTGTCTAAAAATACGCTATCAAGTTTATGTAACATTACAACACATGTATAATGTTTCTATATTTTAATGTATCTGTAGAGAGTGAGTAGGCCTATAGTGTTATGGCATTAATTTAATGACTAACGAATAAGCCTGAACACATGTACATAATTATTATGTATTTATTTCCTACTCAGTTTTACTATTAGATTAGGCCTACTTAGGTTCGATCTGCTAAAAACAATTCTTATTTAAGGCCGATCCACAATTGAAATAAGGGTTGAAATAAGAATCCGTGAAATAGTGAAATAACAACGAACTGGTTCACAACAGACCCGTAGTACCTTATTTCAACATAGGAGAGCGTTTCAATCGAGCACTGTTCGACCGGATCTGACACCAAAGTCACGGCCTACTCCAAACCTATAGCAGGCCGTGGCCAAATGTGGCTTTGCACTGCGACTTTTTTCCACTCGCAGCGCCAGCACCGACAAACAACGAGCTGTCAAAATAATAAAATTGCAACATTATGAAGAAAACGAGGTATGGCAATAGTAACTGCTCACCAGTTAAAACGACCAATGATGGGCAACCAAGTTGTGAACGTTTTGTATGTTTCTTGTTTGTTTTGAAGATTTGTTTTCAAAATCAGGATATTTTATTGTTTGACAGCTTG
Organism: Isoperla grammatica; assembly: GCA_945910005.1. Lineage (NCBI taxonomy): Eukaryota > Metazoa > Arthropoda > Insecta > Plecoptera > Perlodidae > Isoperla > Isoperla grammatica. The sequence goes on along the minus strand of OX246738.1, from coordinate 1,633,542 downwards.
ATGTTTGCCGATCGATTCATTTAATTTGTTTCATTGTTGTAAAACAATCTTGCAAGAAGCCCACCTAATACTATGTTCACACTAGGCTCGCTAACAGCAGTTAAGCCACTAACTTCTGTTAAGAATGTAATGTGAACGTAACGCAGTTAGCCCTAACTGACATCAAGCACTAACTGCGTTTGGCGAACGTAGTTAGCGGGTAACTTAGATCAATTTGCCACTGCCTTGTTAAAAATCATACATGTTTTCAAAAGATACCAGGCGGTGAGCAACACCGAAAGACAACAATGGAACAAATAAATTGAACTGATTGACAAACCATCGGGTGTCAATATAATAAAATTGCAATTCATAGAAATAAAAACAAGTGTATAGCAATAGTAACTGCTCGCCATTTAAAACTTTTAATGGTAGACAACGACTAAATGAAAGTTTTGTATGTGTATTTGTTTGTTTTTTGTTTTGTTTTCCAGACGAAATTATTTTTTGACAGCTTGTTGATTGTCCATTGATTCAATTCATTTGTTTCATTGTTGTCTTTTGGTGTTGCTAGTTGGTGTGACAGTTCCTTGGTAGGCCTAGGCTATTCCGCTATTTCATTTAATTCGTCGTACGTTAGTAAAATTCGTGAAGCTATGGATTCCTCGTGTTCGGGAGGTATTGCAGAGAAGGCAGAAAAGGTGTTGAAGAGACACAAAAAACTCTTTTTGTTCTTCAAACGGCATGTTGTTATTACTTCAACCACAGACATACAAAACAAAACATGTATTTCAAACAGAGCCAAAAGCCGTGTACAGCCTTATATATCGTCATAAAATCACTAAATATAGTACCGCGGTGGCTGTGCATGACGTCACACACTGCTCATACATCGATTCCAGTGTGAACAGCTGACACAGGATCACACAAATATATCGAACGACCTTGAACGTCGCTAACCGCTGTTAGCCTTAACTGCTGTTAGCGAGCCTAGTGTGAACATAGTATAACGTGGACGACGACGACAACAATAACAACAACAACAACAACAACGACGATAATATCCGGTTGGACTGGAGTAGGCCTTCTCTTCTCGAGCTTTGATTGGTTCGTCATAAGATGTTGAAATAAGAAATGGAATTGAATAATTTCTTATGACTATTTCAATCCACTGTGACAGTTGTGAACCATAGCATTGTTATTGCATGTTCCATTTCGCTTAAACCTTATTGCTATTTGACTATTTCAACTCTTATTTCAATTCCATTTCTTATTTCAAGTTCTTATGACGAACCAATCAGAGCTCGAGAAGAAAAGGCCTACTCCAGTCGAACCGGATATGGTCGTTGTTGTTGTTGTTGATGGTGGTGTTGTTGTTGTTGTTGTTGTTAATGTCGTCGTCGTAGACTTCTTGCAAGCTTGCTTTACAACAATGAAACAAATGAAATGAATCGATGTACAAACATCAAGCTGTCAAACAATAAAATATTCTGATTTTGAAAACAAATCTTCAAAACAAACAAGAAACATACAAAACTTTCACAACGTGGTTGCCCATCGTTAATCGTTTTAACTGGTGAGCAGTTACTATCGCCATACCTCGTTTTCTTCATAATGTTGCAATTTTATTATTTTGACAGCTCGTTGTTTGTCGGTGCTGGCGCTACGAGTGGAAAAAAGTCGCAGTGCAAAACCCCATTTGGCCACGGCCTGCTATAGGTTTGGAATAGGCCGTTATTATGGCGTCAGATCCGGTCGAAAAGTGCTCGATTGAAACGCTCTCCTATGTTGAAATAAGGTACTACGGGTCATTCTTATTTCATCCCTTATTTCAATTGTGGATCGGCCTTTAGTAACGATGACTGTGAAATACATACTTCATGTCGGCGTTCTTGTTACTTATTCTCTGAATAAGCGCGTACGTCTTACGCTTGACACGGCATTTATTTTTCAGAAGTTGCTGTTCTGCTTTGGTATCAACCTAATCTTCAAAGTTTACTTCAGGTATGTCTTTACTCTTTAAATACGTATAGGTACGTGTGGCAGAAAGGCCTGTAGTTGTAGCACGTCTTATACAATACATTCTGTCGCCATTATTGATAATTAACGCATGTTCCCTATTGATATCAATATTTGTGTTAGGACCGATTGTAATCCCAGAGTAGAATTTGAACTCACTTTAATTTAAAGTGACTAAACCAACCCTGTAGGCTTCGAACACCATCGACGAGTGAGCGATAACCAATCAAAGATCGATATTTCAAATACGAAACATATGAATCAGTGATTGGACAGTGCGAATACCTGCGGACAAATGCCAGAATCAACAAGGCCGATTCAGAACAACTTTGAATTTATTAAGTGCTTCGTTGCTATGACGGCTCCAAAGTCACCGTTTACTTATTCCTAAGCCAAGAAGTAATGGAATTGAATCCACATTAGAAATTAAAAAACTTCTGCCTGACGTACGTGACAGATTGCACGGTTGATATTTTCCCTCCCACGGATATGACAATGAGGGGCATCCGGCATACCTTGTTTAAATGACTGATAGGGGATTGGCTGATTGCTCATGACGTGGGCTGTGTGAGTCAGGATAGCGGGAGGAGGTTTTCGTACAATGCTGTGGTCTCTTTTTACCCGAACAAAATGAAAATTTGGTTAATTAGTTTTGTTCACACTGCTTCTCAACGATTTAACGCGTTGCAATTGTCTTGCGCCGAGAGTCTTCCTTACCTATCAACTTCCACACGGAAATTGTGCCAACTGATAATCGCGGTGGACGCGGCCGCTTCCGATGGTGTCATCAGGAGAAACCAAAGATGTTGGATAGGGAGAAACCGTTGGGCGGCGGCGACAATGCTTCATGATTGTGGTCGTCTTTGTCTGCGCCGCTGCTTCGGTTCCTCGTACTTACAAGTACCAACTGTCGCTGTGTAAAGAATTATTCATACGTAGCTCCTCACGTTAAGACATGACTCAGAGTGGTCAAACTTGTACCCAGTAGCCGAATTAGGTCGCGAAATGTTATTTGTTACGAATACTTAATTTTGCTACTCTCCGCGGGGACAATATGCAATACTCCGGGTCTCTATGACTAACTGTAGCAAAGTTGCTCTAAACTTATTTCATTTGCCAATACCCTTCTTTGGAGTAAACACTCAAAAAGTATTTTCTGACGTATTCACCTAAGGTCCGTATTCATAGTCGTTCCCCAGGGGCCTCATTCCTGTACATTTGCAAACTAAACCCCGGTGTTAGTCAATAGCCAATCAGGAGTCAGCAATTGAGACGTCGATCGAAGGAAGACATTGTTGAAAAAACGAGACAAAATAAAAACAATAACAAACAAAAACAGTCCAATAACCTCAAAACGTCCACAAAATACTCAATAAAACTACACATTTACATATGTAGGACCTTTATAATGTACTATAAATACACAAAAAATTTTATTAAATTCAATAAACACATAAAGTAACGTATTCATGTAGGTGGATATCCCAATTAAAGAATTGAAATGTGACATTTGTGAAACTACACACACGGGCATTGACAAAATGGCGGCATTTCAAAGTATTGTTGAGATAACTCTTCTTAACCCTACTATCAGACAGGGTCACATTTACCTCCGAATTATGCAGGGAAGCCTGTGTAGAAGTTAACCCCGGAGTCATTTTAACATGGGGTTAGCGAGAGTAAAGGAGAGTTAAAAAAATGTGAGGAATGTGAATGAGGAATGAGGCCCCTGGGGACGACTATGGATTTGATGCTTTGATTGCTTTATTGCTTTGATTGCATTGGTTGCTATGGATTTGATGGGAAATGGCGTGCAAGAAACTGTTACCTGGGCAACAACGGGCGCCCTAAGGGGTAAGGGACGACTATGAGTAAAGATGGAGACTTCAATTTAGGTGCAAGGCGGGATATACCGCTCTCCACTTAGGCAGAATAAGTGAGGCCCGGCGGGTAGACACCCCTCATATTATCCACCTGCGCGCTACAGGGTTGCCACGTTTCTATACATTCAGTGCAGTAGCGGTCATTTGTATACATTCTCGATCGGCTCCCGGCGTATGGTCAGTCATCATTGTATAGATTTTGCAACGCAGGAAAGGTCTGTGGTTCTCTATTGAAATGTACGATTGATTAATTTTCTGAGGAGTTAACGTGCGTGTAAGTGCTGCTCTTTGGTAAAATTAATATCATATCATTTGAAGATCAGATCTTGCACTGAAATTGAAGTCCACATCTACAAGCCCATGAGTCCGTCTCGGGACGCGACTTTAGTGTTCCGCGCTGTATCTCGGGTATTTCACTGTACAACGACGTGTTTACACAACACACTGTTGTTTTTTTGACATTTTCCGGGAACTGGAGTGTAGAAAAAAGCCGAGGGTTCACATTTGAGTGACAATTCAACGGAGAGCGAGCTAGAGCGAGAGTTTGGCAGCTCCCAAATCTTTACCCCTAACAGCGTGCGGGCGTAATCGAGATTGAAAACACAAACTTTCAGGAAATTCAGCTTGAACCGTTTAGAAAAAATGTATTTGCTTAGGCGTTAAAACTCATCTGTTTTCTTAAATGAGGTAGGAGTGTGTAGCTAATTTAGGTTAGGTCAGTACGAAATATCGCGCTTTCAGAATTACGTGTCGTGGGAAGGGTGTAGGCTTTACATTATTTAATTGTTCATAATTATAGCCCCGTGATTTATCTTTTCTAATTAATTTTTTTTCAATTACCTATTATGGTTGTATTGGGTTAAACGTTTATTGGACCTGCTTTACCAGGCACCAATATATTTGGAGACATTGACATTTTCTTTCGCGTTGTATACTGCATTATATCAGCACATACAACTGTGATATCAGTATTAGCGCGGTGTTGCAATCGCAACATTTCGTCCTTTTAAATTGAAGCCATTATCTTAGATAATCTGAATGCAATATAATGTGACATTTCGTCGTTGGCGGTAATTTAATATAACATCAGCGCGTTATGTAAACGACGTACTGAGCTGTAGGAAATTTAATGATAATAATAATAATAATAATTATTATTATTATTATTATTCCCCATAACTAGGTCATATGACGTAGGGAGGAAATTTCAAAATGTAACTTCTACTTTACAGAAAGCAGTTTCTTTTCCAATTCCGCTTGTATAGAAAAGTTGCGACCTTGGAACGTGCAGCTTCTTTGAACAGGGATTCTCATTTATGACATTGGATCTAGAAATGGGAATCCCTCATTAGTGAGAAAATGACTGCATTTAAATTGGTTTACTAAATTACTATTCGTCTTCCTTACGACTACGTAGAAGACGCCGAGGGTGCGTGTCGATGCAAGAGTGGATGCGAGGCGAACGTGTGCTATCACAGTTCGCTCAAGCGATGCGGCCATAACCAGGTTGTCTGTAGCCCGCCCTCCGCTCGCCGCATGTTATATGGTCTCACTTCGATCAGAGACATTTCCTGTGCGGGGTTCATTATGATTGAACGCAGTAACGATCTCTCGTTTGTCCTCACCCTTCATTGGACCTCACACGAACGGCCAAACTTCCTGACTACCTGCGTCAAACTGGAAATTAAATTTCCCTACGGAGAACTCAATCTGTAGACTCGATTAAATCAGTCTGCAATACTTTACTTCTAAAGAAGGAAGAATCCACTTACTTTTCGTTTTAGTGTTTGGTGATTATGTATTGCTCTTTCCTTGTTGAACGACTCAATCAACAGCAAAGTATATTCGTCGGTTCCTTTAATACCTCTTACGCGACAGGCAGATTTTCCCTGGCCCAAGCTGAATTTTGTCTTTAAGCAGTGAATATAATAATAGAAAATGGAAAGTAAATAATGGTAACGTGATATCAAACAAATTTCAGTTTATATTAGTTTAATTAATTCAAAATGAATACACATTGCAAACGAGGTTTAGGTTGGGTTTTTCACCTTAATTGCGTTTTATGTAAGTAATGTTTCCTGTATGCTACATTCAGGCATTCTTTTGGTCATGTCGTCGTGAGGTGGTGGAGGTGCCGAGTACCCCCCCCCCCCCTCCGTCCCCTACTTCCAGCCATTGCGTTCTGATTACTTAAAACATCACTAGCAATATGAATAGTACAATTTACAGGTATCTCAAGCTAAGCTGTTATATTATATAATATTAAGTGGAAACCATCTTTGATTTACATTGGATACAACGATAACTTAATCAGAATGTTAGCTTATTGTTAACGCATTTGGTCCCGACCCCGTATTTATCACAAGTAAGCTACTTCCATTCTTCTTCAACAATCAGCAGACAACAAAAGATGATGCCTGTTGATATCACCTAGGGGTGGGGTCGGATCTTATGCGTCAAAGACATTGGATAAATTGAACGAGACATTTTCCAGAAGACATTGGCAAGTGTCGCTGCCACCCCGTTATCCTGTTGAGTTCGTTTGATACGAGAATCGATGCGGCACACTTGAAGATGAACCGAGTACAAGCTGCAAACATGGGTCGACTGCTCTAGTTGGCACAATTCGCGGCCGGGTCGGTCGATGATGTTGTTTTATTTCATTGAATGGTGTACACGTTACTGGCTCAAGGGTGAGTGATAGTAGAAGCAGGAAGATGTGAGGCTCGGCATTGCAAGTAGCTTAGTAGACGTCAATAAAAAGCTCTGCGTAAACAAGAAAACTGGTGTGGTTACCACCCCCTGACCCAACTTTGTTGGAAACAATCGTTTGATATACATATTTTGTACTGTTACCCACACAATACCTTTGATGAATATGTTTATATACACATTATATTACACACACTGATTCGCTAATTTGGGAGTTTTTGGCTATACTAAACCATATTTATAACTCTGGTTACCAGTCACTTTAAATGTATATACACATATAGTTTTCGTTATCCTCATTTCATGTTCTTTTCTTTCCAAATTTCAAAGCCTTTAATCATTGCATGAACATTGTAATTTCATAAATACAGCCTTTATATAATATGTCAATAGAGGTTTGAGAACGTGCGTGTAAATCAGTAGACCTAAGAGGTCTGCAATTCGGTCTTCCCATACAAGTTTCCATTTGTCTGGCCATTACACGGAATTGCTCTTGAGAGGTTGCTCTTCATCTTGCTCTTCATCAGTCCGAGCCAACCCTCTCAGACAAGGGAGCGTGCGTCGTTGCCGCCTATACACCGTTTATCTCCGACACTAGTTCTCGCCGTGCGAAAGTAAAGACGTACGAACCAAACTGACTCGTCCGAACAGTCATTAACAATTCCATCTTGTTATATTCTTTATAGTTTATATAAGACTTGACGATCACGTTCGGCACTCGTCGCTTGCCATAGCGGATGAGTAGCACTTCTAATTTCCACCAACAAACTGTATGTTTGTGGTGTTTTCGATGCATAACCGGCGTTTTCTAAATAGCATTTTAGCTTACACTACACTGTCTCAACTTGCTGAGCTTACTACTTTTGTCGTGATGTGCATACGTACGTATTCATTGTTTACGAGACTTAGGATTTGTTGCGTTGCGTGTATTTAATCTGTGCCAATTACTTTTCCTGGCCTGGTGGTGCATGCATGTTCGCCAAAAGCTAACGTCCATTAAGCTAGCGAGATTTTGCCCCAACGAAATAAATGCCCTATATCGATCGACAAATTTTGACTCGCATTGCTTTAGGGTGCCCGCACAAAGAAAGGTTACGTACGCTAGTTGGCCAGCGCTGAACTACGTCATGAATGTTACCATGCTTTCAAGTGCAGCTATATAGGCACAATAGAAGTTCGTTTCATCTTGCCAGCGTTCTGTTTTCCTCAATGAAATGAACCCGTTTTCCCCGCCGGTTACCAGTATACTCGCCGTACAACATCTTCGGTAATGCTTCCGTCACGGGTGGGTGAGCGGCAGCCAACCAGCGACCGTGGCTAATTCAAATACCTGCTCGGGTTGGCCGAGACCGTAAACACGTCATTGATTGATGACAAAAGCATTACCGAAGTTCTTCTTTGTGCGTGCATCATGTAGGCCCCAATGTTCGTCCGGAGTTCGTGTGTTTTCCACGGTTTGGTTTCTTTGTGGACGGATAGCGTGTCTGTCCCTGTGCGCAGTGTTTCGTCGTCTTGCGTGAGCTATCTTGTCACACAGACAGGAAGATGATGTCGCTTCAGCCATCTAACGCTTGATTGCACTGACTTACTGTGCTCGTTGTGTCGACGGAAGTATGATGCACGTACCCGATAAAAGTGGTCTAGCAAATAACAATACGGCACTAAAAAGAGACTATGCATTTTGATGGTAACAGAACGAACCATAATGCACAGGGGTTCCATGAATTGCTGAGCCATTTGTTGAAACTAACATGGCGCAGACAATGGTATAGGTAGCGCTATCTCTTGACAGTTTTAGTGGTCGATACAACCATAAGTTGTGTTGGTAGAGTATTCGTCTGAAGTTTCAGCATGTCATTGCTTTTCATTCGTCAAATTGCCGTCAAATTCGCGTTGTTTGAACGGAGGCCATTTAAAAAAGTCGCGTTGCGTTTTTTCAAACATGCCATCCTGCGGCGTTAATGACGCATACGGGGTCCGATGTTTTGTTCATTCCCAAGCGTAGCGGAAGTTTTTATATTGTAAAATGTGGGGGGATGTATAGGCCACGTGCACAGTCTTTTGTGATATAGTGAAAGGTGAGTAGTTACGCTACGCTATATTATGTAACTTACAAAAAGGAAATGGTTACAAAGTTAGCGCTGCGATAAACCCAAGCTACTTTTCTGGTGCTCGTTTTAGACGGCCGCTAGTTTTGCTTCGCCCGATTTTATAAATTAGTCGCTCTATTTTTTCCCTTTGATGAGTTTGAAGTAGCCATACTAAAAGTCTTTATAGTCTAACAAAATTTTATCGAATCATTCCTCATTTTGTTTTGTACGACAACTGAATAGATGGTATTTTTCTTGTAACTCAACTGCCAACATAATGTTCCTGATGTCAAATTAGTGTTCTTATAGCCATGGTTGGTTACGCGCCGATCTGATTTATCTTGCCTTCTTCAGCACAGTCTTGATATTGATATATCTACGTATAAGGTTTATATGACTTACGAATTATGGTACAAAATAGTCTCGATAACATTGGCTGCACAAATGCGTGACGCTTAACGCAACAAACGTCGTTATCAATTACCATTTCAGTTAGAGTGATTTTGGAGTCGAGGTGAATTTTTTTTTTACATAATCATTTAATTCCTTCATTATACTAATAAGAAGTAATTACAATAAACAAAAATAACTGCAAGTGAAAATAATTACCCATAGGGGATTGTCCTGTTCTTGTGTTTGTTACTCTATTTCACGTTTATAAGCACGTTCATTCTTGTAGTGGGTGAATCGAAACCATGTTTAGAAAAACTATCCGTCATAATGAGCTGCACTCAGTGCGCCCTGGTGCGCCCATTATGTTGTTGTGCATTGTAGTTCTAATTGTTAAAGTCGCACTCATTGCGGTCCAGTGCAGCCATTTGGAAAGCGCCAGTAGAGATAGACTGGTAGAGAGTGAAAAGCCTGAAGACAGTATAAGAGTTGAATCGAGCCCAGCAAAGAACATAATATTTCCAGGTAGTTTACTTGGACGAAACAAGATGTTACGTCATACGGACCTACCAACCTTGTAACGTAATTACTGCTTGAATCATTCTATACCGCGTCCTGTCTGCATGGTCATACCACAGGTCAGGTCATACTGAGAACGCATCGCGATCCCACGCGTTACTTGCAGTCATGCAGTTACCTTGACTTGGCTGCGCGGTGGGATAGACGTGGGTGACGTCATCGCCACTTCGTTACGATGACGTCATGCAGTCGAGCTGATGTCCCGTTGAGTGCATTGTTTAGTTATTCATGTAGTATGGTGTACCTTGGTTAATCGACCGTGTCTAGTCTGTTGTCAAGAGTGTTCCCGACACACACAGCTCGAAAAGCTTGAGAGTTCTTGATGTTTTTGTTCGTATCTTTAAAATGACGACGCCTACTTTTGATGTTATGATATTATGTGGGGCTAGATATTATCACGGACTGCAGATAATGGTCAATAAAGGATTGAAAAGTAAAAGCCATTTTGTGATACCTATAAAATTGTCTAAATCTAAACGCAGTCAGTTTTTGCGTCCTTCTTTTGAAGATTCTTTTGTAGATTTTGATAATATCTAGCCCCGAATAATTAAAAAATGTTGGTGTCATTTTGAAAATACGAACAAAAATCCTTCATCACGCTTTTCAAACTTTTTGTGCTGCACTCTCTGTTCTTTCCATCTTTTGTATTCCGTACAGACGTATTTTCACTTTTGCTTCTAATTATTTGCCACTTGTGTATTAAATCCTTTATTTCTGGTTTGATTAAAATGTATTGATTTTACGTATCCTGGATAGTGATAGCGATGCCTCGATGTCCCTAAAACAGAATTGTTTAATTAATTCATACATAAAGAATACATTTATTTGCATCCGTTAAACCCAAGATATTAATAAAAACAAGCCCGCCTGGGAATTGAACCTGGGTCTCGCAACTTATTGGGTGGTAACTGAGCCTCTAGACTATTCTAAGCAATTTAGCATATAGTGTAGTCACTCATAACATCATTTAATTGTCAGCCCGCAGGTGGCTTATATTGGTCGCAATTGGCGTCCGCCCGCCATGTATACGAGATCTGGGTTCAATTCCCAGTCGGGGTTTTGACGGTATTTTGACATGTTCACACTAGGGATGTGTAAGTTTGACTCCCCGTTCCCTTTGTAATTACCGTGAACTAATGTAGTCGTGAAGTTGTGCCATGATGGGCTTTATTAAAATGCCTGAACACATTAGGTTGCCTTACAGTGAAGGTAATTTCTATATACAGTATTAAGTACAGAGCACATAAACTAAGGGACTAATTGTTTTTCTATGTGAATTGTTAACACATTGGAATGACAAATTATTCGCCGATGAAGCAATTGGAGACTCAAACTAACAATAGATAGCGCTGCTATGCTACGGTGCTACCCCTTTATCTGCGCCATTGATGGTTTCAACAAATCAACGATTAGTAATCAATCTCCCCCTCATAGAAGTTTATTTGCTTGCCACCAGATTGCATCTAGTCTATTTTGAGTGGCCTTTTACCAACAATCCAAGTTGTTGTTGACAGTTGTGCGTTATTAATCGTTAATCAATAAATCGAACCACCATTCTCTTCTATTGCTCAGTTCTTACGATCCGAAGTTTCTATTGAGTAGCAAGCTCAACTGCACGCTGGCTTGATGTGGTCGTGATACTCCATCCAATAGATGTCACCCAGGCTACGGTTCTCGCTCGCTCACACAGCGCTTTACTTTACCTTGCTTCGGTTTTTGTTGCGGCCGATGAGGATAAACAACGTTGCTACTGTGTGTCAAAGTCAGGGTCGACTCAACGTGAGGGCATTTTGATGCATATTGTAAATTGTATCGTTATGTTTTTAGATTTTTATTTTCTTGTACCTAAGCCTACAAAATTGTTCAAAATACCGGAAAACTACACAAGTTAGAGACGAATTACTAGAAAAACTCTTGTTGGTATTAACCATACAGAAACCTCAACTTTGATTTCTTAATCGTAGTTACGGTGTAGCTGAATTAAAACAATGTTTCCCGAGAACCCTCTGCGACATATTTGGCGCCCATAAACTCTAGACGTGTTCTGTTCTGTTGTAACATAGATTAATTTTTCTTATAATTTGTGTCTGTCTATGGCCATGCAGTAGTTTCAAATATTTGAACCACCATGATGAAAAGTGGACGACCGCCAACAGGTCAGAGCCTCACAAGAGTTGAAGCATGTTTTGGTTATGATTTGGGTTTTTGTTTGTTTGAAAAGTGCAAATTGATCGGCTGCTTTAATTATACTATAACTAGACAACATTTTAGGATGATAGAAGTCTACGCTCATCGTTGACATTTGTTTTCCTCATGCAACATGCTGATGGTGCTGGTAATGCTTTACTTACATCGTTATATTCTTATACTTGATCGCTCGTCCCGGTTCATGATGACAGTATAGTCTGTCAGTGTCAAATAGGCATCACGCATATACTTGGTTTGAGCCGAATTAGCACATGAATAGTCTATATTCAGCTCAACTGCATTGGGTTTCGGTCAGAGGTATCGTTTGTTTCAATGGGGAGCGTCGAAGTAACTTATACTTTTGCCATTTTGTTACCAAATATTTTTTTACAGAAGGCACAAAGCCTCAAGCCTACTGACTAATAATTGTGAAGTCATTCAACGAAATCTATTTTATCCTGGGAATTGTCTGTCCATAGCTTCCGGATACCAATGGCATAACGGTCAATTTCCCTGGAGGCTTAGTCGTTTCGCTTTTCTATTTTTTAATCAATCGCGGGTTTACGTGCGTTGTCACAGTCTGCTTGTGTACACAGCATGTAGTGGTTTTTGGAGCCTCCGTTCGCCAATCTATTTCGAACAGAGGAAAAACCACATTGATGTAGCTTTTCGCTGAGCTTCATGCAAGTTAATAAATGTTGGTTTATCTCAACAACTTGTTTATTGTACGCGCATTCTCTTTAATATATGTATTTCTAACGGGAACGTTTATTTGTTTTAATTATTCCTCACATCCAAGATTGTAAAGTAAATTTTGAGTCTGTTTCGTAATTGATTTTCAAACCAGCTAATACTATATAATCGTACTTTGAAAGAGTAGGTCCCCAAAACACACACGAGTCTTGAATGAATAGCCACAAATACTAGATGGAGAGGATCTAGAATTGCAGATAAACATTCGATGCAGATAAACGTGCTCGGAGCTGATCCGCTACGCGTTACATTGCCGTACTGCTTCATGGGTGTCTTTATGTTACACGCCTTAGATTATTGTTATTGCCAACATTACACATAGGTGCTGGCACGAATTTTCATTCACACACATAAAACATGTTCGTACTAACTAAATCTGTCGAAATTTGCATTTAACACGCGTTCTTTATTTTTTTAATTGACCATTAGCCTATAGTTGTTATTTTAAAATTAATTTTCATGTGTTAAAAACTATTTTCAAAATATTTCTCCCTATGATCAATACGTCACCTACATACATACGTTCCAAATAGCGCCGCAAAGAGCGTTTAATGTTTCGTTCACGTGTTTGTGCTTTATTTCTTATTGCATCCTAACATGTGATCTAGACATTTTGGCCCAGCAACTTGCGTATCCCCTTTGCGGATGATCGCTGACGTTACGAAACGTACTTGGGTTGTTGCAGAATCCTGAAGATGGCGCGGATGTCATATGTCGGTTTTCATTCATCTCACAAATAGTGATCAACTCACGCAGAGCAGTTGCGCTGCGTGTGCTCAAGTGCACACCCGCATCGTGTGCAGGCTATAATTAGCCCAATAGGACCACACAAACAGTAGGTCAGGGCTCGGTACAAAGAAAACATGACAAACATGAGTTCTATGGCTCAATCCCATGGTTGTCTGGCTCTCTGGTTTTCTGACGTTTTCACTTTGGTTATTATTATTAATTTTGTATTAAAAACAAGTTTTGTGAACACATCTCTTATCTATAGTTCAAGTAAAAAACGTTCGTGGAACGCTTCAATTCGCTTTGTAATGATACTTACATAAAAAGGCAATATTTGTGGTATTTCAATTGAGCATTGAAATATATCATTACCTGCGTACAAATGGGGAAAATAAGATAGAATTGTTGAATTGTAGGTATCGGCTATAGCATAACTGGTTGCTTTTTCTTACATTTTTTGGTGTCAACTAGCGAACATATGGCTAATTTTGAGTTATATGATATATATACCTGTCAAGTAACGTTAAAAAAAGATCAAAATATAAGAAATAACTATAAACGTTGAATAAATACTAAGTTATCAAAATTATGGTTGTATTTATATAAGTAATAATTAGTGTTTTCGACAATACTCTCAGTTCCATTATTTATTCGGTAGTCACAAAGTTGGATTAAATTACAAGGTATAATATCCATTCAGTTGAAAACGCCGTATAACGTAAATAGACAATCCGTGCTAGTTTCTCTGTATGTGAGGTGTGAGCTCTAGTTATATTGAACTGGTCTCTGTTTTCAGTGCTGTTCTATAGTGTTCGTCGCTATTTCATTGACCTTCTGACCTCACTCACTGACCCGTCCGTGGTATCGGCCAGACAGTGGATTGCGAGCGGCAACTGGGCCAACAACATCGCCTTTCGTTTTTAAACGTATTATTTCAATGCAGATGATTTTAATACATGTGTTGAGGAGGCATGCCGGTCTTGTTTGCTTCCAAATTGAATTATGTATAATCTAGGCAACCCTGCCTGATGAGGGCGTCAAGTCATCTTGACTATGTTCTAACACAGGCTCAGAGGTGGGTATATACGCTATACGGTGTTGGCGCGAGTCAATTGTTTCCACTATGAAGTGGGTTTTTAACGTTGTGGTGATGTCCGCTGCGTGAAAGTTTTTCACTTTATTGTTAAAGTTATGTGAGTTATTAGCTTTAACGCTTCCCCTTGTGCCTCACTATGAGTAACTTTCAAACTATTGTTTTTTGATTGGTATGAGTTAAAAGAAATATGATATGGCTTCAAATTTACTAAATTCGCACATAAATCTAAATGCTTTTTCCAAATACCCGCCGCCCCTTTTAGAAAGTAATCCCATGTGGGGATTACCGTCCGTGTTAATTCTACGCAATATTTCTTGGGCTTCGACAAGTCTGAAACTTCTGACACGTTGCAATAACCCGGTAGGTTCACTCGTGTTTGCTGATATCAACTTTTGGTATGGTTAGTACATGGTTATAACATATCTTGTTCTTGTATAATATATTTGTCTGGATAATTTTTCCACCAGCCGGTGTAGTTGACGGTATAGTCCATATTAGACGTTGTTCTGGTAAACTATGATTTTGACGTTCCAGGTTCGAATCCTGGCTTGGTGATAATTGTCATTGGCACGTTTTCGTCTTCATATTATCACCTACTCATCGACCCGATTTTCACCTGTTCCAAAGTATGAAACGTTATAGGCCTAGGTCTACATAATTATCATATTTTCTGTAGCAATGAGTTCAAAATGATTGCTATAGTCAACACAGACAGGCACAACATGCATTCATGCATGACAGGCATTTGCAATGCGTGATAGCCGGGCGATATACTATTGTTTACGCATAGCTTTGAACAAGAAAACGTTGTTCCACTTTGAGGAATGGCAGCGGCATCTTCGAGTGTTCTCATAATGTATCCTAGCCAGTGGCGTAACTAGGAATTATTTCGGGGGGGGGGTTTTTTTAGGGAAAAGTGAGATGAGGGGACCGAAAGGGGTCTGGGGCGAAGCCCCAGCCGCCGGAGGCCATTTCGCCAAAGGCGAAATTTTTTTTCACTTCTATAATTATTTCGTGCCTTTTAGATTCAAAGAAAACTACTCGAACCACTACTCGTTTGTTTGTATTATATTGAAGTTACAGTGTTACAGTAGGCATTAATTATAGTTCTAAATAAGGATTGCATAGAAATTGTGTTTTTAATGTTTTATGGTTGTTCAATATAATCTCAACATGAAGTGAAACATTGTGGTCATGTCACATACATTTAAATTTTAATCCACATAACGTGATATTGTAATATAAGATTAATGCATTTTTATTTATAGGTACCCTCACTTTTACTGGTTCGAGCGAAAGGTATATTAGTTGTAGATGAACACATAAATATAATTGAATTATTGAAAGAAATTATATATCTTATCTAAGTGAAGTGTATAAATATTATGGAAATGTTAATTGTGGCGATTGTTATACACTGAAGTGGTTTAAAGGGGTTCTCACCCGCTACACCAAAAAAATATGTTTAACTAAGGCTGATTAGCTATGAAATTAGCGACTAAATGAAAAGAAATCGGGTTCACCATAACCCGGGGAAAAAATATCAAAGTTAGTGATTTTCGAGCTAGGTCCCATCGGCGAAAATCTCCCATAAGAAATAGCATTGGGACGACCTGTATGCCTTGGGACCTTGGAGGATTCTGCTCCAAAAAAAAAAATGATGTAATACTTTTCGCTGCGTCTTTCTTTTCTGCGTATTTCGTATATTTTGGTTTTGTAATCGGAGCTTCCGTTCAGGTACAAAATAAAGATGTGTAATCGGGTGCTCCATTTCGTTTTGAGCGTTGCTGTGCGTTGCTGTGCACGTCGAGTCGGCGGGTGTCGACTGTCGAGTTGGTGTCAAGTAAGCCAAGCGAGAGAGAGAGAGAGAGAGAGAGAGAGTAGTAGTATTGGGAGGAAAAATAGTCAACGCATGCACAATGAACGCAGTGTGCTATGCGGTGTCGAATGGAGTACACCAAGGCCGTCTATATATATATATCGCTTCGAGTACACTCGCACCAAAAGCCGGCTGACACCAACAGTCGCCGCGGCAGTTAACCAGAAATTTCATTAATTAATAACAATTCACAGGTTTCAACTTACGATGTTTAATGGTTCATTATCGATTGGTGTGGTGCAGTAGATCATATGGTAAAAAATAAATCTAGCGGGTGAGAACCCCTTTAAGGATCTTACAATATAGAATTAAGTTAATGTAGTATTAGGTTAAATCATTCTCGATGTAGATTCGGGGGGGGTTTTAACCCCCTAAACCCCCCCCCTTAGTTACGCCACTGATCCTAGCAATCAGAGCTTGGTCGGACATGTTTTTTTAATCAAACCACGGTGTTTAATTGTGTGGCATTTCGAATAGAGCTATATAGCTATGCAGCTGGCTTCGCTCGGGATTTCATTTCAGATGTACGAAATATGTGAAAGACGGCCTCTCTAAAGACAACAGTTTTCGTTTTTAGCAACGCTTGTTAATTTAAACTATCATTAACATTGTTTATCGTTATGAATGATAAATAATTGTAATTATAAAAATTCAATGTCCTTCTTTTAAAATACACCATCAAGTTTTTTGTTATGATGAACAATCCGAAATACCGACTTCATTGCTCGGTCGAGTCGACGACCTGACAATCTGTGGCGCATGCTCGGTCCGAAGAAAAATAAGAAATATAATAATAAAGAAGAAGGAAACATTCGGACTGTTAGTGACAATAACAGGCCATGTTCATTGTGTTTCCCGCGCGGAGACTGAATCACCGGCTATGCAGAACGTCTAGACACAACGTGGGGGAGCGGGGGTGGCCTCTGAGTCAACAACCTTCCCTTCAGTCCCAGTGGACTACAGCGCTACGCACGGCCATTATGGGCCGTTTACATAAATGAGTAGTGATTAGTGACTAGCCCACTTGACTAAGCCACAGGCTTCTTTCATTGGCTATGAGTGAGAATACTGCGCTCTGATTGGCTGTGACTAAGGTTTGTCTTGACTTGACTAAGAAATTGAACATATTTCAATTCCTTAGTCAAGTCAAGACAAACCTTAGTCACAGCCAATCAGAGCGCAGTATTCTCCCTCCCAGCCAATGAAAGAAGCCTGTGGCTTAGTCAAGTGGGCTAGTCAATAATCACTAGTCATTTATGTAAACGGCCCATTACAGTCCACCTGGAGCAATTTGATGTTCCTAAATATCCATACAAATAACCATTAGAGTGAGGACCAATACCGCTATCTGTGCGGAATCAAACCGGCGACCTCCCAAATGAGAGTCTCGCGTGACACCGGTTAGGTATCGATATGTAGATATGCAAAGACATGGCAGAAACGATGATAGAATGGAGAGCTGTTTTACACTCATATCCTTGGCGGCTCGATAACACAAGAGATTTTTTAAAGATTTTCATGTGGTTGCAATAAAGTTTATAGTTATGTAATGGTAGGATCATTCATTGTTGTAATACAAGTTAATGAAATGAAGAGTGCAGCAGGCCCATTTATTAATATACTTATAACAAAGGACAATGGTGTTTTGAATATAAGAATACGAATTAATTTTCAATGGGATTGTTTCTTTGTACAAAGAGTTGCGTTAGTTAAATAATGGGTGTTAAAGAGTTTTGTGGCATTGCCAATGTTTACACTTTACTTTTTAGTTTTGAGGGTACTTTTTCATCCGAGGACCTTGCTATACTGTGTGTGCTGTATATCTCATGTTTACTCACATCCATCAGCTAATTCAGCCTACATATTATGCACCTGTAGGTTGGAGTTTTAACAATTGTTGTATAACGTTTTAGATCATTACAATATCGTATTTTCTAGGTATTAACGTTTTTACGGCTGAATTTAAGAGCGAAGGATACCTCTACGTCAAAAACCGCAGAAAATTTTCATTTTTTAATCATATCTCAAGATTGAAACACAAAATCGAAAATCTGAGACACCATAGCACTGTGGTATGGTTAGCTTTAAAGACTGAATAGTAAATGTATTTAACGTTATAATCAGTATGACTGTGATAACGATTTCCTTAAATTACTAAGGAAATCGTTATCACAGTCATACTGATTATAACGTTAAATACATTTATTATTCAGTCTGTAGGGCTAACCATACCCCAGTGCTATGGTGTCTCAGATTTTCGATTTTATGTTTCAATCTTGAGATATAATTAAAAAATTAAAATTTTCTGCGGTTTTTGACGTAGAGGTATCCTTCGCTCTTAACCGCACAATGTCTATCTCTTCGTTTGTATTGTTTTTTTTATATTTCACCAGTCTCGCACGCAATTCTCGTAGATGAACTGGTTGGTAGAACGGTTGGAAAGTTTGCAATCTTTCGTTTTGAAGAATTATGTGCTCCATGTTCGCCACCAGAGAACTCTTGACAACGCAACGCGCGGGATGCCGATACGCTGCCGATATTTCCCCGCGGGGATTTATTAACGAATAAATCAATCCGATGTGGCCTGAGAGAGAGAGATTGTAGCAGTTATGCAACGATCGATGTCATTCATTCGCTATAGACTGAGTTAACCACGCTGGAACATCCGCCAAGGTGTGTACTTCACGTCACGTGATACACCCGTGGAGATTTCGTGTAATTCTGCTTGCTTTCCATTCTCCCTTGGGACTAATACAAGCTTACTTATTTATTTAACTCCCGTATTCTACGGAATTACGTATAGGTAACTTCTTCAAAGTTCAACTCTATATCTTAATTATGGCCTATACAATATACATATCAATAAGATTCAACTTCCCAAATGTCTAGAGATGATATATGTTGTGAGCGTGCGCCTACAACTACCCTCTATCCTCAACTCGTTTGGTACGTCCACGCAGTGTGATGACCGATTGTCTCTCCGGAATCGTCTTCGGCTGTGTCCACCACCATAGTCTTATCTAGAATACATAATATTTACCGCGTTGTATCAAGCAAAATAAACGGCGAGGCCTGAGGACGTCGTCATCGGTATGTTTTCCAGTGTTTGTTAATCCTGTTGTGTTATATATTTTCAACAACACGACAATATATTTTTCTTCCACCGCCATCTCGCTCGCCGGTCGCCAGGAACCCCACACCGCCACCTTCAATTAACTCCCAGCAAGAAAATGCATCCTGCTGCTCTGCCGAAAAACGCTAAGAGTCGAAAGGGGTCGGGTGGGTCTGGGTTTAGCCGAGGGTCGATCAATGGAAGATTGCGAGCACGACTATGGGAGTGGGGCTCCGGATACCGGTAGTTATCCTAGGCCGGTGCACTGGCAGGCAGCCATCTTGTACGATGACGGTATGACAGCAGCACGTGGCGCGCGATGCAAAATACAAACCGTGTCTATGTGTGGTTTATGATCCCAACACACGCCTTGTGTGTCGTATTTCTACTGGTGGGAAACTTTCTTTTGTCTTTTCGAAATTTGCTTTTGCTTTTGTCTTTTCGAAACTTGGCTGATTTATATTTTTAGTCAAGTGGTAATAGATAATACTGACTTGTATAGTTTATTGTTTGCTGGTCTGATATCCCTACAATGCAAATAACTGTACTCATGGAATTCCGAAAACGTATTTCGAGTCCTACAGTTTAACTTAACGTATATTTGGCATAAGCTTCTTTCATTATTATAGTAATAGTAAAGACGGAGACTTCAATTTAGATGCAAGGCGGGATATGCCGCTCTCCACTGAGGCAGAATAAGTGGGTCCGGCAGGTAGACAGTAGACAGACACCCCTCATATTATCCACCTGCGCGCTACAGGGTTGCCACGTTTCTATACATTCAGTGCAGTAGCGGTCATTCGTGCATTCTCGATCGGCTCCCGGCGTATGGTCAGTCATCGTTGTATAGATTTTGCAACGCAGGAAAGGTCTGTGGTTCTCTATTGAAATTTACGGTTGATTAGTTTTCTGAGCAGTTAACGCGCGTGTAAGTGCTGCTCTTTGGTAAAATAAGTATCCTTTGATGATTAGATCTTGCACCAAAATTGAAGTCTCCGATTTTACCCATAGGATCCACAGATTTACTGCTGCTTTAGGCAAAACTGGCACATCTCGTCTAACCAGAAACAATGATTTCGCAGATATTTGTTTTCGTTATCTGTTGACCCTGATAATATCTAGATGACGTATCTTCACACAATTTCGTTTTAAAAAATTGTTTTAAAGATATGAACAGAAAACCTCAAATTTTATCACGCTCTTCTGCCGCACACTCTCGGTCGGCTATTTTCTGTTTACACGACCATATTGATGGATTGATATATGGGGGTGGGGTGGGGGGGGAGATGAACTTCGAGCGGTGACGCGTGAAGTATGGCTATGAGAGTTTGATTGAAGCCATGTGCAGTCAGTCCATGATTTAGTATCGGGATTGAAAGATTATAATGAATAATGCTTGCCTACTTTAACATTACATATAATACATTACGTTTTAGTCCTTGTATTATGAAGGCCCGCTAAATATTTAGCCCGGACTGTAGTTTGTTTACCACGTGGCAACCACCAATCAGAACGGAAGAAAACAAGTTACTCCCGGACCAAATATGTAGCGGGCCGTCATAATGCCAGGAGTTAATAGTCCACAACGTTTTTTGTTTATTCTGTACCCCCATTATTTTATTTATCTGGTTTTGTTTGATCTCTACACTCTATCTATTTGGTCATGTTGAAGTAAATTCAATCTGTGAGGCAATCATCACCAGGTCCGCGTATGACACTGGTGGACGTGTGGAAGTGGTACTGTTCTTCGAAACTCGAAACAGACTTGATGCACGGCTCCAAGTCTTCCCACTGGCTTCGTCTAGATTGTCCTCGTTGTGTACACGTGAGGCTTCACGTTGACTGAATTAACTATATAATCGGCTCAGAGGTTCATCTAATCCAAGAACAATGAGTGTTGGCACAAACAGGAAACTATTGCGCATGCGTTTATACTTATTTATTTTTTAGTAAGTATGTACCATACGAGTGCCGATTGCTGTAACCAATTTATGTTATAGTTTTATTTACGATCCAAAACTCAGATAAATGCAAATGAATATGAACCGGGTGTGACGTGTGTATGGTTTCGTGATGAACCCGATTATCCAAACTCTTAATTTATTTTGTTCTGATACAACATAAACTAGAGGTAGGCCCTACTCATGGTTAATTTGTAGCCTACGCTGTTAATATTTCGTGTTTTCTGCCTGTATGTAAGTAGTTAATCAAAATGTCTAGTTTGTGGTCTATTTTTGTCTTAAAAAAAAACACTGAACAAGCATTCATGGGCCCTGCTTTATTTTGCTCTTTATACAAACACACATTTTTGTAGACTTGTCAAGGAGAAGTTAGTTAGAATCATTCACTAATTGGTTGTATACCAAGTACCAACGTTCGTACCAATGATCATATGTCATTGGACTCAACACAAAATGTCGATATCGGAGATAGGTACCGAATGCACAATACACGTAATTTGAGTTTGACCACTAATACAAATATTCCATCATTGAGTTTTTGAGCAACATTAAAAGCCATCTCATCTTCAGGTCTTAGTTTTTGGTGGTGATGTAGCATAACGACACTTCTAGCAAAGGTTTTGTAAAATATGTGATACCAAACAGCGGCAACGCCGAAATTAAATTGGCCTTTTCAGTGGTCTTCTTCATTAATGAACATTGTATTTCCCTCGTATTTGTCACGTTATGAACATCGCAAACAAGGAAAACTAATAATTGAATCCCATCTTTTAAAACGAGGATGTTCATAAGATTTCGGACTCAGTTTGAGTGAGTCTAGTTTCCACTGTGAAGAAACAATATGTTTGCATTAGCCAAATTTAGATAGAAGAATGTTTGTTTCTTGTTAAGTTTTAGTTTCAGCTGTGTGTGGAGGCTTATGCATGAACGTTACCTCGAAGTAACGAGAACTAAGAAAGCAAGATAAGCTTGTGGAAATTATTTCCATGTAGATTCAATGATTAAAAGTGCGGGTTTCCACGATTGCCAGTAAAGTTGAGCGTGCTGCGGTGGAGTCCCATGTTGTAGTGAACACATAATCCGCTTATGAACGAACGTTTCCTAAGCCTTCAGCACTAATGACATCGCATCTTAATTAATTGGAACTGAAGGGATTTGAAACGAAATGTATCAGATTGTTAACTCGTCAATTTGAGCTGACGTGAGCTTTTTATTACCTTCATTGTCGAGCTATCTCTCGAGATGGAAAAGATAACGTAAGGATTTAAAAATGGATGTCATCGAAATGCAATGTATTATACATGTTTCAAAGATAAGGGAGAACTTCCAAATGCGAAACTGTTGTACAAGTATAGTCACATGGTCCTGGGTGATGCTATATGCTATATTCTGGAACAAAGGAACATATTATGTCACATTGGTAGGAATCCTTTCAAAAGTCAAATACACTTCTGTTCACTGTTGGTCCGCTAAACATAGCTTGAAGACGAAGTGTGTAATTAATTATCTTGCTTGAAGGTTAATGAGGAAGTGGCTGTGTGTACTATGGTATTCAACTAAATGTCCATGCGGATATATTTTACTTTTCAGAAATTTACTGTTTTAGAGGTCAACCAAACATATAGACCATGGGCCAGCTAATAGAAACCCTCCCCCCCCCCCCGGTGCGGAAGGTTTGAAAGTGGTTTTGTATACCTCTTAATATTACATTTTGATTTTCACTTGTTAGCCAACACAACTTTGGTGGAACAGCCAACCAGGGGTGTCCAAAGATTTTGGTCTAAATAGTACAAATATTAATTGTGAGTCTTGTAGTAACAAAGTAGTTAGTTTTACGTGAGGTTATAACTATGTATATTATTGTCTTATTTATAAAAATTGTTTGAGACCCAATTGGCCATTATCTTCGGAGATATCACCCTGTGTCTTTTTGGACATCATGAAATTCTTTAGTCACAAATGTCGTTTGCGACCACTCTAATGAAAGGTCTTGATGAGTACATTACGAATAAGTAATTTATTATACATGTCAATGATACATTTTCAGGGGTAATCACGCTTTAAACGTCAAAATCCATTTTCGATTGCTATTTTTTACACTATTAGCTAATAAAGGTGAGAAGTTTCCATTTTTTTTCTTTGTAGCTTTGAAATATATGTTAGTGTATTAACATTGTTTGTAATATGTGATTTCCATAGAATAATATCCATTTTAGGTTATTGTTTTAATTTTTAATTTAATTTTTTTTTTCATTAATTAACGTCGTTAAAAAAGAAACACGTTTATTTAAGGATTGTGCAGCTTTTATAATACAAATGCATGTCACTTAGTTGGTGGAACAGTCAAAAGTCACAAAATAACAAACATACTTATACATAAACGCTCAAGAAACGCAATTAATATTTATGTATATACATTTGAGATGCCACATTTTGACACCCCTGGTGGGTGCATCCGCTAAAACCGTGTTGTATATTGAGTAAAAATGCGAAGACAATCTATTCAAGTACTCAAACCCGCTTCCATCATCTTCCACAATGTGGGTAATATGGGAGGTCATACACTGGCAAAACTATATATACTATCTACTCTAAGTAAACCAAAAAATGTATATGGAAAGTTTTGTCCACCCCTTAAATGGAAAAATGTATTTAATTAAGTATTTTGAATGTTAAAGAATATATACGTCCAGAATTGTTAATTTACTGTCCAGAATCGCAATTAACATCAATATTGCTCCTTATTTCGCCATGTTTGCATACCCCTGGTGGGTGCATCCACCAAAACTATGTTGGCTAACAAGCTAAAATCGAAAGACAGTGTACCAAAGTATCCAAAAACAGTTCTAAACTTTCCGGCATATGGGGAACGGGGGGTTACAAATGGGGTAAACCCTATACATGTTATGCTCAAAGTAAACAAGTAAAATGTATAAATTATTAAATTCAATGTATTATATATTGTGTTGTGCGACCATTTAAATGGAAAAATGTATAATTAACAATTTCAATGTGTTAAAGGTTACTTAATTCCAAAAATGTTCATTTTATTGTCAAAATCACAATTATCATTAATATTGCTCACTTTTTCGACATTTTGGATAGCCCTGGTAAGTGCACTCACAAAAAACCATCTTGGCTAACAAGTAAAAATCAAAAGGTCATGTATCAAAGTATACAAAAACACTTTCAGACCGTCCAATATTGGAGGGGTGGGGGGTTACAGATGGGGCAAACATGATACATTTTAACCTAAAAAATTCACATAAAATGTATATAGAATGTTTTTCTCACCCCTGAAAAATAAAAAATCCATGTTATCAAGCAATTTAGATGCGTGAGGTTATATACTTACAAAAATTTTGATTTATTCTCAAGAATTGCATATAATATTAATATCGATTTGTACCGTGGCACATTTGGACAACCCTGGTAGATGCACCCGCCAAAACCATGTTGGCTAACAAGTAAAAATCAAAAGTACATACATAATAGTAATCGAAACCACTTTTAGACCTTCCATTATTTGAGGGGTGGGGCGTTACAGAGCGGCCAAACTATATAAATGTTTTGCTCGAAATAAAAACAAAACATGAATAGATAACTAGTTTGTGTAACCCTGAAAATCAACAAATTGTATTATTTAGTAGCTTACGTATAAAAGAGTACATCCTTATAAAAATAGTTAATTCTTTGAACTGGCAACATACCTCAATTAATATTTTTATGGTTTTCACAGTACCACATTTGGACACCCCTGGTGGGTGCACCCACCAAAACCATGTTGGCTAACAAGTGAAAATCGAAAGTCAATATATTAAAGTACTCAAAACCACTTTCAGACCTTCCGCACCGGGGGGGGGGGGGGGGGGGGGGGAGGGGGGGTTATAGCTGGCCCAAGGTCTAATAGTTCCGTAACTCATCAGTCATAAGTATAGAGATAAGTTTTTAGCATTCATTTTCTCTAAATGTAGCATTATTCTAAATTTAGCCTTTTTTATTAATTTTTTATTTAAATCTAGAATATGAGGGATTTCCTTGCATTTCTAATAGAAAATTATGTGTAGAGTTTTAAAATCAATTTAATTACAACTACTTAAAGGGTTAGAATGCAATTCTTAACTAAACCTCAATAGGAATGGGAACACGTCATTTTTGGTAAAATTAGCATTTTGTAGCGTTTTCAAACATGTTCACTGATTTCAGCTCACCGATTTAGCATCGAAAACCTGAAATGCAAAAAAACGTATTTCTACTCAAGCTATAGCCATGGCCCATGGGTCACTCTCACGTCTTATTCATTACATAACAGCTTTTAACTCGAGCGAGCTTACAATGATCATTTTAATATTTGATGAATTAAAACTTTATAATCTTGCATTGAAATTACAACTGACCACGAATAAACTGCAGTTTTCGCTTTTGAAAATGTTTAGTGTTGTCTTTTTAAAGTCACTCATAACCTATATAGCCTATATTTAGCGTATATTTATTACTCGTGATTGAGCCTGCAGAGCTATGTACAAAATATACTGTTTCTTAAAACTAGTTACACTGGAAGAATCCACCCACAACACAACTTTAGATGGTAGGATGTTAAATCCTCTGATACTCGAGTAAAAAATAGATTTTATAGCGATCTTCTTATTACAACCTTCCAAACAAGGGTGGGTGACCAGAAAATCTCCATATCGCGATAATAGTGTTATTAGTATTTAGTATTATTGGTATTGCTATTGTTTTATGACTGAGATATTTGATACATATATGCCTACATTAATATTAACTGACATGATGCGGGAAGCGAACCGTATAACTTCGTGCACGATGGTGTCATATATACACCAATTCAAAATTGTTGGGGGATAATTAACTTGTACTGTATAGTTGTAATAATTCTAATTATCCGCCCGAATTAGATACCTGAGGACAATTATGCACACACTCTGAAGCTGCTACAAGAAAGTGTGTTTTTTTTATGTCATGCTCGGGGTTACCACATGCGGTGTTTAGCCCACTAATTCCAACAATAAGAATATTACATCCCGTAGTAATTGGCATGGGGTCATACACACAATTATTAGCGACATTTGTAAAAGCCTCGGGTGGTTTGGTCAAAACCTTGCGTGGTCTCGTGTCGATAAGTGATGCATTTTTTTGTTGTTTTGGAATTGACAAGAAGTGGGTTTTAACTTTTACAAGATGGAAAATTTGATACGTGAAGCAAATAATGCCATAAATTTGATTGATTCGATCATTCGTAACAAGTAGTTAAGCACATACCTCAGTTTTGTACGATGGTTATCTCAGCTTGTTATTCCGTAGCCTACTGTTTTGTCCTTGCATATATGTGTAGCGGCTACACTGGAATGATGATACACCATGTTATTGCATTGAGCGCGCCGCGACGGTCGCCGTCGTTGTCACGCACAGCGCGGCGTGTATACTGTAAACTTTGCATATTTATCTACCATCGTTTACATATTTGAAAATGGCTGACGGTCCAATCTCGATCCCGTATTTCTTATGTGAACGCTAAGCTTTTGTCATGTCAACGCATTGATTGTTGTTTACTGGGGAGTTGTTTGTTGGAGGAAAGGGAGAGAAGAAGCATATTTTTCCATGTCCTCGAATCCTTGTTTGGGTGTTGATACCATGTGGTGTACAAAGAGGACAATAAATGTTGTGCCCACCAGCGCTACCCTTTATGTACGAAATAGAAGCCATACAATACACTGTGAAACAATAATAAAACACTAAACTAAATTAAACAAACCAGCAATTAAGATTACAGAGAATAACAAAAACAAAACTACTAAAGAGACTGAAATGTGAAAATAAAATCAATTGAAATAAGAAAAATATGGACATACGGATGGGAAGTAAATACCTTGATGCAGCTCGAGTTGCAGCAGCGCAGATGACAGTGCAGGCGCACATCATGGCTTAAATTATCTTGAATAGAACCAAAGATTACTGAGTGGAGAAGATATTTCATCCATATGGGAATTCGTCTGCGCGTGTCTGAGCTAAATTTTCTAAGTCCGACGTGTAGTTCGAATTCTCACCGCAAGAGTCGCTCTTCCAAAAGTTTAAAAGTCAAGGTCCACTAAATCCCCTGGCACGTAACTAGCGATCTAGTAGACCTTGTCTATGTAACGAAGTCAAACGCAAGGTCTACTAGATCGCTAGTAGCCGCTAGGGGATTTAGTGGACTTTGGTCAAACGTACGCAGGGCCAGCGCTCCTTGCGGTCAGAATTCGAACTTGTGGTGAGACTTAGAAATTTTCGAAAAAACTCGCGCAGATATTTTAACATGGCGATGAAACATCTTCCCCACTCAGTAATCTTTGATAGAACCACGTGCGTCCGCCCCCGCGCACGGCGCTGTACGCATCCAAGGGTGCCGACCAGCGCGCCGGCCACAACCGCCGCCTCCCAGCGCTTTAGTGCATGACTAGCGTGTGCCCAGTGTTGCTCGTGCGAGTGTCACTGCTACGGAACGAGCTGTCCTGTCCACACTAGGCCTGGTTCTCACACGTAAGTCACCCATGCATCGTGCTGGCATTTTGACGTTGCATTCATATGTAGCCATGGGTTCGATCCCAAGTCAAGGCAAAATTTCTATTACGATTGTTGTCTCTACACATATATGTTTTATTTTAAGTGTTCGTCGCTAAATGTCGAACTGGTTACTACTCACTATATAAGCGAATATCGTGAGGAATATTAGGGTATAAAGTTATTTATTTTCCAAGAACACGAGGGATGATTTAAGCTTCTCTCTATAACTTCAACATTATTGTAAAAAAAATACAAATACACGTTAGTATATATTACTATAATGTATCTCTAACGTAAAAGTATTTTTGTAAATAGTAAATTCATTTAATGGTTTTGAATTATATTCGTCCATGTAGACAAATAGATTATTGCAGGTTTTGATTACTGTACTGTTTCTGTACGACTCAGTCAGAGCAGTTAAGTAGTCGAAACACGCATAACCAACGTTCATTCTAGAAACCTAAAAAAATGTAATTGTTTTTAGTCATACAAAATATTGTAATCAATTTTTCAACACCAAAATGACGAGCCCCCCCCCCCCCCCCTAAAAAAAACTTCAGAATGCTTTTTCTAGGAAAATTTCAATGCAAAAATGTATTGTCGTCGGAAGTGGACTCGTATGCAAAACGCGTGTGCAAAATTTGAAGAAAATCGGTACGATAGAAGTGGGTCTAGAATCGACTTCAATATCTGACGACAGACATCGTTACTTGAATAAAATCATGTGAAAATGTGCTCTCCATGTGACACGACTGTAGACTAGCAGTCGTCATAGTCACAAGCGTTTACCCGTGCATGCATATACGTATAGTCTATATGTGCGTTTACACCATGTGTGAATGACACTTGACCTGTAGCTGTAAACTATAACATATCATGGAAAATGACGAAGAAGGGTGCCACGTATTAATCCGATAAATATTTCCGTTTTTTATTTTACCCTATTTAATTTTTGTTGTGTTGGGCAGTGTCCACATTTCAAAATCAAATAAGGTAAATTGAGAAATGTAAATATTTATTGAAACACAGAAACATTTTATAAGAAGAGTATTATGTTACATTCTCAAGCAACGTGACATATTTTGTTTACTTTAAGTGCCGATTTTGAAGCAATTTGAACCGGCGGAAATCAGGATGTTTCCACAGGGTGGGTCGACCGTCGACATACAGATGCGGTATAGATTCATGCTAACCTAAACAACCCATAACTTTATTTACCTCATACTGACAACTTATATTTTAAATTCTAACTCGTTTAAATACTATATTGCGGAGAAAGCTTACTGCGGACGTCTGTGTCTATATAGTGCGTTAATTATAACACGCACGCACGCAGGCACTTAGCGTGGACGCCTGTTACTTAAGTTCTAATCGAGCCTACAACAATCAATGTTAAATATTGATTTACCATGTGTGGGAGGTTGGATTGTACGAGTGGAAGAAGACAACATTGATAACGATCACCCCACATATTTTAGGTCAAGGGTAACAATGGAATCTAATCATTTGATCGTGCACGGTTGATGTTCGTAGCTGGGAACTGCCATTTGTCCCGCTCTATAGTAAACATTATTGTAACTTCAGGCGACTCATTTTAAGTAGACTTAATGGATGATATAAAGTTCACAAGCGACGCAAGTTTGGTAAATGGTTTCACGAAGCATAAGTGCTGGTCGTGTTTAATTATAAGGGATGCATTTGTATAATTAAAGTGATAAGAATTTGCTGTCAAGCATGTTTCGCGTATAGATCAACATTGGATTTTAGCGCTAATCACAGACACGCAGCCATTGCGAAAGTTAGCAGCTTCTTAACTACATTTCCGGAAAATCTATAGCCCTTATAATCATTTAAAACAGGAAATAACAATGTTTTGTTATTTGAACATATTTATGGTGCGACCTTTTCGGATCGTTATAGATCGCTTCAACTTATGGAATATGTGTTGTGCCTATTTTAGGCTTTCTTTGTTGATCGTGAACACGAATGCCTGGTTTATACCGTCTTTCTACTCCCATTAGACTAACCAGTGCGTGAAGTGTGGTCTATGATTTATGTCGTGTCAAACTTATAATTGCAGCCAGTATAGCTAGCCGTTGTTTTATAAATAATGTTGCATGCGTTCCGGGTTAGAAAAAAGGCTTCGGATAAATGTGGCGTTTTATTATCTCCAAATATCAGCCACTCGTCATTTCGATTAGCATTATGAAAATGCTATGTAAGGTTAAATCCCCAAATAATCTATATCGTGATCATCTTTTTAAAAGAATCGGAAGTATATATGTAGACCTTATACACATATGCTGTGGTTCTGTCGTAAGGCTCCGTTTCACTAAACTTTACTCAGCATTAACCTTTCATCCGATTTGCCTGGACCAAATATGTTGCCTGGAGCAGTTATGTTCGCTGGTAGAAAATATTGTGCATATCGTATGTAATTTTTCTTGAAACCATGAACCATTCACTTCTTGTTGAGGCTGATCGCGACGATTACACGCCACAAGGCTGTGCTTGGTGGAGGTGCCGGGTTGAGGCAGAGCGGTGTAATATAATTCATATTATTGGTGAGCCTAGCCTGCTCTTCGACCGGGAGAAGATTTAAATAAAACACCACACGAACAGAAACAGAAGCGACCGAAATGATTAAATCTGAGGTCAACGAAGCTTTGTGAAATCGCATTCCCTCCTTAGCGTCACAACATTTAACTGTGCTCGAACTAACGGTTACATGTGAATTCTAAAAGGAAGCTTCGCGGTATTTGCCCTGTTTGTTATTTTAAATTACACGGCAGGAACTTGCAACGTATCTAACTTGCAACGTATCTAGACGTTATAACCTTTTTATCGACTGATATGTAACTAATTTGACAAAAGCACCTTCTGTATTGAGTCTTATTATAAAATGGATATAGCTACAGGTACAATAAAATATATATATCTGGGTGTGGGTAGGGTAGGTAGGGTGGATGGGTAGGATGTTGCCGGGGCGGCATCATGACCCAACGTGGATGGGTTCTATTGTCTCTCACAATTTCATTACGAGCTCTCGAGCGAACGACGTCTTGTCGGCAGAAGCAAATCAAATTATGGTAAGTTAATTTCAGCATCTGCGCTTTGCGAGGTCCTCTTACGATGCTCAAACATTTTGGTGCCAAAGAAGTGTTGGCTTTCCGCAAGAAATACACTTCGCTCACAGTTGACTTTCAGTTCCTCAGTGTATACACCGTATAATGAGGTCATTCCATCTAATCGTGGCGCTGATGCGAACGGACCGGCCCATTTATACCAAGTGATTACGAGCCTGAAGAGTAAAATAATTAGTAAAAGGTGAGAAGCCATATATATACTATGGGAGACTATGAGGTGTTTACAAGCACGTTTTGAAGGAACCATTCGTATTCTGTTAAAATAAAGGAATTATGTGTTAGCTTTTATTCAGCGATTCGTGTACATTTGATGCTTTTTGGCGTGTTTGTTTCCTTTTCATTTACTTTGTTTCATAAACTAAGTTTTGCGATCAAACTTTGTTTTAACACAACACAATTTATTTATATATACTTTACAAACTGGAACAAAACCTAATTTCGGTTTGGTGTCGTAAATGCGATTTATAACGTATATCGTTGCGTTGCGTTGCGTTGCGTTGCGTTGCGTTGCGTTGCGTTGCGTTGCGTGAGTGGACCTTCTGGCCTTTGTCTTATAAGCTGGCGTGAACGAAAGTTTCGATCTGTGGACTCTGCGGTTTGGAGAGGGAGGCAAGTAAAACAACGGTTGTCCTAGTCAAGTTGTTTGTTGGGACATAAAGCAGCCAGCTTATCGTCAAGGATACGTGTTGTAGGCTAGAGTTGAGTGTACACGGTCAGTTCGCACAAGTCACGTGGCCACATGTCCAGGGCTGATCAATCAACGCGTTCACTTGACTCTGATTAGTAGGGTGATCACATATACAGCAATAAGATATGTTCACACGTATTGAGAAAAATATTGCCTTGTGATCTTCCTCTGGGGAACAGTTAAATCAAATGTGGTACATTCTTAATATATGAACTAAAAAAAACACCTCTTCTTGAATAGCTGGGCAAGCACATGTTAAATAGGATCTATACAATTTCAAGTTTAAATTTACCTTTTTTAGATTTTGAAGCTATTTTCCCAAGTTTAATGTAATGTAATGTAATGTAATGTAATGTAATGTAATGTAATGTAATGTAATGTAATGTAATGTAATGTAATGTAATGTAATGTAATGTAATGCAATGTAATGTAATGTAATGCAATGTAATGTAATGTAATGTAATGTAATGTAATGTAATGTAATGTAATGTAATGTAATGTAATGTAATGTAATGTAATGTAATGTAATGTAATGTAATGTAAAGTAAAGTAAAGTAGACAAAGTTAAATCTGGAAATTGGCATTCATGGCCCACGCATGGTCGGCTGTACTGTTACCGATCTCCTTGAAAACTGTTTTCCTAAATGTCATCTTATCTCAGTTCACGTCACGTTCCGTCGTCGAGTTATTGCAGAATTTTAGAGCGGTGCACGCTAAGCACTGGCACGGGTTTATTTCAAATCACTGAAACGGGCTATATGAATTATGCGTTGCACTCTAGCCATGCAGTAAATACTGTGTACCATGCATTTTATACTGGGGAGGTGTTTCTTCATTTGCATTACGGCTCGTGTGGAATTTACCGCCTTCTAGTTGAAACATACATTTCGATTCGTTCGAATTTCACGATGATCGCGACTACTTCAAGTTTATATCTATCTTGAATCAGCATGGTTGTTGATTCAAGATAGATAGATAGTGAAGCCCAAATATCTATCTATCCTGAATCAACAACCATGCTTTCTAACTTGTGGGTTATTATTTTAGGGCACAGAGCATAACAAGTAGGGTATATGCATACCTAATAGTTCTGCTGTGCAGTACTATTCGATCGAGGCATATAGGGTCTAAATACATGAAAATCAAAATATTATTTCCTCATTTGTAATAAATTACATTGATACATCGTTTGACAGAGACTTGTGATGATCTATACGTGCCTTCCTAAATCGATTGCTGTAGAGTACTGCGGCACCTGGTACTGTCCGATGGTTGAATATAGGCCTACCTACGAAAGTTGATGCAGTAATGGTCTCATGCAAGTATTAGCCAGGTCGCGCTTTGCGACTCCGATGTCAAAGCGACGAGAGCTACTTAATTAGTGACTCGGTGGCTCATTTCGCCTCACTCAGGGTCTCGTGCTTTGTTTCGAAGAGATGGAAACGATGGCAAACGGGAGAGGCATTGTTCTCCGCTATCGGCAATGTTCCGTCCGTAGTCCGTCGAGTAGTAGTAATTATTGCGCTCGTTCTCTTCGAGGGGCGTCCGTATTGATCATTGGGCTAGGAAACAATGCTATACCCTACATGAATGTGCATAAACACTTTGCTCTGGTTTCAAACAACACACACAACCTTGTGATTTCTAGATAGAATGTGATGTGTTGGTATACAGGTGAAAAACTCATATTCCTTGTAAAGTAAAGAACATCATCTAAATGTGGTTGATAAGAATTTTTACCAATCGCACTTCAATTGCACTAGAGCACTGCGAGGCGTATTTTATACATGGGACATTGGAATTATGATATAACTCGAGTATTTCTAATTTTAAGCGTAGGCCTTCTCATGTTTTATTATAGAGTTCAAACTACGACCTTATTTGCGGTTGGGGGGTAACACGCGATATTGCCAGTGTGTGCGGATAAGTGCTGTGTATACCCGACATCAAGTAACACACGAACAAGTTTGATCAACAGCGTAACGGACGCATGGATGGACAAGAGTATCATTGTTGCCAACATTGTCATCGCGTCATGCCAACATTCGTCAACATGAATCTTATACCTTACACGCGTGACGACACAGTTTGCGTGCTTTTGAATATAATGCTATTACCAGTAGCAGTTCCCCTCCATTGTACTTCTAACAATACTCGTTTGGCTACAACAAATGCTTTTATATAGTATTTGGCTATCGCAACAAAATGTTTTTTGTTTTTTTTATAGTCCATTATTATTTCAACAAAAATTGTTGTTACGTAGAACGTTTCCTGCTGAACACGAACAATGTTATACATTCAAATAATTTGTTTTGGTTATCAGCGTGACGTGTTCACACCTGTACACGTGTACTGGTAATTGGTGGAAAAGGTGACGTGTTGGTGGCGAGACCCATCCGTTATGAGCGAATGTTCGCGCTCTTGCGTGCATGCGTAGTTGGTAGTGTGCGTGTGTGTTAGTGTGCGAGAGTGTTTGTCGACAGTGTGCGTGCGTGCGTGCGTGTAGTGGGAATTTGGACGGGTTTTTATGTTACACGTAATACATGCAATGGCTTTTTTTACATTTTCTTCGTCGTGAGAAAAGTGTGGGCGGTTACATATCACATGCGTTTATGGATTGGCGAAAGATTGTTCACCATTTCGCTTCTTTCGCTTCATTATTCAGTGGTGGTTGTCTACGATCCTTCTTCGCATGTTGGGGCGGGGTCTTCCAACACTCGAAACATAATGTACTCGCCACGAATACAGTTTCCGCTCAATATCAAGATTCAAGACATACCCGGCGCCTCCACCAAAGTCACTATTTTCTCTTACCTGTGATCCATATTATGATTTTGGGAATTCCTACTTGCTCTTTATTCATCCATACTTCAGATCTTAGAGTGACATCTTAAAGCAATGTTTCTCTTCACCGTGAATTGCACGTGGAAACATGTACAGAAGCACTTTTATGCAATCACAGATATACACTTTTATAGGCTACACAGAGCAGGATCTTCCAACACTCCAAACATGACGTACGCACCACGAATGCAGTTTCCGCTCTACATCAAGATTCAAGACATACCCGGCGCCTCCACCAGTCACTATTTTCTCTTACCGTGATCCATATGATTGACTTTGGGACCCTTCCTGATCGTAATCAATTCATAGTTTAGATTTTAGAGTGACATTCAAAAGTAATGGTTTCTCTCTTTATCGTGAATCGCACGTGTTAAAATATACATGTGTTAATTGTTTTTGTTTTTGTGTTTTACATATTATGTAGATATGTATTCGTGCCTCTTGTTTTTGATATAACTTTTCTCAACCCTTAAAATGGCTCACGTGTAAATTTGCAGAGAGCATGTACCCTTCGACGTCAGTGAATATTATTGAAAATCATTTGCACCTTTTAGTTTCCAAGAACGTTTGGTCTTTTCTTCGTTGTCTAGAAATAACAAATCAATATCCGTTTGTTTTCAGACTATTTCTTGAACCCTCGTGCGTGTTTTGCTGTACTAATTACGCATTCACCTTGACCCGTCACCAGCACAACTTTTTAACCGAGCAGCTGTTTTGAAATAAAATTTAGTATTTCGATTGCAGTTCTAGTATAGCATCGCTCGAAACGAGCTGAACCGTTTTCATAAACATCACAATTATTTTATAACTAACGACCTGAAGCTTAGTCTGTGGACGGAAGCTTGCGTGCATGAAGAGAGAATGTCCCAGGGGTATATGGGTAATTAACTGTACCAATCTAACTCGCATATAGAATTGAAAATAAATAAATAAATTCACATTTTGAGTCCACCTACTCAGTAACAAGACTGATTTTCAGCGGGGGACTTTAATTTAAAGCCCTCTTAAACAACCCCGTACGCTCCAAACACCATCGACGAGTGAGCGATAACCAATCAAAGATCTATACTTCAAATATGAAACACATGAATCAGTGAAAGTTCGTATTATTTGTTTGGTTCCTTCCGGTTTTGAAAGAAATCCGTATTGACTCCCATATCACCAGTAGTGTTGTTTCTGTTCCGTGGGCGCTAGTTACGCCAACTAGCTATGGTTGGTCAGCTGCAGAGAGTACCAGTATACTGCAATCATGTAACTTTGATCGCTAACGTTGAAATCGTTATTGTGTAGCCAATGAGAATCGAGAATTCGAAGAAGTTCACTGCATGAACTAGTCAAAATCCAGCAAGCTGCATGAGCAACATTGGCAGTCTTTTGTTTTTATTGAAAGCCTGTCAAAATGTATCAACATTTACACTTTACTGAGTAGATCCATAGAGTAACTACTCACAGCACGTATTTATTCTCACATTCCACTGTGTTCTAGAGGTAGGTCTAAACTCTAAAGGTATAGTCCGTCCTCCTTTGGTTTTGTGAAATAAAGTCGTTTAAACACCGGCGTTTCCGCCATTTTTTGGTATCGAAAGCTGTTAATGGCTGGGTGCTCAAGATCGAGAGGCGCGCACGATTTTCGTGATGATGATAGTAATGATATTTGAGCTTAACGACCCATATTCTTGTAACTATGGCTAGTTGTCATCCCCGGAATGAGAGTTCAACGTTTAATAGCGTTACCGAGCTGTACATAATTGCATTTAAGAGCTACGGTCGTTCAAACGTACAATTTTCAACGATGTCGATCGTTATCTACCAAAGTTACATGATCGCAGTGCAGTTACTGCCGGCGCAGCGTTGTTCTCGAGCTGTGTATTCTTGTTACAGACAGTCGCGCCCCCGTCTGAACCAAGGGCGAGTAGAGGTCGATGTCTCCCCAGGGAAATACGCGTCTCGAAGATCGAGATTAGTTATTCGCGTAGACACCCTGTGTAGCAACTCCCAGGCCTATTCATCTCGTGTATCTTTTTTTATCGTCAAACTAGTTTATGTTCTCAATTTACTTTCTTATTCCCTTGGCGGTAACAAATGCAATTATGGCGCAGGCCTACCTTGCGACTTAGATGGTGGCGGAAAGCGAAATTTGTGTTATAAATGTCTGTCCACGCCCTAAGTGGATTTTGTTCCCTCGATTTTCGAACCATGCGGCTCAGTTAATGAATTAATGAACAAGTAATCACAATTCCCAAGATATCTATAGTTTCATTCCATTTCTCACCCAAATTCTCGGTATCCCGTGTTTATTAACATAAGAACAGAATGGCACGGGAATATGGTATATTATATGAAAGCGTGTACACAGTGAACTTTAGGCTAGTATAGTTATCGCGCTGTTGCCTTCTCGCACGAGTCGCAATGAATCATGCAACGTTGCATTTCCCGTAATTCGAGACGGGATTCGTTGAATTTGACAGCAGCTCTAAATTGTCTTACATTTATTCTCGAGTCTAGACCGAACTTCGCCTCGAGTATAACGTTGTTTAGTCCGCGGCTCGATGGAAGTTATGTAGGTAGACTTGTGCATTGCAAGATGATATTATATTTGTATATTTATTCGAAAGTTGTCCAATTAATGTGCAATTGGGGTAAGAATAGAAAGAATAAAATATAATATAGAGATATCGTCTCGTTAAGCGTCGTTGCACGAATATGGGACACACATCCGCAAATATCCTTATCGCCCACCTTCATCGTATATCATACTTTCGGATCTTAGCCAACGAACGGTTATGTGCGTTTATATTATGGACCCTCAAGTGTTCTTCAGTAGAGGAAAATGTGCAACCACTATGTATGATAATGAAAAATATGGTAAAAATTAAAAAATCTAAATAAAGCATATACTTGGTTCTTATTAATGTACTATTATTGGTTTACCGCGATATTTTCACAAAAAAGCGGTACAACATAGGGGAGCACAATTGTATTCGTGGTGCAAGTTGTAAATAGGCATATATATAGGCCTACCTTTATACATGAAATGTGGTGCCATCCTTTTCAGTTGGCACGCGACACTTTGTAATACCCGCTAAATTAATGCGGCTGGGGCGCATGATAACGTCACTCATTTGTTGGTTCACTGAAGTAACAAATTATGTAAATTAGACACCTCAACATACAACGCGTATGCAAACATTTACTGGGGTAAAATGGTTGAAAGTACGTTTTGTCGAATAGTGTTCCCAGTTGTGTCTGTACACAATGTGATGTGAGCCGAATGCGTCGAGAGAGTTCACTCTTTGGAACTTGGCACACTGCATAATGACGTATTTAAACATTCTTCAATCAGTATATCTAAGCAAACTGGAATCATAAGTACAGGCTAAATGGCAAATGTGGAGCTCGTGCTATAGCCTACTTGCGCCAGTTTATAGTAAGTAGTATTCAATATTCATTCATAATGATGATGATTAGAACGTTATTGTTTCCCAACTATTCGCATATTGTATTATCATCATACAATGTATATTAAATTGTATTAACGTTTGATGCAATAAAAGGCCTCACAAACCTTAATCCCGCCTGAATAAAGACATATATATATATATCATATCTTTTGGTATCTGGGTCTGGAGAGGATGCAAAACTGAAAAGCCAAGATGCTGAACTTTAAAACAATATTTCACTTGTCTCTGTGAAAATCAAATATAAATTGCGTGCTCTTCAAAACATCTCGGTTCCCGACATTGATGAGATGCTAAAAATTGCAGAGTGGCAGAGATTCTTGAGCCGACGGAGAACAGCAAGGTCTTGCAATATGCATAGATGTGGGAATAGTATCAGGTGATGGAACTTGCATGGAGCTCTGAAGGCAAGATGTCGTTCCGCGCCTAGAACGTCGAGATTGGACGGAGATATACACGTGTTCCGGGATCATGGACAGGATGGAATATGATACAATGCCTATTTCACAATCTTTCCCTCGTAGCTTAAAAGCCGTTCATTTTCTACAGCACCCTTTTTAAATATAGAAACTTACTTCACGAATGAAATGTTCTTCTGCTCTTGGATTTGTGTACAAAATGCACTGATTTTGGACACATATTTCAACACACGAAAAAGTGAGCTACTTATCGAAATTTGTTTTGCATTTTTTGTTTATATATTTATATATTTTTTAACTTAACTTCGTCAAGCTTGTAAAATCAAAATATGTAAAATGGATTTTCCAGGGCATCCTTGAATGTCGTGTATTTGGAATTCATTTGTTCAATCCTTTCCAAATTCCCTATACCAATTTTCTCTTTTTATGGCAAAATCTTTCCCTGCTCTGCTCTTAGTACACACAATCTAGTTCTTCACCTGTATAAAAGTGCAAGAGGACGGTATATTATGATGTTGTGGACTACGGGGGTAAATGCGTATTCTTCATCAACCTATGAAGGGATAACCCATTGTGCGTGCATATTCTAAATTCGTTAACATTTTAGAGGTTACATCACAAATAACCCGGGTGTAAAACAATTCCATGTATGTATTTCAACTCTTCTTACGACTGTGTTGTTGTCAAAACTGTTGTGAGTTTCTCTATATGTACTGTTATAATATAGGAAACACAACTACAACAACTATGCTACAACAACAACAACTATTACTTAAAACTATATATAACAACTAACTATAATAACAACAACTATGCTAATAGAAATATGTTATAAACTGTTTAAAATATGTAGTGGTGTGTGTTGTAGAGCCGCCTCGTATTAGTCGTCGCCTGTATATGTGCTGCTGTCTTCCACGACACGAAACATAATTTATTAGTAAGTGCGGCACTGCTCTCCCTCGTAATAATTTACCGTGCCAAAAGCTCATGACCGTCGTTGGAGGTTTACGTTTGACAACCCCGATTACGGGAGTCAAGGAAAGCTTGCATGCAGACTAAGCTTTCGTCATTTTCATTTAAAATATGTGTTCAGCTATAGTCTACCTGTGGCCAACGAACTGTTCAGGAAGTCGAGATTAGTTACCACTTAATAGTTTCCGAATGTAGTTCAAGATTTCGTTGGTTTCAACTGGTTTGCCTGAGCTATGCGCGTGGTTAAAGAGAACATTGATATAGTTCCTCTTGCGAGCCGTTGTGTAGAATTTCTATTTTACTATTATTGTTACTTGTTCTTGTATTCGATGTATTCTTAGGAAACGTAATTACGTTACTATACACGTTTTGAACATTTCCTGTTCGTACTTGAATAGATTTTTTTTAGTTTTCAGTGAGTGTATTTACCTTATAATATTGTGAACATTGGTCACAAATTGGACACAAATGAGGAAGGAATCTATATGTGTAATGTCAGATGCATGGAAACTGAGATTATACGATTTAATTATTTAATATACCAATCACAGTTAAATGCTCTAATATGTAGGCCTATATTACATTTTATATTGCTGTAATTAAAAACAAGCTATGTTTTTAAACAAATGTGATGGTACTGTGTGAAAATAAAACCGTATGCCTTAATTCATCTCAATACACTTTTGCATAACACGACACGTTAAGCTCCAACATGAAACATTTCATAGCTTCAACGTGAAACATTTCTTTAGTCCTTGCAATAACTATTTTTAACCAGTCTTTCCATTGTTTTCTACGTTGATTTTGTAATTTCACTTAGTATTCTCGTGTAGTCTTGTGGACCATGAAACAAGCTACAAAGTAAATTATTGGCATAACATATTGTGTGTGATTATGTTGATAAACTGCATCTGCTCTGAGTCGAACCCAGGGGATTTGTTTATCGTTAGATTACCCATGTATAGTTGATGCGGTTTCCCGGAGAGCCGGATATATGGGCTTGGTTGGGTTCCGTGCGGGTGGATTACCCTTGCATTACACCTCTAGATAAGTTACCTTCATGACAAAATAGGGCAACAAATAAATGGTCCGTTTCCCAAACCAATGTATCTACTTTAATCAATGTATTTTTTATTTTTTTTATTTTAGATGTTGTTTACGGGTCTAGATCAAAATTTGATTTCTCATTTTGACTAGGAATAAATTAAATATGATTTTTCTGTACGTACAAGTAGTTCGTGGTAGTAAATTTCGTAACTCAACATTATTTGTCATGAAGTTACCCTAGGTTAGCGAAATGTCTTCCTCACGTCACGTCCATTAAACTTATTGGTTGTAAATGTAATTAAATACGTGGTTGATTTCATCAGTAAATGTTGCTTGGTAGTGACAAATTACACCTTCGAGATGTTGTAAAGTACATTGGTTTAGTGTAGAAACAATACAATCAGTTTCTGGTGCGTATAAACGACTCGGAATTTACTCGGAAAAGACCAATGAAAACCAAAGCCCTGTGCATACGCAATACCCACAATAACTACCTATTTTATTTCTTCTCATTTCCCCACATCGAATGTAATTCATGTTAGGGTTTTGTTTACTCTTAGTCATTGCACACTGTTGTCACATCTCTGTATGCTCCACCCTCCTTCCACACACCTCGCCGTCAACTCTTTCCTTGGCTCGCAACGGGGTAACCTTGCTTACAAGGGTGGTGAACTCTGTATTCGCCCTCTCAAGGTCGTTTGAAAGTGACGTCACTGGCCAATGTGGCGGCCGTGCCGGGTTAACTTCTCTGCGAGACATTGGCGGGGTACACAGAACAGAGCACAACGGAATAGGGCACAACGGAACAGAGCACAAACCGAACACTTCCGAAGCGTGCGGTGTTGCCAAATGTGATGATTGTGTTCTGTTCCGTTGCAGAGCGGATTACCGCACACACGATAACCTAACCTAACCTAACCTAACCTAACCTAACCTAACCTAACCTAACCTAACCTAGCGCACACACGCTTATGTGTAAACATTGTGCTGTGATCCGTTGTGTACCGGATTACCGCACACAAATTAACGTGTGTGCGGTAATCCGCTCTGCAATGGAACAGAACACAATCATCACATTTGGCAACACCGCACGCTTCGCAAGTGTTCGGTTTGTGCTCTGTTCCGTTGTGCCCTATTCCGTTGTGCCCTGTTCCGCGCTCCCCATTGGCGGTATCGCTGGAACGTTGATCACTTATTTCCTTCTAGCTGTTATACTATTCATTTTGAAGGAAAAACTTATAGGAAAGCGTAATTAATTTACATGCCAATAGTCATCAATCATCATAAAGGTTATTTCAAAATTATAAACCCAGTAGTTTACTTGTTATAACAATTCACGCAAAAAATCTAAAAATGAGCAAAATTTCTTATTGTTTTCTCATCTTAAATTGTTGAAAAACTAATGATCGGATTTTGACGAGAGTTCCTTTGGAACATGTACCAACAATATGAGAAAATAAACAAATAAACTTTCTAGATAGAAAGTGCCCCAAAC
Organism: Isoperla grammatica; assembly: GCA_945910005.1. Classification (NCBI taxonomy): domain Eukaryota; kingdom Metazoa; phylum Arthropoda; class Insecta; order Plecoptera; family Perlodidae; genus Isoperla; species Isoperla grammatica. The sequence goes on along the minus strand of OX246738.1, from coordinate 1,591,540 downwards.
AAAAATTCATAGCATGCACTAACATGCAGGGTGCAGCGGTTGGACCTCAAAAGCAGCGGTTTGGGCCGTGAAACTACGCACCCTGCATGTTAGTGCATGCTATGAATTTTCGTTTGGGGCACTTTCTATCTAGAAAGTTTATTTGTTTAGTTTCTCACATTGTTGGTTAATGTTCCAAAGGAACTCTCGTCAAAATCCGATCATTAGTTTTTCAACAATTTAAGTTGAGAAAACAATGAAAAATGTTGCTGATTTTCCGATTTTTTGCGTGAATTGTTATAACAAGTAAACTACTGGTTTATAATTTTGAAATAACCTTTATGATGACTATTGGCATGTAAACTAACTACGCTTTCTTATAAGTTTTTTCTTCAAAATGAATAGTATAACAGCTAGAACGAGATTAATACCGCGTGGTTTGTGCGAGAATCCGCAGACAGTTAGAGCGCTAGACCCTTCAGCTTAGGGATAATTTTGTCCGCTAGGGGCGTATCGAAGTTTTGCGATCGCGAATAGTCATTGCACACTGTTGTCATATCTCTTTATCCTCCACCCTCCTTCCACACACCTCGCCGTTAATTCTTTCCTTGGCTCGCAACGGGAGGGATGACCTTGCTCACAAGGGCGGTGAACTCTGTATAGTCATTAGTATCTGGCTGTATCAATCATCAGCTTTCCGTTTTGGTATAGTGTAAATTCATCTCTCTCCCCTCACAGGTTTAATTCATCAGTTTACAATCCTATTATCAATTAATCTGCTTAACTATTTACCGATTAGTCTTTGAATCAAACATCACCGATTCCTACTCCGCCTTGGTTGGAAATTGCGCTAGGAGTATTCGTGTAGATTTTAGTAAGCAGCAACACGTTTGTATTTAGATTTCGAATTTGCTATTGACTTGTTTTGCCGAATTTACATAAGTTTGTAATTAGATTTCTAGGAAGTTTGTCGTATCTCACGCTATAATCGATCGATGCATCTGACGAAAGCATGAATATCTGCACCGTAAGTAGCGCGAAAGCGCGTGTATTGTGGTGCCAACCGCATGCGGGCACCAGATTTGCACGCGGGTCTGTTCTTCCATCGGCCACGATATTGATCCCCCCTTTCGGCCGCTGGTGCAGCGGCGCCGCGACATTGACCCGGGCGGGCTCTAACCCTGGACCCCTTGCCACAAGTTGGGACTGTAAACACACTCGCTCGACGCTGTTGCTCTTACTCCGCTTTCTACCTCCGTATACAGTTCTTAGCGGTGCACCATATATAAATACACTGGCTGGATAAGCAACTTTGCCAAAACGTAAACCCCGAAAAACGTATAATTGATTTAATATCAGCAAGGAGGAATCCGTACTTTATAGTTAGAAACATGTTGATAATTTCACCGAGTTTATACATTTTTAAGTTTTTTTAAGTAAGTTTAACTGAAAAATTAACAAAAACGTAGAATTCTGATCTTTCGCGACAAAACAACAGTTGTGTGCCGTGTACCATAAAATTATTTATCATATTATTCTAATTATTAACATTTTGTGGACTGCAAGTGCAATGTCAATGTTTTTTTTAATAGAGGCATTTTAAATTTAAATTATTCATTCTTTTGACATTCCGATATGTTTGAGCTCATACTCAACATTTAGTAGCTATGGGTTGCAAAACATGATTCGAATCGGGAAAATGAATACAGTATAGCCCCATTCATGATTTGGCTTGCCTACGTGTTCCTACGTAGCGCACTTTTACAATGAAATTCAATGTATGTATTTGTGTCACATTTTGTAGCCGTTCTAATGGTATCTCTTGACGTGTTTACGATTAGTACTGGAACGTTCGCGCATTGTGTAGCGGCTGAATCTCACCCCGGGGAAATGAATTTATAAGTAATTGTTTAGTCCATTAGTAGATCATATTATTTCTCCTAAATAATGTAATTAAAAACTATACACACTAACACTGTAGCCTCTATGGCGTGTACATCTAAACTGCATGCATATACCGAAACGGCTCAGTCTAAATTACAAGTGACATTGTTTATTGCAAAATATTATATAAAGTATATTGTTTAAATATAATAATAACGTCTATCTTCATATTAAAATCACTAAAACGATAGTCTGAGATAAACTAAACGTTTCGACAAAATGCAACCCCCGTCTATGCCCGGGCTAGAATGCGCCCAGGGCACAGCTGTCGTATACGACTCGAGAAACAAACCGACGTCATAATAACCCCCACACCCACAGTAACAACATCTAATCCCTTAACAAAACACACCACTTATTTTCTAGGCTGTTTTTTAATGCTTTATTTGGCGCAACTCAGTACTTTTTTGTTGGGCTGTTAGCCATGTATCTGCCATTATCTTCCTGCACACACCACCCGTTCGGGATTAAGTGGCGAACATTGGCAGGGGCAAAGTGAAGCCTGTTGGCGGAGGTTGCGAATAATGGTGTCTCTGTCTAGTGTGCATGCGTGCACGAGACGGCGCGTTATCGCTTTTGACTTTTGAAAGTAGCTTGCGGCGTTTTCTTTACTGTAGCAGCACACAAATATTGGAATACATAAACGTCATATACCTATAGTGTATATTTTCGTGCTCAATGCAATGCAACAACAATTGGTGCCCCAACATTTAACTAGGTTTATCAGCGTTCGCCAGTAGGGGTTTCTTTCCGATATTCTAAAAACGTAAGACCAATTTATTTTGTTTGATGTGTTTCTTCTACTTCCAGCATTCCCAAGTACGTTTACGATATTCACCTTTTCTATAAACCGTCCTTTTCAGATGAGGTTTAGAGAATGAGATAGGCTAATCAAATTACCAATTTTTGTCTTCACTTTGTTTGGTTTTTATGGTCCACTGTACAACCGTCTACCGACGTAACCAATCTCACAATGCTTAAAGCTGCATTTTGCTTGCAAATTTGGATTTTAATTCATCCTGATTAATAAAACACGCTTTCATGAAATCGTTAGACACACATCCGCGCTTTGTGTTCTCTCTACATAAATACCTAATTGAATCTCGGCATACTCGTTGACATGACGTGCCGTAAGACGCTGTATGCAATGCACAAAGAACGCGAGCCATGTTGAACTATACGATCAGGATTATGTGTGTTGTATGTTCGGACGAGCGGCGCGCATACAACATGCAGTATTCATGGCGAGGGAGGATCGATGCTGGCATACGTGGCGAAAACACGTGTAGATTATACTAGCTGTATAGCCTGCATGCTCGCAAACAACATCAAAACAAGACAGCAGATTCATTCTGAGTTTCGTAATTTGATTGATTGCGTCTAGTTCTAAAATTCAAGTGTTAGCAATGGACAAAAATAACATTTTTCGTGTACACCACTTAACCGCCTATTTCTTTTACTCTAATTATTTATGGTTACTAGCCAGATTATCACAGTTTTCACATGCTGACAAATGCATTTTTTCTAATGCCATTCACACTTCCAATTTGTAGGTTTATTTTCGCATAGGTCTAAAATTTAAATGAAATTGTTCACTTTTAGTATATTATTTAACGGATTTGAAGATATGAAGTTGAATTGGTAGAACGACTGATGTGAAAAGAACGAATAATAATAGAGGGGCATGCATGGTGCATGTTGACGAGATGAATATGTACTTGCTTATGATGGTACGGAGGCGACGCACTCAATGTGATAGATACAAATTATAACGATTATTATTCATAAAATTTCGATAATCTTTCTATACCACCTACACAGCAATAGATCATTCCGCACGCTCAAAATTGATTTCCGCTTCTTACATTTTTTAAAAAATCCTACTTGAATGTTGGTTAACTTCCAACGCATTACGTGATCCGTGTATTCCATTTGCATTGATCACGTGACGTGTTGTAAGTTAACCAAAATTTGCGAACGTTGTTTAAACGCAGGCATGGCCGGCCGGGAATCTAGCTTTAAATAACAAAGTAGCTCGGTGACTGGGCAGCGGCTATTCCATGTAGCGTAAAGATATGGATCTCAAAAACACATCAAAAGTACATTGTATCATGTGTGCAGGGTTTTAATTATTTATTATATACTATGTGCACGAGGAATGTGTATACATAGGATATCTTGATATGCACGGAAAACAAGTTGTGTGTGATTATGTGTTATAGCAGCGCTAATTCGTCGTGTGCTTATATAGGATGTGATTTGGGCGTGTAATCCGTACCGATTGTAGCTCTTGCAAAGTTGTCTGCTATTGTGAGAGTCTTTGCGGCGATAAGATTACACTTAACTCTCACGGAGATGGCGGATGCGATGTAGCTGAAACTCTGCCAACAGTAAACCGTTACAGAGCTATACAAGGGACGCAACTGCCGAAATCAGAACCTCACATTTACATTTGACGCGGTGAAATTAAAAAATATTTGTTTCCCACATGCGCACTAGCGCCACCGTGCCACGTGGTGTGTGTGTGAACTGTGTAAGTGACCGTCCTTATCGCTGCCGTGCGGCATCCCCTCGTTCTTGCCACCGCATTGGGCCTGTGTCATGCCCTTAGTGACTGGACTGTATTTCGATCGTGCATGGGGTGGACGTCGGAGAGCTAATTGTGTGGATTTATTTGCTGTCATGTTCGTTGGTTAATTATTGTTTCCTTTAAAAATGATATCTGCATTTTCCCTGGATTTTTAAAACAATATTTGTTTTACTGTGAAGCCACCGTGTAGTAACATAGGGTGGTCCCATTATAAAAACCGCGCGAAATTAGCGTTGTTTTAGTAATATCTTGAGAATGCTACACAATATTAAAAAAAAGGAAAAATGTCCGAATTGTGGTTTCGTAAAAACTAAAAATTATATTTTAAAAAATTACAGATATTTTCATAATTACTGTTGTCATTGCATGGTTATGCAATGACCATGCAATGTAAAATCATCATTACAATTAATGTAATTGCCCGCTAACGATACAAATATTTGAAACGTTTCGAGTTGATTTTTCTTAAGAGACCTCTATTCGGGCATTTATCACTTTTTTAATGTTTTGTAAGGTTCTCATGATATTAATAAAATACGTGAATTTCGTGTGGTTTTGATTATTATTATTATTATTTTATTTCCAATATGCTTATTACATTTTTTTAAATGTTACAAACACATTGCTGGTGGGAAAAATTAGAGCATAGCCCCTTAGCACACAGGTGTTTCCCCACCAGTCCAATAGTGAGACTGTCCGTTCGCCAAGCATGGGAGACATATTAAAACATGGACTTCGACCTAAACCTTCCTTGCTCAGATCGCCTTGACGATCAGAAGTAAAAGTGAATTGTGTACGTCCGCTGGACCTGCGCCCTTCTAGCGACCCACCAATGATAATAGTCGAGTGACGCTCCAGCGGTCAAGCTCTGACGAGTTGATACGTTCATGCGAAATGTTGACCGTAAACAAAGTGTAATAATATGTTGGATGGTATACGTGTGCGTTGAATGGGCGGAATTTCTTGCCGTTCTTACTAAGAGTATTGGCCAATTAATTTTCCAGGCTGTAAGCTCTTGTAAGCAGCTGCGTCACGAAAGAAATATCGTATTAATTAAAGTATTGGTTGATATATTTTTACGACAGTCCACCCATAAGCCGTATACGTTATAACTTCTAAGTAACTTTTCCACGGTCAAATTGGCTTGAATGTTCAAATTAGCATTATTGTAAATGTATTGGTATACAAATAGGTTTTATAGGTAGCATAACATACAATCTAAACTCACCACCATAAAGTGATGACGGGGCGCAAGTAAGTGTGTACATTTTGTGCCTTTAATCTTGGTCGAACCTTCATGCTACCTACTTACTACCCTAAATTTGAGTTTTCTAGCTTAGACAGAAAATCGTCCGGGAGAGCCCCAACATACAACTTGCACTGTCTTGTGCCCCGTAATTTTGCGTTACGCCACCGTGCTCCTAATCCATTGTGCCATAGATGTATGTATGGATGGAAGTGCCTTGCGTTACAGTGATGCATGTTGTAAAGACACTCTATACACGCTGTACACATTTCACGATCTTGTCCTATATACCTTTAGTGAATTTGCTGTATTATCGCCGTGTATTATTTACACTGCAACAGCTATGTGTGGCTGACACGTTAAGAGCGTGTTACGTATTCTATCGCGTTCATTTAACCATCATTTATGCATATATGTTAAGCCTTTGTATTATTTTCCTCTTTGTGCTTTCAATTTGGCATTCCCTCTTCGAAATGCCTCCGGGGATCTCGCTTACTCCAGAAATTAGTACACGTGTTAGATTAGGCAGCAGCGCAGTCGATAATTGGACTCGGTTGCTACGCGTAATGTAACTAGAATAATTAATATTTGTTACTTTTTAATTAATAATTTCATCTCTGATCTCTGACAACTATAAATTAAACAAAATGTGTCCCTATTCTTTTCATAGTTTCCCATATAATAACACGGTTGCCAGCGAAATTCCAATTAATGCACGGACATAAAATACCTTATTGAAACATATCCAGCTCTACACTGCTCGTTCTTTCGTTCTGGAGGGATATTCCTCAAGTTTGATCGGGATGGGCAAACTGAACATGAAAAAGTAGTTTTATTTCAGTGTGTTTGATGATATATTTTATAGGACAGATGACTGTTACAATATTTAAATAACATTTTAATTTTAGTGACCCAGCCACAATTACGTGTTTATTACAACATTATAGACCTTAGTATAATTAATAACCCACCTCATTGTGGTGTTATAAACTAGGTACTTTCCGACGTCTAGAAGCCTTGGAAATGAACTTGGGTTTGTTCTTATTTCGATTATTAGCGCTGTGTGTAATGTGTAATGGGCAAATTGGGTGTCTGGCGTTACGGTTGGAAATTAAATTTATGTTTAGCGCATTTGTAGACTCGTACACCACAGTGCAGATGTCGTATACTAGACTAGACTAGACTCGACTAGACTAGACTAGAGACAATTTGTACAGTTATTTCTACAAGATTTATCATTCCCTTATCACTTAAAACATTTGTTTTGTATTTTAAATGCAATACGTGGCTAGACTGCGACTTTACAACGACTGTACAACCCGTCTATGACCATAACTGTACACCCCGTCTATGACGACGACTGTACACCGCGTCTATGACCACGACTGTACACCCTGTCTATGACGACGACTGTACACCCTGTCTATGACGACGACTGTATGTTAATTCATGTGAGTTGCGAGATGAACTGAACTTTATTGTTGGCCTCCTTCCTTTGTTGCACACATGTAAACAAACAGGTGACAGACAGGTGTACCAACTTCTGACAATGACAGCTAGTGATAAGCTGTCAGTAAAGACAAACCTCCAACATCTCCTCTTTCATAAATGTTTGACACAAAGATCCAGAGACACAGTATGAGGAAAAAATGAATTAAGTCTCAAGAAAAACTAAAAAAACTAAAACGTTCTTCCCGATCGAGTCTTGCGCGGGGATACTGGATTCAGTGGGGTCTTCAAAGGAGATGCAGGCACTTCTGCGCATTCCGGTGGTGAGATTAGTTCGGCTGGATTCTCGGGTCGTTGCATGACTTCTGAATCGGCCTGAAGGTCATCCGAATCGGCCTGAAGGTCGTTTTCCTTTGTCTGCCGTAAGAAGACTCTATTTCTTCTGTACTCTTTCCCGCCGACTTTTACAATGTATGATCGTGACGATAGTTTTGCGGACACAACTCCCGGCTTCCATCTCTGGTCACGCCATTCTGGGTTTGGTTTAAGTCGTATTCCTTCACCTACTTCCAAGTCTGGGTATTCTCTGGAGTGAGCGTCGAACGATCTCTTCATCTTCTGTTTTCTGAGATTTATCTTGTCTTTGACTCCATCTTCCACCTTGGGATAGAGAAGCTGACTCGTAATGGGCATTAACGTCCGAGTTCTGCGAGACATTAGGCGTTGAACCGGACTGGATGACATGCTCTCAGTTGGGGTGTTCCTCCAGTCAAGTATTGCTTTCCACAAATCGGTCTTATCTCTCATCGTTTTTTTCAGTATTTTCTTCGCTATCTTAACTGTTGCTTCGACTTTACCATTGGAAGGACTGTGGCGTGGAGAGATAGTGTTATGCTCGAACTCCCATTCTGAAGCAAACGTTCGGAAGGTTATACTGATGAACGGAGCGTCGTTGTCCGTGATGACGACTTCTGGTATCCCGTGGCGACTGAAATTTTTCTTTGTAGTGGCTACGAGAGTTTCCGACTGCGAATTTTCTAGCTGATCCAGCTCCCAAAAATCTGAGTAGTAATCTACCGTCACTAGATATAGCTCGTTCTTGATGTGAAGTGTATCTAGAGCTACTCGCTTCCATGGTAGGGTTGGGGTTGGATGTGTTTGTAGCGTTTGTTTCTGTTGATTATCTGCAAACTCGTTACACGTACTACATTGGCTAATCTTGTCTCGTATCTCTTGTGACATGTGTGGCCAAAAGAGTGTATCTCGGGCTTTTCGCAGACAAGACTCGGGTCCGAGATGGCTCGAGTGTATTCTGATGAGCATCTCTGGACGCATCTGTTTAGGTATTATGATTCTGCTCCCTCTGAATAGAACTCCATTTTGCATGCTTAGTTCTTCTCGATAGTTCCAATATTCCCTAATGACAATCGGTACTTGATCTCGCGTTGGTGGCCATCCTGTCATTATGGTTGATGTAAGGGTTTGCAGAGCTTCATCCTGAGCCGTCGAACTTTGGATCTGCTGTAAGCGCTCCTTGGTGACATTTAGATGTTCTGCCATGTTAATTTCTTGAATCTCGTTGAACAGACGTTCCTCGCGTTGCAACTGGTATACAACATAGTCTGATTCATACTTTTTTCCGCTGTCCGGTAAGGCTGCTCGAGATAAGAGATCGGCAATTAGCATCGTCTTTCCAGGTTTATAGCTCACCTCCAAGTTGTAATGCTGTAGTCTCAGGAGCATTCGTTGAAGCCGCTTGGGCGCTTGTAGGACTGATTTTTTGAAGATAGTCACTAGCGGTTTGTGGTCAGTGTCGACGTGTATTAGTTCCTTTCCCCGCAGGTATTGGTCGAAACGTTCACAAGCGAAGACGATCGCAAGGCACTCTTTTTCTATAACGGCATAGTTGCGCTCTGTTTTGCTTAGAGTTCTCGATGCGAATGCGACTGGTTGACCTTGTTGTAACAGCGTTGTTCCTATTCCAACATCGCTTGCGTCACTCTGAATTGTAACTTCGTCCGTGACGTCATAGTATTTGAGCAATGGGGCACTAGTGACGAGTCTTTTAATTGTGTTAAACGCGTCTTCTTGCTGTGACTGCCATGCCCACTCGGATGATGCATCAGTCAATCTGCGTAGTGGCTCGGCTACTTCAGACAATGCGGGTAAGAATTTAGACAGGTAATTGACGAAACCCATAAATCGCTGAACTTCAGTTACGTTATTTGGCCGCTTCATGTGTCTAACCGCTTCTGTCTTCATCTTATCTGGCTTAACTCCATCAGCTGACAGACAATGTCCTATGTAAGGAATCTCGGACAATCTGTACTTGATTTTTTTCTCATTCAGTTTCAAGTTAACTTCTCTTGCTCGGCGCATTAAGTTCTCGAGGTTCGTGTCATGATCCACTGCTGCTGCTTCATCGGTATCACCTTTGCCACATATGAGAATATCATCGGCAATGATGCTGACTCCAGGTAAACCGTGAAGTTGTTCGTGTATTCTCCGTTGGAATTCTTCTGGCGCCGGAGAGATGCCAAACGGCATTCTCAACCAACGGTATCGGCCTGACGGTGTCCAGAAGGTGGTTAGCTTCGAGCTTTCATCATCCAAGGCCACTTGGAGGAAACCGTCTTTGGCGTCAACCACCGTGAAAACTCTGGCTCCGACCAGGTCCGGTAGAATTTCTTCAATTTTCGGCAATTGATAATGAGAACGTTTCAATGCTTTGTTAAGATAACTCGGATCAATACATACACGCAATTTATTTCCTCGCTTCACTGCGACCATGCTGCTGATCCAACTGCTAGGCTCAGTAACTTTGCATATAATCCCGGCCTTTTCTAGATCATCTATTTTCGTCTGCACCTCAGTCTTCAGGGCTACAGGCACTCTCCTTGGCAAATGTTGTACTGGAGTTACATTAGGGTCAACTTCCAAATGATATTCACCTGGCAGACGACCGAGTCCTCTGAAAACATCATGGTACTCTCGTAGAAAATACTCGAGGGGCTTCCCTTCCTGTTTTCCTGTCGCTTCCTGGACGGCACACAGCTTTGCGTTGATGCTGACCAGGCCTAGTGCTTGACAAGTTTCCGCTGACAGAAGAGGTCGTTGTGGTAGATCTATAACTTGAAAGCTAAATTTACCTTTTGCTTGTTCAGTTGTTGTACACGAAATGTTGACTTTGCCACAGGGTTTGATTGTTTCTCCGCTATAGCACTTGAGACGGTCACTGCTGTGATGCATGCTTGGATTAATCTCTCCTGTGATACGCCTGTACTCTCTAAGACTGATTGTATTACAAGTAGCACCTGTGTCTAACTGGCATTTAACATATTTTGCTGCTTTTCCTACCTTCATATGCAGTTTCACAAATAGCTGCTTTCCGTTTTGTTTTACTGCTCCGATGTTCTTCTGTAGGCTGACTGTGTATGCACTGTCTTCGCTGTCCGAGTCTGGCTCAGTGTCTTCTAGAGTATGGACCTTTTTCTTCTGGTCTTGCAAGCACATTTTTGTGAAATGGTCTACCTTGCCACATTTTTTGCAAGTTCGTCCAGCAGCTGGGCACTCTGATTTTTTCCACACATGACGTCCACCACAGTATTTGGATGGCTTAAGCCTATCGAACTTGTCAGACTGTTGCTTTGTCTTACCTTGGTGGTCTCCTTTATCCCGCTTGGGATAGGATTGTTGAGCCGTCTTGTGCACTGTCTCTGACTGTGCGGCTTGATTTATTTTGTCAAGATGTCTGTTGGTCATTTCAGTTGACTGTGACAGATTGAGTGCACGTTGCAAAGTGAGGTCACTGACCCCTAGGAGGCGTTTCCTAGTCTCTTGGTCGCTTATGCCTAACACCATCCGATCACGAATAAATTCGTCTACCTTGTCGCCATATGAACAAGTTTGTCTCAAACGCCCCACATATGCATTGATGGATTCACCTACTTCTTGATTTGCAGTGCCGAATACAAATCTTTCGAAAGTTGTGTTGAGCTTGGGAGTGAAATAGCACTGGAGTGCATCTAGGATCTTGCTTACCGTATCGCATTCCGTCGGCGCTAGCTGAAGCTTCTGGTATATTCTTAGGCTCTCTTTGCCTAAAACCGTTAAAAGTGTAGCACACTGAATTCTCGCGTCCTTCGTATCCAGCTCTGATGCTACTAGATAATTTTCGAAGCAGAAGCGAAAAAGCTTCCAGTTTTCTTGTGTGTCGCCTTTAACACACATTGCCTCGGGCGCGGGGACTTGGGCAGTTGCCATAATTACTATATTGCACTGTAAATTATATATTAACTACTAAAGCCTCACTTCTGACACCATGTTAATTCATGTGAGTTGCGAGATGAACTGAACTTTATTGTTGGCCTCCTTCCTTTGTTGCACACATGTAAACAAACAGGTGACAGACAGGTGTACCAACTTCTGACAATGACAGCTAGTGATAAGCTGTCAGTAAAGACAAACCTCCAACACTGTACACCCCGTCTATGACGACGACTGTACACCCTGTCTATGACCACGACACTACACCCCGTCTATGACGACGACTGTACACCCCGTCTATGACGACGACTGTACACCCCGTCTATGACGACGACTGTACACCCTGTCTATGACGACGACTGTACACCCTGTCTATGACGACGACTGTACACCCCGTCTATGACCACTACTGTACACCCTGTCTATGACCACGACTGTACACCCTGTCTATGACCACTACTGTACACCCTGTCTATGACCACGACTGTACACCCTGTCTATGACCACGACACTACACCCCGTCTATGACGACGACTGTACACCCCGTCTATGACCACGACACTACACCCTGTCTATGACCACGACTGTACACCCTGTCTATGACGACGACTGTACACCCTGTCTATGACCACGACACTACACCCTGTCTATGACCACGACACTACACCCTGTCTATGACCAAGACTGTACACCCTGTCTATGACGACGACTGTACACCCTGTCTATGACGACGACTGTACACCCCGTCTATGACCACTACTGTACACCCTGTCTATGACCACGACTGTACACCCTGTCTATGACGACGACTGTACACCCCGTCTATGACCACGACTGTACACCCCGTCTATGACCACGACACTACACCCTGTCTATGACCACGACTGTACACCCTGTCTATGACGACGACTGTACACCCTGTCTATGACCACGACACTACACCCTGTCTATGACCACGACACTACACCCTGTCTATGACCACGACACTACACCCTGTCTATGACCACGACACTACGCCCCGGCTATGACGACGACTGTACACCCCGTCTATGACGACGACTGTACACCCCGTCTATGACGACGACTGTACACCCTGTCTATGACGACGACTGTACACCCTGTCTATGACGACGACTGTACACCCCGTCTATGACGACGACTGTACACCCTGTCTATGACGACGACTGTACACCCTGTCTATGACGACGACTGTACACCCTGTCTATGACGACGACACTACGCCCCGGCTATGACGACGACTGTACACCCCGTCTATGACGACGACTGTACACCCTGTCTATGACGACGACTGTACACCCTGTCTATGACGACGACTGTACACCCCGTCTATGACCACTACTGTACACCCTGTCTATGACCACGACTGTACACCCTGTCTATGACCACTACTGTACACCCTGTCTATGACCACAACTGTACACCCCGTCTATGACCACGACTGTACACCCTGTCTATGACCACGACACTACGCCCCGGCTATGACGACGACTGTACACCCCGTCTATGACGACGACTGTACACCCCGTCTATGACAACGACTGTACACCCTGTCTATGACGACGACTGTACACCCTGTCTATGACGACGACTGTACACCCCGTCTATGACGACGACTGTACACCCTGTCTATGACGACGACTGTACACCCTGTCTATGACGACGACTGTACACCCTGTCTATGACGACGACTGTACACCCTGTCTATGACGACGACTGTACACCCCGGCTATGACGACGACTGTACACCCCGTCTATGACAACGACTGTACACCCTGTCTATGACGACGACTGTACACCCTGTCTATGACGACGACTGTACACCCTGTCTATGACGACGACTGTACACCCTGTCTATGACGACGACTGTACACCCCGGCTATGACGACGACTGTACACCCCGTCTATGACAACGACTGTACACCCTGTCTATGACGACGACTGTACACCCTGTCTATGACGACGACTGTACACCCCGTCTATGACGACGACTGTACACCCTGTCTATGACGACGACTGTACACCCTGTCTATGACGACGACTGTACAACCTGTCTATGACCACGACACTACACCCTGTCTATGACGACGACTGTACACCCTGTCTATGACCACGACTGTACACCCTGTCTATGACCACGACACTACACCCTGTCTATGACCACGACACTACACCCTGTCTATGACGACGACTGTACACCCCGTCTATGAAGACGACTGTACACCCCGTCTATGACGACGACTGTACACCCCGACTATGAAGACGACTGTACACATCGTCTATGACGACGACTGTACACCCCGTCTATGACGACGACTGTACACCCCGTATATGACCACGACTGTACACCCCGTCTATGACCACGACACTACACCCCGACTATGAAGACGACTGTACACCCCGTCTATGAAGACGACTGTACACCCTGTCTGTGACCACGACTGTACACCCCGTCTATGACGACGACTGTACACCCTGTCTATGACGACGACTGTACACCCCGGCTATGACGACGACTGTACACCCCGTCTATGACAACGACTGTACACCCTGTCTATGACGACGACTGTACACCCTGTCTATGACGACGACTGTACACCCCGTCTATGACGACGACTGTACACCCTGTCTATGACGACGACTGTACACCCTGTCTATGACGACGACTGTACACCCCGTCTATGACCACGACTGTACACCCCGTCTATGACCACGACACTACACCCCGTCTATGACCACGACACTACACCCCGTCTATGACCACGACTGTACCCCCCGTCTATGACCACGACTGTACACCCCGTCTATGACGACGACTGTACACCCCGTCTATGACCACGACTGTACACCCCGTCTATGACGACGACTGTACACCCCATCTATGACCACGACACTACACCCCGTCTATGACCACGACTGTACACCCCGTCTATGACCACGACTGTACACCCCGTCTATGACGACGACTGTACACCCCGTCTATGACCACGACTGTACACCCCGTCTATGACGACGACTGTACACCCCGTCTATGACCACGACTGTACACCCTGTCTATGACCACGACTGTACACCCTGTCTATGACCTTTGCACATGGCGCTTTCTGGTGTGCAGCGCCATCTCGTACGGTTCGAGCGTACTGTTATTACTGCTGTGGAGCTCATGTTGGGCGGTGACTTCAGCAGGGGTGGCAACTACAACATTTCAGTATGAAGATTGTTTTACTGTCATGTTTGCGGTGCACCGTCTGTATTTCAGGAGATACATAATGGTTGTTGCACGTGCGCGTTGTTCGTTTCAAACCTACCATAAATGCTGTTTATCAGACTATATCACATATGCGTAGTACAATTTTACAAGCTCCTGTCTTTCTTGTTTATTGTTTTGTAATACAATCACAGCATGTGGCTTAAAATGTCCCATCGGATGTACATATTTGCTTTAGTGGGAGAGAAAGAGAGGTTACAAGTTTGTCAATACATAGCCTATATACGTACATGATAGTTAGCACCTATAAATATAATGTGTGGGGGCGCCATTGATCACATGGTACCAAACCGAGGTCATTTTTTATTTTGGTTGGTTGGTCCATTGCATTACTCAGATCATAGCTGTAAGCTAGTTATTTCAAAACTAAGGTCTCCTATACAGTAGGTCTACGCTTTATGCACTGCAACTAACCATTGTAAACAAAAAAACATGTTAAAGCTTGAATGTGGGGGGCCAAAAAAAGAAGAAAAGAAAGGCCATTAAAGATATTTTAGGTAAAGGTAATTTCAAACCTTGTACTCATAGGCTTCTGTTCTCTTACAGCTTTGCGATATTCATTCTATTTATAATGTAAGCAAGCTGATGTCGACTGGTGGATCTTGATCCTTGCTATAAAAATTCTATTGTTTATCTAAAATCTGCCCAGAAAAGACAAGGGTATACTTGTGATTCCTCCGGCGAGCCTGAAACTGTTTTCAAGAGATCTGTTTCGCTGTGGCATTCTCTTCCTAATAAATTGAAATGTTACTCGTTATTCAGAGTATATAAACGGCATTTTTACTTCCAGTTTATTTCCCACGCTTCTTTGCGGTTTGTGTTTATTACTTTGTTTATATTTTTGTATTTTGTTACCGTTTGGAATGTATACTTTCGTTATTTGGTACCCTTTTACTAAGTTTCTGTACAACTGTACTTAAGTAGGTACTTGTTACATGTCATTTTCATGTCAGTGTGAGGGCAGAGATAGTCGATTTTGTATTACGGGGCAGATGTTCTTTCTGTTGTCCTTACATTTCTCACCTAATTGTTGTATGTTAAGAGTGTAAAATATGTGTAAGTAAATCCAATATGCATAGCTAGACGAAGGCAGTGAAATAATTTCCTCATAATTTTACCGTTGGACGTTTTCAACCCAATTTTCTTGGCGACATTACAAGTGGGTTAATTATAATAATATGTCTGGCTGTAAAAAATGTATATCTATATCTAGCTCTAATCGTTTTATTTAAGCGCGAATAATCTCCCCTGTTAAAGCACCCTTAATCAATAATCTGATATAATCGTTTTATTTAAGTGCTATATTGCAGTCCCACCACTTGGCGGGAACGGCGTTAATACAGTAAAAAATTACGTCTTAACCAACGACATTGTTACAACGCCATGTTGACACGAAGAAGACTCGTCCATGTACACAGTTTGGTGTTGAGTGTACACCGCGCGAAGTGCTCGTTGTGTCAAACCCACAGTCTTAGGTCCCGCGAGACTGAGATCCTCGCACAGACAGGGAGATAGTGCGATCACGTTCCGTGCGGTTTATAATTAATCAACTCGCTAAGTTCACGTCATTTCATTAAATTCAAAGCCTCCGTGAGTGTTTCATGAGGCCGTACCTTTTACTTGGCAACGCTTTGAGAATCTTACTTTGTGGTACTTCTTATACATAATATACATAACATTATAAAGCTCTCTGCCTAGGCCTACTCTTATATACAATAAGAGTCCCGCTATAAATATGCATGTACGATATGTATAAAGCCCACTAACAGAAAGAAGTGCAGAGTAAGTTCTTTCGTTCTATTTATTTATTTTATTTATTTATTTATTTATTTATTTATTTATTTATTTATTTATTTATTTATTTATTTATTTAATGTCTATCCTATTCAGTTATAAAAACTGATTTACAAAGGAGGCCCTTAAATAAAACTAAGCTATGCAAACAATTAATATAAAGAAATCATAAATAACAATAACAACAAAAACAAAACAAACTACTGAATTATATAAAATATAATCAAGAACAAGAAAAAATAATTGATTTGATTATTTGGGCTTAACGTCTCATATTTTTGCAACGAGGCTAATCGAGACAATGAGTGGGTGATATATGATGATGAAATAGGGGGCTTTTTGGAGGAAAGGGGCCAATAGGAGGGCGGGATGGAAAGGGGAAGGGGGAGGAAAGGGGATTGGGGTGTGGACTGGAAATGAAATGAAATCAAATGAAGTGGAAATTCAACATATTAAATAATAAAAATAGAAGTATGCAAATAAAAAAGAACATGAAGAAACAAAAAAATTGTGGGAGAAATAAATATATATATAAGTGAAAAAGTAGAAAAATAAAAAAAGAAGAAAGAAAAAAGAAAAGAAAAAGAAAAAGAAAAAAGAAAAAATGTGAAAAGCTCTGTACTGGCGTTTATGTGCAAGCTAGTAGGAGTGCTATTTAGTTTCGTTTGTCTACAGTCCTCGATAGCTCACCCGAAGATTCCCGTTTGGATCGAGCGACCCGACCCGGCGCCTCCACCAACAGTCTTATGTGACGTCACAGGTGTCGCTACGTGAGATATTGTACGGTGGAACTCATGCGAGGTTATGTCAAAATGTACTGTTATTTTACTTGCCTATTTAAGGCTCCTCGGAACACTTATCAAAGTCTTGTAGGGACGGAAGAGTGTGGTGTATTCATGTTTGCGTTGCATTGTTATGTTGGTAATACTGTAGATCTTTCAGGCTACAGCTGGCGTTTTTAGGCTACTATATATGTGTATATACACACCCTGTCATTGTATCCAGCTCTCAATAATCGTCCGTCTGTCAATTAAGTAATAAAGTGGGCCTAGTCGGGAAGTCCATGTGTTGGAGTTGGAGATCTCCCGGTCCTCATAAAACGTCACATAGTCATGTGTTTCGGTTGATTTAATATGGATACGTGTGCTATAGTTACCGGACTTGTTCAATTACATATTATGTGTTGTAACTTATTGTATATTTCATATACTGTTATATTGTTACCCGGTTTATTGTCACATTGCTACAGAGCGTTTTTGGAATGTAATAATAAATGTATAATTACACACACTACACTTAATTTCATACGATTAAAAAAAAATTAGTTAAGCCGATCGTGCGTGTACTGTCGAGTTATGGGCCTATGTATGATGAATTCGCACAAGTAGGCCTAACTGTAAAATACACTCAAAATGAAAAGTGTTCCAGGGTTCTCTGTGGTAAGGTAGGCCTTTTTTCCCTTTTCTACCTTTCTTTATAAGTTGTTTAATATATTTGTTTGTGATATGCGAGATCTCAATGTGGGGATAGGCTACATGGCCGCAGCGGTGTCCGTCTCGCCGACTCACGGCATTGCTTGAGTTGCCCTCATTTTCCGCCGTAGTTTCCACACAAAGCGTATCTTCAAACTCTCATCTTGTATATTTTCTTTCCACCGATTGGTTTGCTGGAGAGTCGGCCGTCAGGTCTTGAAACAGACATTTTGACTCGAAACGTTCGTTCATAGACGTCAGGTCATGTAACGCCGACGTGTCGTGGTTTGAATAGAGTGCTAGTCTTGATTATTTGTTTCGACGTTGTGACATCTTGATTTGCTGTCGTTTCTCGCAATAATGAACCAATCAACATCTCATTATCACTACTTTCAGCGTCACCTATAGTGGCCCAGCAGTGATATAGGATCTATACTTGTGTCGCCCAGACGTATATTGACCGTCATCATTGGTACTTAACCCGCAACAATACAATCATGATAAAACGTTTGTACCGACTAGGACTCGAACCCAGATGATATGGCTATACGTAACGGGGTATGGGCTTGCCACTCGAGCTACTGGTGGCCACGTGGCATTCTGAATCGAACTGTAAACTCCACTGAGGCACAGTCACTTGGTCGTACTGAAGAGTTGTCACTATTGGCATATAGGTACGTGTTTGTGCCTAATCCAGTTTTGTGTCTAATGTTGGATATATAATATAGCATTACATTTTATAACAGTATATATTCTATTGATTATAACTCGACCTCAGGCCATACGTCTCAGCTCACACGCACACCATATCCAAGAAGCAGGATATAGACTGTTGCATATAATGCATATAATATCAATGGAAATGTTTGCTGGTGCACACGCCATGGTATTCTTCTGTAACGTATGACCGGTAAATCTCGACTACTGATTGGGTGGCACGTCACAGCGTGTTGGGAAAGATAACAGCTGACTTATAGAGTTCCAGTTCGAAACTTTTAACAGCTTGTTTTGTTCTTGTTTGCCGCCCAATCTATCATGATATTACACACGACTATCGATCCTTTGCGACATCGTTGGTCGTCTATAATATAATTTCCACCATATATCGATTGAGTACTGCTACAAACAAGCCCTCATTTCATTCATGATGTTGACGTTTCAACTAGACGTTAACAGATACACCGTGCGTGCGTCACTTTCCTATTTTTCTTATATTTGTGTACTAGTAGAATTGTATATTACATCTCAAATACAAATTGGGCTACATGGGTGCATAGAATATATAGTGAGTGCGTGTGAAGCCCGAAGTATTGTATGCCCTATATTAGATGCGTGTCAATGAAATCCGAGTCTCGTGACTGTATTAAATAAATGAATGCATGTATTTATAGTGTTGGCTAGACAAGGGAAGCATGTATGCACGACTTGTATGTGTATTAGGTTAGCTAATATGTGTGTTATTTGCTACTAACCGGGTATCACTAAATTGATTACGAGTAGGGATGCGGTCCCGTATGTTGTATACACTTTAACATAAATTCGAGCTGAATTGTTTATATTTAGTTTGGAAAGAGCACTCGACTAGAGATCCAAGGGCGTGTCTGATTTGGAAGTTCACGTATTTGCCAACTTGTACTTGTGTCGACTCGTGAACTTCCGAACTTGACTTACTTGGATTCAGACAACTCTTGGAGGGAGTGACAGTCCTTAAAAATAAATGGACAGAAGTGAGGTTAGATTCGTCGCTTCGCTTCGTAAAACGTCCGTAGTGGCGGCCACAATCAATAATAAAATTAGGCATAGTTTATGTTATACAATAAAGATCATAGGAAGAACAATTATTTCAACTTAAATGATGCTCAAGCTACAAATATAAGTAATAATTTGATAATTTTACATTTCCAAACAGTGCCTGGTTTTCTGACAGCCATTTTAAGTTTGTAAGTCAAGTTCACGAGCACGCATGATTTTGTACTCGTGAACTTCCATACTTGTCTCGCAAACTTTGCATTTCAGACATCAACAATGACGTCACTTCCGTACTTAAGACAAGGTCAAGTTCGTACTTAGCAAGAAGTACGCATTTATTGCTCAATTCAGACACGCCCCAAGTCGAAACAATAAGCACTCAATAAATTCAAAGTTGTTCTGAATCGGCCTTGTTGATTCTGGCATTTGTCCGCAGGTGTTCGCACTGTTTAATCACTGATTCATTTGTTTCATATTTGACATAATATAGATCTTTGATTGGTCATCGCTCACTCGTCGATGGTGTTTGGAGCCTACAGGGTTGGTTTAGTCACTTTGAATTAAAGTTTCCCACTGAAAATCAGTCTTGTTACTGAGTGTGTAGACTCTAAATGTGAATTCATTTATTTTATTTATAGATGTTGTGGGCGGTAATAATTGCGTTATCGAGGTAAGCTATTGGTAAAAACAAAGTAAAGCTTGTGGTCACGTGACCGCCCAAAACGTTTTTTTTGTTCAAAACTTGGATCTCAGGGCATATTCTTCTATACTTAGAGCATTTGCGAATTATGGTGGGAATCTTTCTCTTCAAGGAACCAATCGGCGATTAGCCTCTTCCAACAGTTTGTGCGAAACATTGTACATAATTGTCATGCATTACACAGCGCCGTCTAACGAGTATGTTCTGTGTGTGTTACAGCTTGAGCTACAATGCCGACCCCAGCACCCGTCGCGCCCGAGGCGGGGCCTCCAAAGACCGAGCTGCAGGAGCTACAGAAACATGTACATAATTGCCATGCGTTATCTTATAGAGCGCCATCTAACGAGTATGTTCTGTGTGTGTTACAGCTTGAGCTACAATGCCGGCCCCAGCACCCGTCGCGCCCGAGGCGGGGCCTCCAAAGACCGAGCTGCAGTAGCTACATAAACATGTACATAATTGCATGCATTACACAGCGCCGTCTAACGAGTATGTTCTGTGTGTGTTACAGCTTGAGCTACAATGCCGGCCCCAGCACCCGTCGCGCCCGAGGCGGGGCCTCCAAAGACCGAGCTGCAGTAGCTACAGAAACATGTACATAATTGCATGCATTACACAGCGCCGTCTAACGAGTATGTTCTGTGTGTGTTACAGCTTGAGCTACAATGCCGGCCCCAGCACCCGTCGCGCCCGAGGCGGGGCCTCCAAAGACCGAGCTGCAGGAGCTACAGCTCAAGGCCGGCCAGGTCACGGATGAGGTGAGTGTTATACATAGTCCACTCATCTAATGGTCTCAACGAACACCTCCACACAAGTCGGTTCAATGAGAAGGTGGTAATAGTGCCCCATAGCCCCCCCCCCCCCATGCAGACGGACGGACAATAAGTTAACATAGGTTGGAATGTTTTATCAACTGGGATAGGTAAACACCTTTCTTTCAAGATTACTTTCAGTCGCACATTTCACCACTTTAATTTCTCGTAATGATCAATAATTCTTCGTGTGCTGCTATACAATATTTTTAACCAATATTGGTAGATACAGTCCAATTTGGAATGTTGTTGGTTCGAACTTCGAAGCCCATCGGTAATGAAGTGTTTCCCCTTAGGTCTATGGTTCGATGTATTCCTCTTAAACTTAAAACAATAATTCGACCCCTATAAATGTCTTTATTTAACTACGTAGCCCTATATAGTTACCCACCATGCACAAAGTTTATTCCAAATAAAGGCATTTTCTGAAAAAAAAAAAAACTGTCAAGAAACGATCTATAAGTATTACACTTTTTGTATTTAATACCTTCGACCATACGAATTGAAATTAATTAGCTTGTTATTACTTTTTGTATTCATTAGGTTGTTTTAGTTTACATTTTGAATTTGTGCTTGTGTCGTTGATGTACTCCGTGTGTATCATCGACATACATGTACCTAATAACGGGTTATTATAATCTTCAACTAATCCATGTATCCATGTGTTTCAATCACTATTGTGTTGCTCGCTCAGTCGTTGTCAATACGTGACCCTCGTATCGATTGGAGGTTACATCATGCACGACGTGTTGCTCATCAAACGCACTCCCACGCACACCACCGTGCCTACATAAACCAATAGTTTTCCTCGTTCTACTGTGGTGCACTTGATTACACTATGCGTGCGCGTTTTGACCGGAGTATTATTGTGTCCGTGGTCAGACACAACATACCTTGTACTTTTTTTTTTATATGGATGTAAATTATGAACACAAATTTCCCCCGAATTAGTTGCATCATGCATGGTGAAATGGACTTGGTTGTAGCTGTTTTACCTATCCGTATATCTAAATTACGAAATGGGGTTTTCCTCTAAACACTTTCTTCATCCATGCTCACAAACGTATTTATAGTATTCGACGTACGTAGTTACGAAAGGGAAACAGTCGAAAAGTCACCATGCATGCAGGCACTTGAAGTCAATGTCAGGTCAATGTTAATTGAGAAATCAATGAATGATAGCTGATGATTACAAACTTAAATCCACCTATCTATGATAGCTACGGGGGAACCAAAAGTGTATCGTTATTGTGTATAATTCAACAGTATATGTTTTTCTCGACTAAAAAAGACAAAGCAAGGTTCGCTAGATTAATGACAAAGAACGTCATTACCGAATCCATAAATTTTAGAGCGTTAACGTTGAGGTGTAGAGTAGGTTTACAACAAAAAATACTGTTTTGATAAACAACACATTATACGTAATTATTTTCACAACTTTATTTCATTAGTTCACGGTTGTACGTAATGTGGTGTAAACAGCGTTCTAAGAAGTAAGCTTCGCAGAAACTACATACATTATACCGGTATGTGTTACTTATCAAACGTGGCTATGTGAGCTCCGACGAGCGTTCAATGTCTGGGGTGTTCAGAAGAAATGAAAGTAGTAGAAACTCAATTCCAGCGGTAGGATGGGATAAAGTTCGATCTCCAGTGGCTTCGTACTGATCCACGGTGAAACTGTTGCAGTTTCCTCCGAGTTAAAACTAAATTAAAAAATTCCTTTCTAGGCCTATACCCACAGGTGTTCGGATGTAGCTGAAACACTGAATAATTTTTGAATATTGGTATTAGTACGCCCTGTGTGTTAGTATGGGAAATGGAAAAATGTTCATTTACAAATATCAGCCAGATAATTGTTGTATATTTTCTTAAGTAAATCGTTTATAATTACTATGTTTTGACTTTTGATATACTTTCACATTTTTCCTTTCCCGCTCGAATAGAATAAAATTAAATGGATTGACATCATCGTGAAGAAATTAACGATGTCTATGAATGAAGTTGTTGTCAATCTCTTGATAATTATTTAAACCCCGTTATTTTATGGATTTCTAGTAAAGTCGTGCTGAATATTGTTAAGAACTAATGTAGAAAGGTACTTATTACGTTGACACTGAAAATAACTCGTTTGAATATGGAGTTTAATAATAATAAAAAATATTTGAATTTTTTTTTTGAAAGTGATTGGTCACCTCACTATGACGTCTTGCTTTGTTTTCCGAGATAGTGATACGAGGAATTTCCCTCAACTTGAAGGAATGAAAATTTCCTAAAATTTGAAATTTAAATATTTGTCCGTCTTGCTTTGTTTTCCGAGATAGTGATACGAGAAATTTCCCTCAACTTGAAGGAATGAAAATTTCCTAAAATTTGAAATTTAAATATTTGTCTGTATAAGTCCCATATATAATAAATAAGTTCTCAATTTAGTAGTGGAATCTAAAACCGGGAGTGATCGCCGCTGTACTAAAGCTAAGTTAGTATTAAGCATTGTCAAATCACGTGTAGACCGATCAATAGAGGACGATACTGGATCGATATAGTAAACTCGTTTCCATGCAGAGACCTCACGAAAGTGAATTCACCAATTGGATTTTGCTTTTCACTCCACGAAACCGTTCCCTGAATACTAATCGCGTGTATTCACTGCCAGCACCATTGGCATTCTGCGTCACTCGGCGACGAACCGCTTTTCCAGCGTCCGGGGGCTCGACGCTCGCTTGTCTGCCTGCCGCAACATAATGGCAACATCCCCGGCCCCCTCAGAGGTGTTATCCAAGATGGCGGGGATGGTGGCCATGTCCTAATCTCATACGTACACATGGAGCGTTGTCTCGACTCAGCTTGCTTCTCTCAACTCAGCCTGGCGTGTGCACTTGTAACCAAGTCGATGTGTTGACTAGCATCTCATCACACAACACGAATTATTCCAGCATGTTTGCCTCGTCATTTTGGTTTTACGTCCGAGTGGGTCATGTATTTTTATGGTCCACACATTCATCCCCCTTGACGAGAAGTACCTAAACACCTTTATGTCATATTTTCCGTATTTTCTCCCTTAGGTCTAACAGTGCGGGGCTGTTCTGTATTTTTATATTTATTTATGCATGCATAATGAAATAAAAACTACGTAGTAATCATGCCTGATTGTTGGTTTCATTGAGCAAATAAACAAAGCAAGTAGGAAATTCGGGAGCTCAATTACACATTTTTAAATCCGCTATTTGTGAAACTTGCAGTGCTTTAGTATACATATTTATTATTATATTTTGGTATATTGACTTCTATTGTATTTTTAAGATAATATAGGCCTACATATTGTAACATATCGTGTAAATTTAAGTAGTTTTTATTTTGAAGACTTTTGTTCATACTTTACACGGGTGGGTCACGCACTATAAGATCATCCCACAGCCACATTACACTGCGAGGGTGGCATGGCTATCTTTAACTAACTACCGATGTGATACCTCACAACGCTCGTTGATCAACTGTTGTTATTCGGACTATTCTGTTGTCTTATAGTAGCACATGTTTATTGTATGTATATGTGTTTCTTCTAGGAAAGTTTTTATCATAATCCATCCCACAAACTTTTAAACAAAAATATAAATCGACTAGGATTTAAATACTTTGAGAATGTTCATAATTTATCGAATGGCCTGACAAAATCGAAGGGCTATAATACCATGGTTAGATGGTTACATTTTGCATGGTATATAACTTCGGGTCGAGCTGAAAGCCCGGGGTTTACAAAGCGAATGACACAATGATAGGATATACTGTGTGACATGTTTTTGTGACATGTTTGCCTAAACCAAGAGCACTGAACACTCTCCTACTACATTTGCCCATGCTGTATGTGAGGTGACACGTCCTCGCGGTCGCGTTCGCACCCAGCGGGCCTCAAATCAGGTCTAGTTGTGCATACGAATGTTTGGCATCGATCTCTCGAGGCTCGACCCCTCGGTTGTCCTAGGACATAGTCTGGCGGGCTCGGTGTGCCTCAGCGCCCGCAGCATCGCACTTAATCCTTAGAATAGCCTAGGCCTACTTTTTGCTCGACCCCTCGGTTGTCCTAGGACATAGTCTGGCGGGCTCGGTGTGCCTCATCGCCTGCAGCATCGCACTTAATCCTTGGAATAGCCTAGGCCTACTTTTTGCTCGACCCCTCGGTTGTCCTAGGACATAGTCTGGCGGGCTCGGTGTGCCTCAGCGCCCGCAGCATCGCACTTAATCCTTGGAATAGCCTAGGCCTACTTTTTGGATGTGGCAATACAAGGTTCCTGCGAAGTCGGTAGGATTGAACTAAGGACCCATACGGCTCTTCACACGGATCGATGGTGTTAACACCAAATTTGGGTTGAATCGTCGGTCTGGCTGCGTAATTCTAATCATCATCCTCCCTGAGACGAGCAGGACAACGCTAAGATTCTTTGAATGGAGGATTTAAGGGGGTGGGGAGCAAGTACACTTGGGAAGTGATTTTGGCTCAGATGCATAGATAGATATATTCCCTAATTATTAGAAATTGTTAAGGACATTTACTCGAAAATAAAAAAAATTCCATAGAAACTGAGACGTCTCTCCATGGACCTTAATATATTATTCATTCATATATTATATTATTTATATTAATTTAATTTATATGTGAATTCAAATTCAAATTTTTACCTTCAATACAAAACATTCATAAGATATTTGTGCTGCACACCAAACATGTTCTCTGTGAACCAAATCAAACTAAATCAACTCTATGTCTCTATAGAGCGAAAATAGCAATGCTACTCAGCCTATCGTTACACATTCTGTTACGTAAATATGTTTTGAGACTGCGCAAACATGAGAAGGTTCTTCAGTAGCCTACGGTGCAAGGATTATAACTCCGATTGCATCTCTGGAAGAAAGTTTGTACTCCGTTGTCCAAGGCGTTTGTCTCATCCCTGCGTTCTACGTTTCAACCCTGGTTTGGGTGTGTCTACCATGTCATATGACGCATTCCATCTTCATATATCGCCCACAAGTATCGTCTCGATTAGCAATGTTGGCAAAATTTGACAAGAAATTGGCCCCAATATCATCCTCATCATCATCAGATATCCATTCCCACTGCATTCTGTGAGGTCTATAGTTAGCCTTGTATTTCTCAGACGATTGTTTTATATGCACGTTTTTCTTAAAAACATGTTTTGCCCCAATAGTCTGCAATAACAAAACGCGCATTATTGTATGCACAGTGTATATAATGACGTGACGGCTCGGCGAGTTACGCGTTGGAATCTATCGCGCTTGTTTTCAACCGCTCGTCAGCCAACAAACACAGCGAGAGTCCCGGCCACTCCGCACGGTGCACGGTTGTATTTTGCCTTTTTGTTTGTGCCTTTCCCTCGGCAAAGAAATGTGTTGACATTACATGCCGTTATAAACTCTGTATGCTAATTTAGCCATCTGTGTGTGTGCATACGTATCGAGCTTCATTTGGACAGTGAACGTAGGCACAATCCATTAGTTGAGATGTTGTCTCAGTTGGGTGCAAGCGGGTAATGAATGTATTTGAGAGTATACCCTTTTTTTAAACCTTGATCAATCATTTAGTTAGGATTTATTTATACTATTGAGTGTCTTGTTGATTCAATGTTTTGTATTTGTATGGGTTTACAGGCATTCATCTCACTTTCTGGTACTTATAAAACAACTTGTTAAACTATACATGTTCCTTGTCAAGATTAAAATTTAAACGCAATATTTCGAGTACTATCTTGACGGTTGGAACAGTGCATAGTCCAACAAGTTTTATAACATTTCACCTGTTAGTTTCTTTTTAATTTTTTCTTGAATTTCTTTCGTTACTTCAATAGTATTTGTTTTTACAGTTCGGGAGTATCTCCCCCGTAGGCGTGTTTGCGTGTAAATATTGCGGGGAATATGTGGCAAAAGAATAATGGGAAACGCTAGCCTAGCAATGGCCAAAGTGCTCCTGCAAATTGTTATACATTGTACCAACTTACAAGGAGCAGTGGTAATTATTGTTGTTCTTGAACATAGGTGCTAAATTGAATTAATATTGTATTTACTTACACGTGTACACTGAGTTTTCAACTGCAGTAAACGAGAGCCCATTGGGTGTAAGTAATTTGCTTCCAAAGATGGTTTTCATGTGTAAAGTGACGGTTATCGACCATCGAATGTAAACACAAAACAAATTGTCTTGAGATGAACAATAATCTTCGACGACTAATTATGTGAGAGAAGGTATAGATGAATCATCTCGATTGGCCTCGATGCTTTACAGCGCGTCAAATCCCTTCATAGAGCAATCAAAGCCAGCTTCATAACAGATATTCGTTAGCTATTTCTGGGCAATTTTATAAATCAGTAAATAATGATTTCTCATTTTAGTCTTTTGCTGGCCATTTTATCAATCCCTTTACTAATTACAGTTAGGGGCAACTGTGATTTAGAACAATATCCTGCTCATTTAAAACTTACTAAATTATTTAAACCAAGTGTGCAGCCTTGTAGCTGGGAATTATGTTTGGTAAAATTTCACCCATGCAGGATTGGCTGGGATTAACTATAGGAGTAGCCCCAATGCGCTGGCTTTGATCCACCTCTGTCGGAAATGGGAAAATATTATACCTGCAATCTGTAAACCAATGGGAAGTGGGATGAGGTCGCGTTTGCTGCTAGCTGCATATTCAGCCCCGATCTATCTCGGCTAGTGTTCCTGGGCCGCAGAAGAATAACCGAGCTCCAAGGGAAGTGTGGGCACTTAAGTTGAGATACTTGTTGGGTTAAACAAGCATAGTTACCGTGGCGATATGTCCTCTCGTACAATTCTTACCACTGGATTCTTACTTACTGCTTGGTCAATTTCTTAATATACCAAGAAGAAAGTATAGTTATTTCCGTAGAGTTGCATTTATAGATTACATAACAAAAACGTAGGGTATTTTTGTAAACTGCACTTCAAGATGAGGTTCTAGGCATGATGCTGTTTTTCATTTATTTGCATTTTATTTACATTTCATTTTTTCATTTTCGTTTTTCATTTTTGGTTTACTGAATGTGACTTGACTCAGAGGTAAAACTGCGATCATTTTGCAAGTCGCGTGGATTGGCATTTGGCCTTGCTTTGTCCTCGAACAACGGAATTTCTAGCGTAGAATCCCTCAATGAGAACACGCTATGAGTTATCGATCGCTAGATTCCGCCCATTTCTCGCGGCGGCGTCACTTTGGCTCGTGTATCGGCAGAGAGAGCGTCGCTGTGGGTCCGCAAGGGCGCAGCACTGTCGCGGCGGGCGTCAAGGGTTGCGACGCTCTAGGTTCGATAAACGTCCGTAAGATCGCGGCAGGCTCGTTGTGTATCGGCTGAGACGTAGTGGTGTGCACGGCGCCGTATATTAGTTGCACCGACGGCCGCGGGAGCGCCGAACTAACGCTCTCTATCGTAGACTTCAGACACCGCCCTCCGCGCGAAGTCTACGATAGAGTTCGGGACCACGAAGTCCCTCCCGTAGTCTGGAAGTTTGTTGTTTGAAAACGGTCGCTGTTGTTTGACCTTGGATGTTTGTTGTTGCTGTTATTCGATGTTGTCGTTTATGTTTATGCGTAGATTTGATGTATCAAGTAGTGAGGAGGGTAGGCATAGGCCTCGTTCTTTTCTTGTCAAGAACACTCTTTGTTTCATTCCTTTTGGTTCGCCCGCTAGAGCGCCTTCAAGTTCAGTTTTTGAAAATAGTTGCGTAGTGGATTTGAAAAGTACGTTATTCGCACTTCACGTGTAGCTTCTTGTTTCAGTTTGGTGATAAACATGTCGAAATAGAAATAGCTTGGGAAATGTAGATAAAGTTTGTTTCCATGGAGGAATTTTGAGAGTTTGAATATGGTACACACAAGTATGAAACTAGATGAAATAAACATAGAATAATAATGTTTATTACAAGAAAGGTTTCTGAACAGGGTGGGTGCGCTATACGGTTTTCAAGAGAAAATAATAATGTACGTTCTTAATGGTGGGGGTGCCGGGTTCAAAGAATGCCACTGGATTTATTCCGCATAAGTAGTTATGTGGGTATTTTACTACCACCGCTAGTTTCCTTTCAAGGAAATTACTTTCGGTAACGAGCAACAGGTTTCCATGCAGAAGCCTACGTGTCCACCACAATCTGACTTTATTAATGGCATTGTTCTATTTTGTTGTACCAGAGCGCGGTTTGCAAGCTAAATTCTACTGATTCTTAAATAAACCCTAAAATTAAATAAATAAATAAATTAAGTAAGAAAGGATGGCAAGTCATGAAACTTATCCTTGCTCCGAAACAAGCGATCTTTTTCAACTTTCACGACACATCGTCGAGTCAACACTCAGACATGATTTGTGGAAACCGATTTTTCAAGAACGGACACCACGAATTTTGTATCGACAAAGTTTGAGAAGCAGTCTCATATGTGGAAAGTAGTGTAACGTAGGATTAAGACATTGACTTCTAGTTAAAGTGGCTCGAGTCTGTGAAATATCATGCTATTGCAACGGTAAGTAGTAAGTATATTTTCAGAAGGTGTACTTCCATAATTAACATAGAAGGGCTTTTGTGTGGCAGTTTTCGCTGCGACTAATATCTCCAGTGTCGCCATGTCGCCCAACATTACTGGCTGTCGGTACTGTGGATACTGCACTCGGGATGTCTTGGGTTGACCGAGACGTCGTGACGCGCTGTGGGTTAGATCGACGGCCGACAGAGTGCAGCGTCGGGATCGTTGGCACTAGTTGTAGTTTCTCCCGTGCGAGTTCGGGAGTTACATCTTGCGAGCTACGTGAATGGAACGTTTTGATTGTCAAATTTGATTTATAGATTTCTCCCCCTCCTTCTCTTTTTCCGGCCTGTTATAAGACACCCACACGTGAACGGTCTCCAAGGAAACAACGAAACACTTGCGCGTGCTAATTGAGTCAGGGTACGATTCCATTCCTCTATACTCATGGAAACAAAATTCGGTTTCGATTTTGATCGTGCTTTTGGGCAAGATCACTTGACTAATTAAGTTTCAGCAGATATCATTAGATACACTGCAATGCTAATACACAACACAAGTTTACAACAGAAATTTCAAATTAAACTCAATGTTAAACAGCATCATTGCAAAATTTTCTAGAGCTATTGTGATGTAAATCTGTTATGTTACAAACAAAAAAGATGTTACGTTTTTCGGACATTTTAGATGTCCAGATATGGAAAACGACTAGTACATCTTGAGATTTTCAAACAACACTGTCAAATATTAAACCCACAACTCTCGTTATTTTTTAAGTGAACTGATGGGTAATTCAGGAGTTTCCAGAGACAAACAAATGAACATCTTCTCTTCCTTTGACGGCCATCTTAACCAGTACTCTTCGATATGACGATGAAACGTAACCTTGGACGTGTTTTCCTTGTTGTTGCACATGATTTGCCCAATGCAACACTTGAGTTCTTGCTATGTTGTGAGTCCACGATTTTGGCAGGATTTTTGAAATTATCAATTAACAAATGAAAACTATGCAGCAGGGCCTAGATATAAAGTTATCCCATAAAAATAGAAATAAAGTAGTCCCATATGACCGGTAGTCGTATTTTGTCTTTATGCAGACAACATATGTTTGTATAGTGTTCATGGAATCACATTTACAAAATTAAGCCTCATTTGTCACTCTCGTTATTGTCAGCAGATATATAGCCTATGCGATCTCTTTTAGGCAACATACCTAAAAATGTAATGCGAGTTGAACACTCATATTTGCGCTATTGCCAGTGCCAGTTCTGTAGCTGATGTCGTATTTACACCTCGGAGTTAATTGTGACAAACCTCGTCATGCTGGCTCTGCGATTATTGTCTCCTTCTGCGAGTAAGGTATATTGTCAGCCTAGTTCGCTAATTGGTGTTGCCAGTTAATGAGCCATGAGCGCTGCCTGCGCAATATAATGAGCTCGAGCGGCTATTGTCTCCTGTCTGGGGTCGGGGACGTATACGGTGAAGTCGCAACATCTCTTTTCATATGCAACTGTTACATTCATATTTGCCCAGTCAATATCTTTCCAGCTTTTCAACACATCATCACCTAACTATTTCAGACATATACAGACAAGTAAATATGCAACTGTATTACATTTCCTCGTTTTGTCATACTCTGAAAAGGTTTTAAGTGTAATATGTATAAACAGTGTTAATCTGTATGTACATCTGCAAACGTATAGTGTGATGTAACATGCCCCATGTAACATGTAACATGCCCCGCCCCAAGATTAATCTTACAGGGGCATACAAATATTTAAATTGTATTATGTACGTATGTATGACTCACTTGAAAAATAAAACTTAACATAACATAACATATAACATAAAACATCCACGACATTCGAATGTTTCCCATTCAGTTATTTAGCTTATAGTATGTATTCGAAATTCTAGGTTTTTGACTATAATGTCAGTTGATAGTGAATTCAATTCAAACTAATGCGGTCTTTTTATGTAGCGGAATCTCGTTGTCTAATAAACGTATTTTTATGGTTACCCGAATGTGTGTAGTACATGCTACATGTACTACACAGTACACTACAATTATCTTGCGTATTAGAGTTGAGCTCTAATTCAGTTGTGTCATAAGGGCATAAAGAAAATTACAATAAAATAAAATGAAATGCCAACCTTATATGACTTGTGCTGGGAAAACAGTGCGTCAACGTTCACACGCTTTTTGGATGCCCAAATTATTCAGCAAAATATAGAAATGTTTACATGTTTGGTATGCAATAACTTTTGTCATGTATGTTGAAATTGTTTAGGAAGTCTTCAGTGCAAAAAGGTTCACGTTGCTTATAGGTACCCAAGTGATGATGGGAACCTTCCACCCCCTAACCGAATCTATAGTTGGTACAGGGAGAGATATTGATTAAGCCTCCAGTGTAATTCAGTCGTATAATTTGATTCATCACACCGATTAATTGAACTAATGCATGTCGTTATAATTGTTCGCTGACCTTCCCATTACAACTCGGAAAGATTAATGCCATTATAAATCGTGACCTACATGTGTATTCCCAGTGTGCACGCTGTGTGTGTGTGTGTGTGTGTGTGTGTGCTTTGCGCAGCGTGGAATACGCACACCCCACAGATCCAAGTGTATTGTATTGTATTGTCTTTATTTAGTAGCTTATGTAGCCAGTTATACAGTATTGAACAATTAATACATAAAATTCCCTAAAAAAGGGACAGAAGACACATTAATAATTAAAAAAATAACAAAATAACAAAATGAAAGGCCATGCCCATTGCATGGTACAATGCATATACTACAAAAATTATAGTACCGTAACTAACATTAAATTAATTTTAAAAATATACCAGTATTATACATCACGCTGTTCTCTTACCCAGCTCGTACATTTGTGCTTGAACATTTCAGGATTTTTTGCCAGCTTAATACTAAAAGGAAGTTTATCAAACATAATGGCCCCTGAGTTGAAAATAGAGCTAAGCCATTTTTTACTGTTACAATTAATACGAAAAACTTTTCCCTCCTTGGCATATCTAGTGTTACAGTTATGAACTAGGGAGACATTAGTTAACTTATTATCCATATATCCAGGCATTAGACCATTTTTTACCTTAAAAATAAACACTAATACTAACAGAAAAATGGTTTCTTTCACATTTAACCAATCAAGCCGTTGAAGCATTTCATTGATCGGTACCTCCCGATCACATCTAAGAACACACCTCATTCCTTTATTTTGTAGCACCTGGAGTTTTCCAATATCATTTTTACATGCTTGATAAAGAATGGTTGCTCCATATTCAAAATGAGGCTTAATAATGGAATTATACACCATTAACCTAGTCCAACGTGACAGTTTACCACTTATACGTCTAAGAAAACCAATCTTCCTACCTATTTTTTTGATCATACAATTGACATGTTCCTTAAAATCGAGATTATTGTCTATAATAATTCCTAAGTATTTGAAATCCCTTACAATCTCTATAATGGAGTTATCAATTACAATCGGTTTCCTTAACGGGCTATCCCAAGCCTCCTTACATATTTTTGGTTCCGTCCTGTTGGTTTCACTCGCTTTCATTTAATTACAAGCTCTTTTGTTAATTGACGGGAAGACTTATGCCAGCAATCCGTTAGACGTGTCTCCCCCCGTGCGGGTATGATTTCAACCGACACACCATCTTTACAACCGTAGTTAGAGACCGAAAAGTGAATCTATGAAACATATTATTCGCGAATAATGTGGCAACAGGTAGTTGCGGGTAATACTTGCGCACTAGTTCCCTTTAGTTCTTGATTCACCTATCTGAGCAGTCTGAAAATGGTTGATTTTTAAACAATCAAGTTTTTAAATACTACAATCTGAGCATAGTTTCACGTTATAAGTTGTTCGTGGTATATATAATACGTTGTCGTTTTCTGAAAGAAAACTGCTATTTTTGTATCTACCACTTGCGTAATTTGAATTTGTATTTGTTGTTTCTTCGTATTTGTTGTTTCTTCGTGTTAGTTCTAGAACTAACACGAAGAAACAACAAATCCAAGCAGCTGCTTGGATACAAACTTGCACAACGCATTTCTGCTAAAGGTACTTCACCATTCAACGTTTTAACATAATAAATACATCAAAGGTAGTACATACACCTTCTTTATCAACGCACACGTACCTCTTCAGGGTAGCTCGTGGGTTCTTAGTTGTGTTATGACGAGATTCACTTTGTCTGCTGTTTGTTTGGTTATCGTATTGCCTATTGCAACGTTGAAATACTTGATCCTAGTTGGAGAGGATATTTGAATACGATTGGCATATGTTATTTGGGTGGCTCGTTGGTCCAGTGGTTAGCATCTCTGCTTCAAATGCAGAAGGTCCTGGGTTCAAATCCCGGTTCAGGTAGAAGTTTTTTTTTTGATCAGATCCATTACTTCTTGTCTTCTAAGGAATAAGTAAACGGTGACTTTGGAGCCGTCCTAGCAACGAGGCACTCAATAAATTCAAAGTTGGTCTGAATTGGCCTTGTTGATTCTGACATTTGTCCGCAGGTGTTTGGGTGTTTGCACTGTCCAATCACTGATTCATATGTTTCGTATTTGAAATATCGATCCTTGATTGGTTATCGCTCACTCGTCAATGGTTTTTGGAGCCTACAGGGTTGGTTTAGTCGCTTTAAATTAAAGTCCCCACTGCAAATCAGTTTCGTTACTGAGTGGGTATAGACTGTAAATGTGAATTTATTTTATTTATTTATTTATTTATTTATTTATTTATTTATTTATTTATTTATTTATTTATTTATTTATTTATTTATTTATTTATTTATGTATTTATTTATTTATTTATTTATTTATTTATTTATTTATTTATTTATTTATTTATTTATTTATTTATTTATTTATTTATTTATTTATTTATTTATTTATTTATTTATTTATTTATTTATTTATTTATTTATTTATTTATTTATTTATTTATTTATTTATTTATTTATTTATTTATTTATTTATTTATTTATTTATTTATTTATTTATTTATTTATTTATTTATTTATTTATTTATTTATTTATTTATTTATTTATTTATTTATTTATTTATTTATTTATTTATTTATTTATTTATTTATTTATTTATTTATTTATTTATTTATTTATTTATTTATTTATTTATTCATTTATTTATTTATTTATTTATTTATTTATTTATTTATTTATTTATTTATTTGTGTATTTATTTATTTATTTATTTATTGGCTTCTCTTAACGTGCTCTTAATTTATCGCAGGCTTATAAGTCAAGCCTAGTATTTAAAAAGTGCGTGATCTTTCTACATTACAAAAACGCAAACCCTGGGCCATATAGGATTCACCCGTTTCCTTGGTGTGTAACATTCGTGGGTTATAAGAATCATGAACTCACGTGGTACGCTAAATGGGTATCTTACCCGAAGAAGTGTTGATAACGGAGATATCTTTACCTTTGTTTTCCTTTGGTCTGCGAGGTACGTCTGGAATGCTAGCACGAAACTAAATAATTCACTCGTCGAGCAAGACACGGTATGTCATGTTTGCACAGGTTCATTTTAGTGCAAGCTATGTGTCCCGTACACCCAGTACAGAGTGCATACTGGGTGTTGGTGTTAATTCTGTTCCAACTCGTTGAAAATGGTATAGTGCTGTGAATGGTACGACTACGAAACCGGATTTCACAATCGTAAACGAATCTAGTTTAGGACAAGAGGAATATTGGTTCATTTTAGTTTGGTTATAACAATAGCAAGCACATCAGTACAAGTTGTTTGGTTATTCGTCAGTGCAAATTGTCTGTTGAGGCATTTTGACGTGTGTGACAGTGTATCATTGTTCATATGGTTATCATACAGATATTTGTTTCCATTTTATCTTGTGTGTGTGTGTCAAAATCGAACTGTGTGTTAAGTGCATCAAAATTCTGCCCAACGTTGAAAGTCAATTTCATATTACAATCTGTCTTATTGTAATTCGCCGTCTCTGTAGCTCAGTGGTCAGTATGCCCTCACGGTAAGTGGGAGACCTGGGCTCGATTCCCAGCGGGGTCGTTTTTTCTGTCATGTCACATCATATAAACCCCATCCATAGTGGCTTACTATAAAAACCATATTTCATATAATATGTTTCATTCAATAGCCTAACCATTATGTTTTGTATTACTCGTATTCCCCAAGTTAGTTTACGCTGTAAGTAATTATATATTATTGTGTATAATTGAAATAAATTGCTCCTCCCAAAAAAATGTTTTGTCCACCTGGTCAGCTAATGAATCGTCGGCCAGGCAAAACGTTACTTCACGTCTGGGGTCAACGTATGTTACGTACTTAGTTAAAACTCATCTGTATTTTAATCTGTTCTCAAATTGGATTCCATTTTCGTGAATATAAATTACATTTTTCGAGCACAAATCCATATAGGGAAGTTTATTATTATTCCGATTTTTTTTCAATGAGTTATTGATGAAACTGTGTATGAAGAAAGTCCAGTGAGCGAATGTTTTAGTGAAACGCTTTCAGAAGATATATTCTCGTACGCTTCAAAGTTGGTAATCTCCCGTCTTGCCTGTGAGAAGCAAGAACTATGTAGGTCGTGGGTTCTAAAGGTGACCTTTTGAATGGACTTGAATAGAGCTTCTGCTTTTTTATTCGTGTTTAAAATGGGAAAATTCTTTGCTTTACCGGGATAATGTTTATTCTTCATATAGTAGACCGTTGCAGCCATAAAGAGCTCCTCACGAAGTAGCTTACAGCTGTTAAGATCTGAATGAAGGAAGAAGCCATGACAAAAATAAAGGTTGTGCATTGTTGTTTTTTATGTCTTTGCGTTTGAGATATTATGGCCCTGAGACGAGAATTGTGTTGAGATTACTATTTCCAAACTATTGAACCTATTTGTTTCAATTGCCTATGCTCAGAATAGAAAAAGACGCGAGTATCTAACAAAATATAGGTATTTAATTACTTACGAATACCATATTCCAGACATTTATTTTATTTTAAAATGCAAATAGTTCGTTTTCTGGTATTTCTGGCGTTTGGTGTAGGGGGCTTATGTATACCCTATCCTAGTCTTATTAACCTGGTAGCATGTAATCGTATAATTGGTGAACCATACACTAGGGGATTTTAATTTGAGAATACACCAGCTCTAGAGCTGGATCATCGGGAGGTAATAGGCATACAGCAGCAAGGAGTATTGCGTTCTCGCACAGCGGGTCATTTGATGTGCTGCATTCTGTCTCCCCGAGTTGTTTGCTTTTAGCACTTTATATCCCGATTCCCTAGCGTATAGAAAGTACTGGGCATAAGCAGTAGCTCTGCGCTCGCTCTGCTGCGGGCGGAGAGTAGCGGCAACAAGACCAGCAGTAAAAGCATGGAACTACCTGTTGGACAAGACTAGACTACCAAACATATTTGTCTGACGTACGCTCGATTCTCCAGCCGAATAGTTTTGAATCATAAAGATTTATAGAGATGGAATGAAAACGCTCATTTTGATGCACCGTTTTCACCCTCGTACATCAAGTTGTTTGTATGCCCAGGAGTAAGCGCGCTCGACAGCAAACTTTTCAAATTAGATTATTGTAATGAATAAGAAGACGCCCACGGGGAACCCCGCTTTTAGTGCTCACGAGTCACGGCTCCTCGTCAGAGCTTTTCTAATCATCCCGTGAGAGGAATTCACACCTAAGTTTTTGTCTGACTTCGGAACTCGCAAGTCAAATTACCGTTCCAATCGTTATGGCACTGAACTTTCTCTACTTAGTGTTTTGGCTGGACGTTATGGACTAGTATTTGAAGATAGCACGCTTGGTATGATCTGTAGAAAGTGTATCGTTATATTCGGTAATCGGTAGACAGTATAAAGTTCGTCATCGTTTTCTGGTATTAAATTTCAACCACAACCACGGCAACATTGCATGACTCGTGACTGCAATTTCTTTTATTTAGAAACATCTGTACAGCTTCAATGATTTCTTGGTGATAAAATATGTGTACGATATTGCAGTAAGTTTGAACTGTTAGGTATAATTTAAAACAATAATTAGTACGTTATGAGTGTATATATAAGTAATATTTAGTTCAGAAATACTGGAAGCGTAAGTTAATTTATTTCGTTTAGCAACCATCGTGTATTTCTGAAGTGAAATATATTAAATCCCATAGGATTGGTATGTAATGTTGTACTTGGTGTGCATCGTGCAGACAAGCTTTAATTACGTGTTACGAAATGCTTATGCCATTACATGATGGATCGCACAGGAACAAACAGCAATTCAAATGTGGAAAATTCAATTTTCCACTCAATCATAACAAAGAATTAATTCAAAAACTGAAAGCAAAACGTACCTAAGTACGTAGGCTACTTAAATAAGTTCATGCCTCAATACGTACGTTATTAGCACTTATAGCTCTTTGTTTATTTTAAATTACCGACTGTAGACAGAGCTTCTCATTCATATTGTTAACAAGGCTACAATAAATAAATACCCAGACTCACATCGCGGGCTTAATAATCCACACGGCTCACTCCTCGATGTTCATAGTTGTATAACTATGAGCTCAGTTCGAGATGGAGGATTTGTAAGCCGAACCGAGTCGAAACTAATCTGTTCTTGGTCTTGCTCAAAAGGAAGCTACTGTGTTATATCTCACCATCGCGGCTTCTGCTAGGGTTGGTTTCCATTGTATCATTCACTCGTTTCTTTACTCTGCTGTGCTGTAGAGTCGAGCTTCTAGACTAGGGCGCGCGTCCAGATTGTGTGCCCTAATGTCCCCTGCGGTGTGACCTTGACCTGCGAACTACTGTCTACGCTGGCCAAGTTGTCTATTATATGTTGATCAGTGGCCACTCGCGTCGTAGGATCGCGTTGCTTGGCGCGCATCTAACACCTCACGAGTTGTATATTCGCTACCAGGCTCTTTCATCGTCTATTGTAGGATACTTTTCGCTTTCTCAACACTTGGTCATTTTAAACGTGCTACTGCCGGATTTACGCGTATCTCTACTTGATAAAATAAAGAAAAGTAAACATGTATCTTACTATAGTAATCTTTATGTGGATCAGTGTGTCAGTATTATTAATGATCTATTATTGTAATAACAACCAAAATGAAGATTGGCTAAGCAAAATCATTGTGTTTAGGGTATGGATCGATTCAGTGGCAGGATTACACTGTAGAGATTATCAATTTAAAGACTTGTAATCGACGGTGATAATTAGTTTGCACCACGATTACTCACAATATCATTGTCAATATTCACCGTTTAGAGTCCGGTAGTAATGTATGATATTGTATGATAATGTATGATAATGTACCCGTCAAAGAAACATCGCCAATCATGCTATGCGAGCAATATATTCTCGGGGTGTAAAGTGCCACGTAAGCCTGCCTGAATGACGGGCTTCGTATGCTTCAAGGCAGCACGTGGTCAGCCATGCAGGTGCCGACTTTATGAAACATTACACGATCAGATTGTGTTGCAAGCAGTTTAACCCCTGGGTACGGAACCCGGCGCCTCCACCATTGTTCAGCTTAAACTTCCCAAGAGTCACGGTTGCCGACACCGGCACGTTTTCTAATGTCAAGTTCTTAGTGAGCTCGGTAGCAAGGAACTTAGTAAGCTGCTTACACTCGTAAGTAGGCCTACACTGTACCCACGAAGCTACTTCCACGTAATCGCGGCGTCGCAATTACTTGAGTGTGATTTAGTCATCCACAATGTCTCTTTTAGAATATGTTTATATTTGTATACAAGAGAGATTTTGTTTTGATTTAAGCTGTGATTCTCTGTTTATAAATTGTTTGGTAACAGTTGGTTTATGGCTGATAATTAAAATTATGGAGCGCAAAGAAACCCGTTTGGTCTGGCCACGTGCAAGTTGGCTGCAATAAAAAAGGTTCATACTAGTAGGCTTCACCTAATAAGTTACTGCCGTTTTTCTGTATATTCCCGAAGCTGTGACACATTAAACAAAACTTATGGTTCAATCAGTGGTGGTTTCTGCCACGTATACAAGTTTTCTAGAAATAAGTATTTTTAAGCTATTTTAAAAAATCTCACATTTTTAACAGTTTGTTTATTAACACATGTTTGGTTAATCGGATGATCGCACATATTTTGCTACTCATAATCCTTACATCGGCTATTGATTTATTAAATCAACGCACACACAGCCGTTATCTAACAGTGTAATGTATGCACGCATTTCATTTATTTTTATATATAATTCACGTGTAATAGTTATAAATAATATTATATATTCAGTAGAGTCCTACATTTGCATTTTTCGAAAAAAAATATTACAGACAATCCACTTCAGCAGAAATCAATTAATGAACAACAATATTATATTGTATTTAAATTTGTAAATGATACTAGGGGTAAAAATTGGCCACAGTTTGACAAAAGCGGAGAATTGTTTGAAAGTAAAAAGTTTTCACTTACATATAAGCGTTCAATAAGTAGCCCGTATAAAAAACCACCTTGAATTCCTATTGCCCATGCCTTATATATTTATTTTAAAAAAATATAACAGATTTCGTCATGATTAGCCTAGGTCTATATGAGGTAAGTTCACAAGCCAGAGAGCGTCGCATTGTCTCGATGCTCCATGTTGCCCGAGTAGCCGTTGAGCAGCCAAGTAGGCCTATACTATACACCATTGCTTACCCGGCACCTCCACCACCCGTAGCTTATCAAGGCTTCGTCAGAGCTAGTGTTATAATTATGCTTTTGGACGTGGTGTGATATAGACTAACCTACCAGTTATTCGGGCGGAAAGCTT
Organism: Isoperla grammatica; assembly: GCA_945910005.1. Lineage (NCBI taxonomy): Eukaryota > Metazoa > Arthropoda > Insecta > Plecoptera > Perlodidae > Isoperla > Isoperla grammatica. Next base: position 1,550,897 of record OX246738.1, on the reverse strand, counting down.
CACAAGGTTTGCTTATATCAGTCTTAGACCATATAGGGGGGTGGACAGAGTGCGCGCCTATACCTGCCGTTGCAGCGGTTGAAGCCGAGCTGAGAACAAAAGGAGTGAGAGAGAGGGAGCGATTCTCGGAAGTCGGTCTGGGCAGAAAGCGCGTAGTGCCATTGAAACGTACAGTAATTTCGCGTACTTTCAGCAAGAATATCTCATTACTTTGGAATGTGGTGATTTAAAAAATTTATTTGTGCATATTTATTCGTTGGTACACCACGTCAGAGAAGTTTTAACGTATTTTAACGTTATTCCGATAGAAATTTATTTCTATGTGTTACGTGAGAGTATGCCAGATTAACACCTTCAAATCCCAACATTGCAAAACCTCGCATGTCTACTACTATATATTTTTATATCCGGGAAGGAAATGTTTGTCTGAAGAAGAAATCGAACAGGCCTATGTATACAGAGAATCTGAAAAATACAAAATCAATCGAAAACCCAAGATGACATAGAAAATAAGTAGGGGGGGGGGAGGGTTGAAATTTATTGCCCAGCCAAAAAATAAACGTGGGGTTTTCAACCAAAAACACACATGAAAAAACCTGGTATAAAGTGGGTTAAAGCTAAGCTAAGCTAGGGCTTAATGCTAAACAACCAGTTATATTTTCAAATTTGTTATTTAAACAAAAAACGTGTTAATTTATTAGGCCTAATAGCTCCTAGGCCAACATGCTTTAATCATAGCTCTAATGAAGAATGATTGCATTTAATTTGAAGGAGGCCTAATCTGAGCGTGCTGCTAAACTTAATATAAAATCTGGAAATATGTAAATTATTGTAGAGAGTAAAATGCAATACATACCTTTTAGTAACAGAGGATTTGTTTTACACATTTTAAGCATATAATTTCAAAAATATGTCAACCGTAGCAGGGAGACGAGAGGTACTTCATATGTCCCCATTTTCAAAATCACTCTGTTATTGTTTAATTTTAGTAGGGCCAACAAATAAAAACTTTGTCAAGAACATGGGTCGTCTGCACTTTTTTGAAGGGATATTCAGAAAAGGTGCACTTTGTTCAAGGGATTGCATTTATGATTTTTATGAAAAAAATTGTTGGGATAATGAAGAATTATTATTTCACTTAACGAGATAGTATGTATTTAGCCAAAGGGCCAACTACGGACATGCACAAATATCAAACCATATCATTTTAGGAGCATGAACATACATGTAGATTAGGCGGAATGCACGGCCGAGTTATGTGATTTGTTTATGGTTGCTATGGAGTTTGTTCTTCTCATGAAAAATTCCATGTAATAAAACAATTCCAAAGCAACAAATCCCGTATTGAGCTTGACACTTGCCTCTGCATACGGCAAAACTCACAGCATAATAAGGCATATGGATATGAAATGATATTTTGCATGTTCTACAGTGAGCTATAAAAAATGATCCAAGACAAGATTCACTGTATAAATATAACTGCGTTTTATTAAATACTACCTTTAATTCACATCATTATAATATAAATTGTATACAGTAAATAAACTGTCGTCATAATGTAATATTTGTCTCCTTCTTTCGAAATATTCCTCATAAACAGTACGATGTTCTTAAATTACAAATAGGTACCCTACTATAGACGTAGCATGTTATCATAATTTAAATCAACATCAGCGAAATAAGCAGAGATATTAGTTATCTGGAAATATTGATTAGACCATTCACGATTTAGCGTGGAATGATAATCCAGACTGTTTTCCAGCTCTTGACGTACAGCCAAACGCAGCGCAAGAGTTCATCATCTTCAATGTTTTGCCCAGACCGATTTCTTGGAACTGCCGCAGCTCGGCTTCACGAGGAGAGCCGAGCTATCCGTCTACCCGATAGATGGCCTAAGATATCAGTAGGCTTAAATGCGGGACTTGAGCCCTTGTGGTAGCTCTTGAACACTCCCTTACAAAGTGTGTGTATCGACGTAGTCTCAAATCACAAGCGAAAAAATAATATTAGTTATACAAGTACCATCATGCCCTCAAATTATATCCAAAAAGATTTATATGTCCATATGCCCTACATTTGTTTACACGCAAACTGCGTAGAACGCAGACTAGGAGTGGTGAGAGCGACCCTGTCGTAACAAGGGCGAAGAATGGAGCGTATTTTCAACTCGTGATGAAACTCAAAAGACTGTTGGTTGAGAGTTTATACGAACTAAAGCTGAGAATTGCGTTGCCCACTAGCTGTGCAAGAGCCGATGACGAGTGCATGGGTCGTACCAACGTCGGGTACTGTATAAGCTGAGAATTGCGTTGCCCACTAGCTGTGCAAGAGCCGATGACGAGTGCATGGGTCGTACCAACGTCGGGTATTGATAAAGCTGAGAATTGCGTTGTCCACTAGCTGTGCAAGAGCCGATGACGAGTGCATGGGTCGTACCAACGTCGGGTACTGTATAAGCTGAGAATTGCGTTGCCCACTAGCTGTGCAAGAGCCGATGACGAGTGCATGGGTCGTACCAACGTCGGGTACTGTATAAGCTGAGAATTGCGTTGTCCACTAGCTGTGTAAGAGCCGATGACGAGTGCATGGGTCGTACCAACGTCGGGTACTGTATAAGCTGAGAATTGCGTTGCCCACTAGCTGTGCAAGAGCCGATGACGAGTGCATGGGTCGTACCAACGTCGGGTATTGATAAAGCTGAGAATTGCGTTGTCCACTAGCTGTGCAAGAGCCGATGACGAGTGCATGGGTCGTACCAACGTCGGGTACTGTATAAGCTGAGAATTGCGTTGTCTACTAGCTGTGCAAGAGCCGATGACGAGTGCATGGGTCGTACCAACGTCGGGTACTGTATAAGCTGAGAATTGCGTTGTCCACTAGCTGTGCAAGAGCCGATGACGAGTGCATGGGTCGTACCAACGTCGGGTATTGATAAAGCTGAGAATTGCGTTGTCCACTAGCTGTGCAAGAGCCGATGACGAGTGCATGGGTCGTACCAACGTCGGGTACTGTATAAGCTGAGAATTGCGTTGTCCACTAGCTGTGCAAGAGCCGATGACGAGTGCATGGGTCGTACCAACGTCGGGTACTGTATAAGCTGAGAATTGCGTTGTCTACTAGCTGTGCAAGAGCCGATGACGAGTGCATGGGTCGTACCAACGTCGGGTACTGATAAAGCTGAGAATTGCGTTGTCCACTAGCTGTGCAAGAGCCGATGACGAGTGCATGGGTCGTACCAGCGTCGGGTACTGTATAAGCTGAGAATTGCGTTGTCCACTAGCTGTGCAAGAGCCGATGACGAGTGCATGGGTCGTACCAACGTCGGGTACTGTATAAGCTGAGAATTGCGTTGTCCACTAGCTGTGCAAGAGCCGATGACGAGTGTATGGGTCGTACCAGCGTCGGGTACTGTATAAGCTGAGAATTGCGTTGTCCACTAGCTGTGCAAGAGCCGATGACGAGTGCATGGGTCGTACCAACGTCGGGTACTGATAAAGCTGAGAATTGCGTTGTCCACTAGCTGTGCAAGAGCCGATGACGAGTGTATGGGTCGTACCAACGTCGGGTACTGTATAAGCTGAGAATTGCGTTGTCCACTAGCTGTGCAAGAGCCGATGACGAGTGCATGGGTCGTACCAACGTCGGGTACTGATAAAGCTGAGAATTGCGTTGTCCACTAGCTGTGCAAGAGCCGATGACGAGTGCATGGGTCGTACCAACGTCGGGTACTGTATAAGCTGAGAATTGCGTTGTCCACTAGCTGTGTAAGAGCCGATGACGAGTGCATGGGTCGTACCAACGTCGGGTACTGATAAAGCTGAGAATTGCGTTGTCCACTAGCAGTGCAAGAGCCGATGACGAGTGCATGGGTCGTTCCAACGTCGGGTACTGTATAAGCTGAGAATTGCGTTGTCCACTAGCTGTGTAAGAGCCGATGACGAGTGCATGGGTCGTACCAACGTCGGGTACTGTATAAGCTGAGAATTGCGTTGTCCACTAGCTGTGCAAGAGCCGATGACGAGTGCATGGGTCGTACCAACGTCGGGTACTGTATAAGCTGAGAATTGCGTTGTCCACTAGCTGTGCAAGAGCCGATGACGAGTGCATGGGTCGTACCAACGTCGGGTACTGATAAAGCTGAGAATTGCGTTGCCCACTAGCTGTGCAAGAGCCGATGACGAGTGCATGGGTCGTACCAACGTCGGGTACTGATAAAGCTGAGAATTGCGTTGTCCACTAGCTGTGCAAGAGCCGATGACGAGTGCATGGGTCGTACCAACGTCGGGTACTGATAAAGCTGAGAATTGCGTTGTCCACTAGCTGTGCAAGAGCCGATGACGAGTGCATGGGTCGTACCAACGTCGGGTACTGATAAAGCTGAGAATTGCGTTGTCCACTAGCTGTGCAAGAGCCGATGACGAGTGCATGGGTCGTACCAACGTCGGGTACTGTATAAGCTGAGAATTGCGTTGTGCACTAGCTGTGCAAGAGCCGATGACGAGTGCATGGGTCGTACCAACGTCGGGTACTGTATAAGCTGAGAATTGCGTTGTGCACTAGCTGTGCAAGAGCCGATGACGAGTGCATGGGTCGTACCAACGTCGGGTACTGATAAAGTTGAGAATTGCGTTGTCCACTAGCTGTGCAAGAGCCGATGACGAGTGCATGGGTCGTACCAACGTCGGGTACTGTATAAGCTGAGCATTGCGTTGTCCACTAGCTGTGCAAGAGCCGATGACGAGTGCATGGGTCGTACCAACGTCGGGTACTGATAAAGCTGAGAATTGCGTTGCCCACTAGCTGTGCAAGAGCCGATGACGAGTGCATGGGTCGTACCAACGTCGGGTACTGTATAAGCTGAGAATTGCGTTGTGCACTAGCTGTGCAATACCGATGACGAGTGCATGGGTCGTACCAACGTCGGGTACTGATAAAGCTGAGAATTGCGTTGTCCACTAGCTGTGCAAGAGCCGATGACGAGTGCATGGGTCGTACCAACGTCGGGTACTGTATAAGCTGAGCATTGCGTTGTCCACTAGCTGTGCAAGAGCCGATGACGAGTGCATGGGTCGTACCAACGTCGGGTACTGATAAAGCTGAGAATTGCGTTGCCCACTAGCTGTGCAAGAGCCGATGACGAGTGCATGGGTCGTACCAACGTCGGGTACTGATAAAGCTGAGAATTGCGTTGTCCACTAGCTGTGCAAGAGCCGATGACGAGTGCATGGGTCGTACCAACGTCGGGTACTGATAAAGCTGAGAATTGCGTTGTCCACTAGCTGTGCAAGAGCCGATGACGAGTGCATGGGTCGTACCAACGTCGGGTACTGATAAAGCTGAGAATTGCGTTGTCCACTAGCTGTGCAAGAGCCGATGACGAGTGCATGGGTCGTACCAACGTCGGGTACTGTATAAGCTGAGAATTGCGTTGTCCACTAGCTGTGTAAGAGCCGATGACGAGTGCATGGGTCGTACCAACGTCGGGTACTGATAAAGCTGAGAATTGCGTTGTGCACTAGCTGTGCAAGAGCCGATGACGAGTGCATGGGTCGTACCAACGTCGGGTACTGTATAAGCTGAGAATTGCGTTGTCCACTAGCTGTGTAAGAGCCGATGACGAGTGCATGGGTCGTACCAACGTCGGGTACTGATAAAGCTGAGAATTGCGTTGTCCACTAGCTGTGCAAGAGCCGATGACGAGTGCATGGGTCGTACCAACGTCGGGTACTGTATAAGCTGAGAATTGCGTTGTCCACTAGCTGTGTAAGAGCCGATGACGAGTGCATGGGTCGTACCAACGTCGGGTACTGTATAAGCTGAGAATTGCGTTGTCCACTAGCTGTGCAAGAGCCGATGACGAGTGCATGGGTCGTACCAACGTCGGGTACTGATAAAGCTGAGAATTGCGTTGCCCACTAGCTGTGTAAGAGCCGATGACGAGTGCATGGGTCGTACCAACGTCGGGTACTGTATAAGCTGAGAATTGCGTTGTCCACTAGCTGTGTAAGAGCCGATGACGAGTGCATGGGTCGTACCAACGTCGGGTAGTGTATAAGCTGAGAATTGCGTTGCCCACTAGCTGTGTAAGAGCCGATGACGAGTGCATGGGTCGTACCAACGTCGGGTACTGTATAAGCTGAGAATTGCGTTGTCCACTAGCTGTGCAAGAGCCGATGACGAGTGCATGGGTCGTACCAACGTCGGGTACTGATAAAGCTGAGAATTGCGTTGTCCACTAGCTGTGCAAGAGCCGATGACGAGTGCATGGGTCGTACCAACGTCGGGTACTGTATAAGCTGAGAATTGCGTTGTGCACTAGCTGTGCAAGAGCCGATGACGAGTGCATGGGTCGTACCAACGTCGGGTACTGATAAAGCTGAGAATTGCGTTGTCCACTAGCTGTGCAAGAGCCGATGACGAGTGCATGGGTCGTACCAACGTCGGGTACTGATAAAGCTGAGAATTGCGTTGTCCACTAGCTGTGTAAGAGCCGATGACGAGTGCATGGGTCGTACCAACGTCGGGTACTGATAAAGCTGAGAATTGCGTTGTCCACTAGCTGTGCAAGAGCCGATGACGAGTGCATGGGTCGTACCAACGTCGGGTACTGTATAAGCTGAGAATTGCGTTGTCCACTAGCTGTGCAAGAGCCGATGACGAGTGCATGGGTCGTACCAACGTCGGGTACTGTATAAGCTGAGAATTGCGTTGTCCACTAGCTGTGCAAGAGCCGATGACGAGTGCATGGGTCGTACCAACGTCGGGTACTGTATAAGCTGAGAATTGCGTTGTCCACTAGCTGTGCAAGAGCCGATGACGAGTGCATGGGTCGTACCAACGTCGGGTACTGTATAAGCTGAGAATTGCGTTGTCCACCAGCTGTGCAAGAGCCGATGACGAGTGCATGGGTCGTACCAACGTCGGGTACTGTATAAGCTGAGAATTGCGTTGTCCACTAGCTGTGCAAGAGCCGATGACGAGTGCATGGGTCGTACCAACGTCGGGTACTGTATAAGCTGAGAATTGCGTTGTCCACTAGCTGTGTAAGAGCCGATGACGAGTGCATGGGTCGTACCAACGTCGGGTACTGTATAAGCTGAGAATTGCGTTGTCCACTAGCTGTGTAAGAGCCGATGACGAGTGCATGGGTCGTACCAACGTCGGGTACTGTATAAGCTGAGAATTGCGTTGTCCACTAGCTGTGCAAGAGCCGATGACGAGTGCATGGGTCGTACCAACGTCGGGTACTGTATAAGCTGAGAATTGCGTTGTCCACTAGCTGTGTAAGAGCCGATGACGAGTGCATGGGTCGTACCAACGTCGGGTATTGATTAAGCTGAGAATTGCGTTGTCCACTAGCTGTGCAAGAGCCGATGACGAGTGCATGGGTCGTACCAACGTCGGGTACTGTATAAGCTGAGAATTGCGTTGCCCACTAGCTGTGCAAGAGCCGATGACGAGTGCATGGGTCGTACCAACGTCGGGTACTGTATAAGCTGAGAATTGCGTTGTCCACTAGCTGTGCAAGAGCCGATGACGAGTGCATGGGTCGTACCAACGTCGGGTACTGTATAAGCTGAGAATTGCGTTGTCCACTAGCTGTGCAAGAGCCGATGACGAGTGCATGGGTCGTACCAACGTCGGGTACTGTATAAGCTGAGAATTGCGTTGCCCACTAGCTGTGCAAGAGCCGATGACGAGTGCACGGGTCGTACCAACGTCGGGTACTGTATAAGCTGAGAATTGCGTTGTCCACTAGCTGTGTAAGAGCCGATGACGAGTGCATGGGTCGTACCAACGTCGGGTACTGTATAAGCTGAGAATTGCGTTGCCCACTAGCTGTGCAAGAGCCGATGACGAGTGCATGGGTCGTACCAACGTCGGGTACTGTATAAGCTGAGAATTGCGTTGTCCACTAGCTTTGCAAGAGCCGATGACGAGTGCATGGGTCGTACCAACGTCGGGTACTGTATAAGCTGAGAATTGCGTTGTCCACTAGCTGTGCAAGAGCCGATGACGAGTGCATGGGTCGTACCAACGTCGGGTACTGTATAAGCTGAGAATTGCGTTGTCCACTAGCTGTGCAAGAGCCGATGACGAGTGCATGGGTCGTACCAACGTCGGGTACTGTATAAGCTGAGAATTGCGTTGTCCACTAGCTGTGCAAGAGCCGATGACGAGTGCATGGGTCGTACCTACGTCGGGTACTGTATAAGCTGAGAATTGCGTTGTCCACTAGCTGTGCAAGAGCCGATGACGAGTGCATGGGTCGTACCAACGTCGGGTACTGTATAAGCTGAGAATTGCGTTGCCCACTAGCTGTGCAAGAGCCGATGACGAGTGCATGGGTCGTACCAACGTCGGGTACTGTATAAGCTGAGAATTGCGTTGCCCACTAGCTGTGCAAGAGCCGATGACGAGTGCATGGGTCGTACCAACGTCGGGTACTGTATAAGCTGAGAATTGCGTTGCCCACTAGCTGTGCAAGAGCCGATGACGAGTGCATGGGTCGTACCAACGTCGGGTACTGTATAAGCTGAGAATTGCGTTGTCCACTAGCTGTGCAAGAGCCGATGACGAGTGCATGGGTCGTACCAACGTCGGGTACTGATAAAGCTGAGAATTGCGTTGTCCACTAGCTGTGCAAAGCCGATGACGAGTGCATGGGTCGTACCAACGTCGGGTACTGATAAAGCTGAGAATTGCGTTGTCCACTAGCTGTGCAAAGCCGATGACGAGTGCATGGGTCGTACCAACGTCGGGTACTGTATTAGCTGAGAATTGCGTTGTCCACTAGCTGTGTAAGAGCCGATGACGAGTGCATTGGTCGTACCAACGTCGGGTACTGATAAAGCTGAGAATTGCGTTGTCCACTAGCTGTGCAAGAGCCGATGACGAGTGCATGGGTCGTACCAACGTCGGGTACTGATAAAGCTGAGAATTGCGTTGTCCACTAGCTGTGCAAGAGCCGATGACGAGTGCATGGGTCGTACCAACGTCGGGTACTGTATAAGCTGAGAATTGCGTTGTCCACTAGCTGTGTAAGAGCCGATGACGAGTGCATGGGTCGTACCAACGTCGGGTACTGTATAAGCTGAGAATTGCGTTGTCCACTAGCTGTGTAAGAGCCGATGACGAGTGCATGGGTCGTACCAACGTCGGGTACTGTATAAGCTGAGAATTGCGTTGCCCACTAGCTGTGCAAGAGCCGATGACGAGTGCATGGGTCGTACCAACGTCGGGTACTGTATAAGCTGAGAATTGCGTTGTCCACTAGCTGTGTAAGAGCCGATGACGAGTGCATGGGTCGTACCAACGTCGGGTACTGTATAAGCTGAGAATTGCGTTGCCCACTAGCTGTGCAAGAGCCGATGACGAGTGCATGGGTCGTACCAACGTCGGGTACTGTATAAGCTGAGAATTGCGTTGTCCACTAGCTGTGCAAGAGCCGATGACGAGTGCATGGGTCGTACCAACGTCGGGTTCTGATAAAGCTGAGAATTGCGTTGTCCACTAGCTGTGTAAGAGCCGATGACGAGTGCATGGGTCGTACCAACGTCGGGTACTGTATAAGCTGAGAATTGCGTTGTCCACTAGCTGTGTAAGAGCCGATGACGAGTGCATGGGTCGTACCAACGTCGGGTACTGATAAAGCTGAGAATTGCGTTGTCCACTAGCTGTGCAAGAGCCGATGACGAGTGCATGGGTCGTACCAACGTCGGGTACTGTATAAGCTGAGAATTGCGTTGTCCACTAGCTGTGCAAGAGCCGATGACGAGTGCATGGGTCGTACCAACGTCGGGTACTGATAAAGCTGAGAATTGCGTTGTCCACTAGCTGTGCAAGAGCCGATGACGAGTGCATGGGTCGTACCAACGTCGGGTACTGTATAAGCTGAGAATTGCGTTGTGCACTAGCTGTGCAAGAGCCGATGACGAGTGCATGGGTCGTACCAACGTCGGGTACTGTATAAGCTGAGAATTGCGTTGTGCACTAGCTGTGCAAGAGCCGATGACGAGTGCATGGGTCGTACCAACGTCGGGTACTGATAAAGCTGAGAATTGCGTTGTCCACTAGCTGTGCAAGAGCCGATGACGAGTGCATGAGTCGTACCAACGTCGGGTACTGATAAAGCTGAGAATTGCGTTGCCCACTAGCTGTGCAAGAGCCGATGACGAGTGCATGGGTCGTACCAACGTCGGGTACTGTATAAGCTGTGAATTGCGTTGTGCACTAGCTGTGCAAGAGCCGATGACGAGTGCATGGGTCGTACCAACGTCGGGTACTGTATAAGCTGAGAATTGCGTTGTCCACTAGCTGTGCAAGAGCCGATGACGAGTGCATGGGTCGTACCAACGTCGGGTACTGTATAAGCTGAGAATTGCGTTGTCCACTAGCTGTGCAAGAGCCGATGACGAGTGCATGGGTCGTACCAACGTCGGGTACTGATAAAGCTGAGAATTGCGTTGTCCACTAGCTGTGCAAGAGCCGATGACGAGTGCATGGGTCGTACCAACGTCGGGTACTGTATAAGCTGAGAATTGCGTTGTCCACTAGCTGTGCAAGAGCCGATGACGAGTGCATGGGTCGTACCAACGTCGGGTACTGTATAAGCTGAGAATTGCGTTGTCCACTAGCTGTGCAAGAGCCGATGACGAGTGCATGGGTCGTACCAACGTCGGGTACTGATAAAGCTGAGAATTGCGTTGCCCACTAGCTGTGTAAGAGCCGATGACGAGTGCATGGGTCGTACCAACGTCGGGTACTGTATAAGCTGAGAATTGCGTTGTCCACTAGCTGTGCAAGAGCCGATGACGAGTGCATGGGTCGTACCAACGTCGGGTACTGTATAAGCTGAGAATTGCGTTGTCCACTAGCTGTGTAAGAGCCGATGACGAGTGCATGGGTCGTACCAACGTCGGGTACTGATAAAGCTGAGAATTGCGTTGTCCACTAGCTGTGCAAGAGCCGATGACGAGTGCATGGGTCGTACCAACGTCGGGTACTGTATAAGCTGAGAATTGCGTTGTCCACTAGCTGTGCAAAAGCCGATGACGAGTGCATGGGTCGTACCAACGTCGGGTACTGTATAAGCTGAGAATTGCGTTGTCCACTAGCTGTGCAAGAGCCGATGACGAGTGCATGGGTCGTACCAACGTCGGGTACTGTATAAGCTGAGAATTGCGTTGTCCACTAGCTGTGTAAGAGCCGATGACGAGTGCATGGGTCGTACCAACGTCGGGTACTGTATAAGCTGAGAATTGCGTTGTCCACTAGCTGTGCAAGAGCCGATGACGAGTGCATGGGTCGTACCAACGTCGGGTACTGTATAAGCTGAGAATTGCGTTGTCTACTAGCTGTGCAAGAGCCGATGACGAGTGCATGGGTCGTACCAACGTCGGGTACTGTATAAGCTGAGAATTGCGTTGTCCACTAGCTGTGCAAGAGCCGATGACGCGTGCATGGGTCGTACCAACGTCGGGTACTGTATAAGCTGAGAATTGCGTTGTCCACTAGCTGTGTAAGAGCCGATGACGAGTGCATGGGTCGTACCAACGTCGGGTACTGATAAAGCTGAGAATTGCGTTGTCCACTAGCTGTGCAAGAGCCGATGACGAGTGCATGGGTCGTACCAACGTCGGGTACTGTATAAGCTGAGAATTGCGTTGTCCACTAGCTGTGTAAGAGCCGATGACGAGTGCATGGGTCGTACCAACGTCGGGTACTGTATAAGCTGAGAATTGCGTTGTCCACTAGCTGTGCAAGAGCCGATGACGAGTGCATGGGTCGTACCAACGTCGGGTACTGTATAAGCTGAGAATTGCGTTGTCCACTAGCTGTGTAAGAGCCGATGACGAGTGCATGGGTCGTACCAACGTCGGGTACTGTATAAGCTGAGAATTGCGTTGTCCACTAGCTGTGCAAGAGCCGATGACGAGTGCATGGGTCGTACCAACGTCGGGTACTGTATAAGCTGAGAATTGCGTTGTCCACTAGCTGTGCAAGAGCCGATGACGAGTGCATGGGTCGTACCAACGTCGGGTACTGTATAAGCTGAGAATTGCGTTGTCCACTAGCTGTGTAAGAGCCGATGACGAGTGCATGGGTCGTACCAACGTCGGGTACTGTATAAGCTGAGAATTGCGTTGTCCACTAGCTGTGCAAGAGCCGATGACGAGTGCATGGGTCGTACCAACGTCGGGTACTGTATAAGCTGAGAATTGCGTTGTCCACTAGCTGTGTAAGAGCCGATGACGCGTGCATGGGTCGTACCAACGTCGGGTACTGATAAAGCTGAGAATTGCGTTGTCCACTAGCTGTGCAAGAGCCGATGACGAGTGCATGGGTCGTACCAACGTCGGGTACTGTATAAGCTGAGAATTGCGTTGTCCACTAGCTGTGTAAGAGCCGATGACGCGTGCATGGGTCGTACCAACGTCGGGTACTGATAAAGCTGAGAATTGCGTTGTCCACTAGCTGTGCAAGAGCCGATGACGCGTGCATGGGTCGTACCAACGTCGGGTACTGTATAAGCTGAGAATTGCGTTGTCCACTAGCTGTGTAAGAGCCGATGACGCGTGCATGGGTCGTACCAACGTCGGGTACTGATAAAGCTGAGAATTGCGTTGTCCACTAGCTGTGCAAGAGCCGATGACGAGTGCATGGGTCGTACCAACGTCGGGTACTGATAAAGCTGAGAATTGCTTTGTCCACTAGCTGTGCAAGAGCCGATGACGAGTGCATGGGTCGTACCAACGTCGGGTACTGTATAAGCTGAGAATTGCGTTGCCCACTAGCTGTGCAAGAGCCGATGACGAGTGCATGGGTCGTACCAACGTCGGGTACTGATAAAGCTGAGAATTGCGTTGCCCACTAGCTGTGCAAGAGCCGATGACGCGTGCATGGGTCGTACCAACGTCGGGTACTGTATAAGCTGAGAATTGCGTTGTCCACTAGCTGTGTAAGAGCCGATGACGAGTGCATGGGTCGTACCAACGTCGGGTACTGTATAAGCTGAGAATTGCGTTGCCCACTAGCTGTGCAAGAGCCGATGACGAGTGCATGGGTCGTACCAACGTCGGGTACTGATAAAGCTGAGAATTGCGTTGCCCACTAGCTGTGCAAGAGCCGATGACGAGTGCATGGGTCGTACCAACGTCGGGTACTGTATAAGCTGAGAATTGCGTTGTCCACTAGCTGTGCAAGAACCGATGAAGAGTGCATGGGTCGTACCAGCGTCGGGTACTGATAAAGCTGAGAATTGCGTTGTCCACTAGCTGTGCAAGAGCCGATGACGAGTGCATGGGTCGTACCAACGTCGGGTACTGTATAAGCTGAGAATTGCGTTGCCCACTAGCTGTGCAAGAGCCGATGACGAGTGCATGGGTCGTACCAACGTCGGGTACTGATAAAGCTGAGAATTGCGTTGTCCACTAGCTGTGCAAGAGCCGATGACGAGTGCATGGGTCGTACCAACGTCGGGTACTGTATAAGCTGAGAATTGCGTTGCCCACTAGCTGTGCAAGAGCCGATGACGAGTGCATGGGTCGTACCAACGTCGGGTACTGTATAAGCTGAGAATTGCGTTGCCCACTAGCTGTGCAAGAGCCGATGACGAGTGCATGGGTCGTACCAACGTCGGGTACTGTATAAGCTGAGAATTGCGTTGTCCACTAGCTGTGCAAGAGCCGATGACGAGTGCATGGGTCGTACCAACGTCGGGTACTGTATAAGCTGAGAATTGCGTTGTCCACTAGCTGTGCAAGAGCCGATGACGAGTGCATGGGTCGTACCAACGTCGGGTACTGATAAAGTTGAGAATTGCGTTGTCCACTAGCTGTGCAAGAGCCGATGACGAGTGCATGGGTCGTACCAACGTCGGGTACTGATAAAGTTGAGAATTGCGTTGTCCACTAGCTGTGCAAGAGCCGATGACGAGTGCATGGGTCGTACCAACGTCGGGTACTGATAAAGCTGAGAATTGCGTTGTCCACTAGCTGTGCAAGAGCCGATGACGAGTGCATGGGTCGTACCAACGTCGGGTACTGTATAAGCTGAGAATTGCGTTGTCCACTAGCTGTGCAAGAGCCGATGACGAGTGCATGGGTCGTACCACCGTCGGGTACTGATAAAGTTGAGAATTGCGTTGTCCACTAGCTGTGCAAGAGCCGATGACGAGTGCATGGGTCGTACCAACGTCGGGTACTGATAAAGCTGAGAATTGCGTTGTCCACTAGCTGTGCAAGAGCCGATGACGAGTGCATGGGTCGTACCAACGTCGGGTACTGTATAAGCTGAGAATTGCGTTGTCCACTAGCTGTGCAAGAGCCGATGACGAGTGCATGGGTCGTACCAACGTCGGGTACTGATAAAGTTGAGAATTGCGTTGTCCACTAGCTGTGCAAGAGCCGATGACGAGTGCATGGGTCGTACCAACGTCGGGTACTGTATAAGCTGAGAATTGCGTTGCCCACTAGCTGTGCAAGAGCCGATGACGAGTGCATGGGTCGTACTAACGTCGGGTACTGATAAAGCTGAGAATTGCGTTGCCCACTAGCTGTGCAAGAGCCGATGACGAGTGCATGGGTCGTACCAACGTCGGGTACTGTATAAGCTGAGAATTGCGTTGTCCACTAGCTGTGCAAGAGCCGATGACGAGTGCATGGGTCGTACCAACGTCGGGTACTGATAAAGCTGAGAATTGCGTTGTCCACTAGCTGTGCAAGAGCCGATGACGAGTGCATGGGTCGTACCAACGTCGGGTACTGATAAAGCTGAGAATTGCGTTGTCCACTAGCTGTGCAAGAGCCGATGACGAGTGCATGGGTCGTACCAACGTCGGGTACTGATAAAGCTGAGAATTGCGTTGTCCACTAGCTGTGCAAGAGCCGATGACGAGTGCATGGGTCGTACCAACGTCGGGTACTGTATAAGCTGAGAATTGCGTTGTCCACTAGCTGTGCAAGAGCCGATGACGAGTGCATGGGTCGTACCAACGTCGGGTACTGATAAAGCTGAGAATTGCGATGTCCACTAGCTGTGCAAGAGCCGATGACGAGTGCATGGGTCGTACCAACGTCGGGTACTGATAAAGCTGAGAATTGCGTTGTCCACTAGCTGTGCAAGAGCCGATGACGAGTGCATGGGTCGTACCAACGTCGGGTACTGATAAAGCTGAGAATTGCGTTGTCCACTAGCTGTGCAAGAGCCGATGACGAGTGCATGGGTCGTACCAACGTCGGGTACTGTATCAGCTGAGAATTGCGTTGCCCACTAGCTGTGCAAGAGCCGATGACGAGTGCATGGGTCGTACCAACGTCGGGTACTGATAAAGCTGAGAATTGCGTTGTCCACTAGCTGTGCAAGAGCCGATGACGCGTGCATGGGTCGTACCAACGTCGGGTACTGTATAAGCTGAGAATTGCGTTGTCCACTAGCTGTGCAAGAGCCGATGACGAGTGCATGGGTCGTACCAACGTCGGGTACTGTATAAGCTGAGAATTGCGTTGCCCACTAGCTGTGCAAGAGCCGATGACGAGTGCATGGGTCGTACCAACGTCGGGTACTGATAAAGCTGAGAATTGCGTTGTCCACTAGCTGTGCAAGAGCCGATGACGCGTGCATGGGTCGTACCAACGTCGGGTACTGTATAAGCTGAGAATTGCGTTGTCCACTAGCTGTGCAAGAGCCGATGACGAGTGCATGGGTCGTACCAACGTCGGGTACTGTATAAGCTGAGAATTGCGTTGTCCACTAGCTGTGCAAGAGCCGATGACGAGTGCATGGGTCGTACCAACGTCGGGTACTGTATAAGCTGAGAATTGCGTTGTCCACTAGCTGTGTAAGAGCCGATGACGAGTGCATGGGTCGTACCAACGTCGGGTACTGTATAAGCTGAGAATTGCGTTGCCCACTAGCTGTGCAAGAGCCGATGACGAGTGCATGGGTCGTACCAACGTCGGGTACTGTATAAGCTGAGAATTGCGTTGTCCACTAGCTGTGTAAGAGCCGATGACGAGTGCATGGGTCGTACCAACGTCGGGTACTGTATAAGCTGAGAATTGCGTTGTCCACTAGCTGTGCAAGAGCCGATGACGAGTGCATGGGTCGTACCAACGTCGGGTACTGATAAAGCTGAGAATTGCGTTGTCCACTAGCTGTGCAAGAGCCGATGACGCGTGCATGGGTCGTACCAACGTCGGGTACTGATAAAGCTGAGAATTGCGTTGTCCACTAGCTGTGCAAGAGCCGATGACGAGTGCATGGGTCGTACCAACGTCGGGTACTGTATAAGCTGAGAATTGCGTTGTCCACTAGCTGTGCAAGAGCCGATGACGAGTGCATGGGTCGTACCAACGTCGGGTACTGTATAAGCTGAGAATTGCGTTGTCCACTAGCTGTGTAAGAGCCGATGACGAGTGCATGGGTCGTACCAACGTCGGGTACTGTATAAGCTGAGAATTGCGTTGTCCACTAGCTGTGCAAGAGCCGATGACGAGTGCATGGGTCGTACCAACGTCGGGTACTGTATAAGCTGAGAATTGCGTTGCCCACTAGCTGTGCAAGAGCCGATGACGAGTGCATGGGTCGTACCAACGTCGGGTACTGATAAAGCTGAGAATTGCGTTGCCCACTAGCTGTGCAAGAGCCGATGACGAGTGCATGGGTCGTACCAACGTCGGGTACTGATAAAGCTGAGAATTGCGTTGTCCACTAGCTGTGCAAGAGCCGATGACGAGTGCATGGGTCG
Organism: Isoperla grammatica; assembly: GCA_945910005.1. Classification (NCBI taxonomy): domain Eukaryota; kingdom Metazoa; phylum Arthropoda; class Insecta; order Plecoptera; family Perlodidae; genus Isoperla; species Isoperla grammatica. The sequence continues at coordinate 1,534,147 of OX246738.1, read as the reverse complement.
TACCAACGTCGGGTACTGTATAAGCTGAGAATTGCGTTGTCCACTAGCTGTGCAAGAGCCGATGACGAGTGCATGGGTCGTACCAACGTCGGGTACTGATAAAGCTGAGAATTGCGTTGCCCACTAGCTGTGCAAGAGCCGATCACGAGTGCATGGGTCGTACCAACGTCGGGTACTGATAAAGCTGAGAATTGCGTTGTCCACTAGCTGTGCAAGAGCCGATGACGAGTGCATGGGTCGTACCAACGTCGGGTACTGATAAAGCTGAGAATTGCGTTGCCCACTAGCTGTGCAAGAGCCGATGACGAGTGCATGGGTCGTACCAACGTCGGGTACTGTATAAGCTGAGAATTGCGTTGTCCACTAGCTGTGCAAGAGCCGATGACGAGTGCATGGGTCGTACCAACGTCGGGTACTGATAAAGCTGAGAATTGCGTTGCCCACTAGCTGTGCAAGAGCCGATGACGAGTGCATGGGTCGTACCAACGTCGGGTACTGATAAAGCTGAGAATTGCGTTGTCCACTAGCTGTGCAAGAGCCGATGACGAGTGCATGGGTCGTACCAACGTCGGGTACTGTATAAGTTGAGAATTGCGTTGTCCACTAGCTGTGCAAGAGCCGATGACGAGTGCATGGGTCGTACCAACGTCGGTCGATCATCCCAACTCGTCGCCTGTTGCGCCTTCTCAAGTTTGAAAGAGTTTTGCAACGTCATCGACTGTGGTTTCATTCTAACGTGATTGCACGTTTTATGCCAGTTCATGTTATATTTTTGTAAATATGTATTTAAACACTGTGTAAGTAGCTTTTTAGTGTACGAAACCATAAATTTACTTGTACGTATTACATTGGGTTACTTTTTAAACGATTTACATGGGAGTCCATGTCTGTGCTTACAGTTAAACTCAAGTGTTCTATTTTTATAGTTGTTTCCAAGTCAAGTGAATGTTGAGCATAGCGATCGTTCTACATTTCTGAGCTAAAAAATCCCCAGCTTTGTTTTTCCCCGGTATATAGAGACCGAATGTATATTCCCTAATTTAAATCATTGAAATATATGCCCATAAATATTCACGAAAAACAAGCGATTGTATTCTCCAAACCCCTAGGATGTACCTTTTATTCTTGTCAGTTTTTTGTTCACCTTACGAATCTTGAGATACAAAAAATCAAGTCAAAACGAAAGAGCTTTGTGTGTGCTTTTTGCACAGTCTTCTGTGTAACAAATTTAGTAAATTAAACAAATATGATCAAAATAGGTTTTCTAAGAGTTCTTTAGCAAACGAAAATATCAGTAATTTCGAATTTAGTCAAATTATACATACAGCATCTCGTTTTTTGGGACACAGTATAGAGAAAAATAAATTGGCAACGTTATATTTTGTACAATACATTGTGTTACACACAACAATCCTACTAAATATGTTAATCATAATATTCCCGAGTTTTTTTTCGGTAGAAGTGGAACCAAAATGAAAATCAAATCAAGTCATAATTTATCATCCGTATTACGTACTTGCAGATAGCATTTCAACGTACATTAACCAATCGTATAATTGTTGTAGTATTGCACCATCTGGTGGGATTTATACTTCTAGTATACTGAGCGTCGGGACGCTATCGTTACATGTTGACCGAAATTTCTAATAAAGTAACGGATTATTAATTTACGATAGGTACACGAAGATTATGGAACGTTGGGACCGTGATTAGTAATACATTAATTGATTTATAAACTGCGATCGTTACTGGACACGTTCTCACTGAAATGAGACGTCTGTCGTCTGCATGGACAGATCCGCTGGTTTGTTGGGCTGCGAACGTACGACAGATTAATTACGTCAATGCCCTGAATTCCGCCGAGGATCGTTGGGACGTGACCGCCTTCGTATGCGCGAGTGCGAAGAATACCCCGAGGAAAAACAAGAAAGAATATAGTCGAGACTCTTGGACGCCATGCTGTGGCATTTCAATACTCTCCAGTCCCTATAGCTCATTCATTCATAAATGTTTGTGCCGTGTGTTTGCCGTGTAGCCGTGCGCTTGCCCGTGCCCGTATAGCGGCGTCGTAATGGTGATGTAAGTGGGCACATGAGGTTGCCAGGGGTGACGGCCCGGGCGTCGTGTGTTGTCCGTCTATCAGTCAGTCTTTGGCAGTTGACGCGTGCGAGCACATCTCATCGCACTACGACCGCAACCATGGTCGAGAGATGTGGTGACATCTTGTCTCCCGTCGTTCACAACAAGGAGGTTGAGGTAGGTTCACTCCGTGGCGTGGCGACCACTTGTTGTGCGTGTATGTGCGTGGAAACTACGCGATGGTGGCCATGGAGAAAACCGTTTACGCGTCACAACTCTTAGAGTATGACAAGTCGTACTACGCTGATTCGTAATCGTTTCTATGAGCCTCGTTGTATGAATAAAAAATAGTGCTTCGTTGGGGGTACATCCGGTCCAAAACCAATACTAAGTTTGTAAGGTTCTTATCGTCACTAAAAACTTAATCTTAGGTTCTCAGTACTTTTCGTACTTTGTAGTATTATACGCTGATGCTAAAAATGTATTTAATTGATGTTGCAGTGTTTTTGCCATGAGAGAGTTCTGTTGCAAGAACAAACAACGTGTGTGCGTACTGCACCAACCGTGTTTGATATGAAAGTTACACGGGAAAGATTCATACAGGTTATGCATACCTATACATTCGTTTAATAATACACAAATATCTCATCAAAAGGTGACTCTCGAAACTGTATAGTATGCCGTTATGAGTTAGTGCTAGAGATGATTAAACCTTCACCCGAACAATAGCCGAGATTCGTGCAGCGCCGTAAGAAGCGCTACAGGTGTGTAAGTGTACAGTCGGGACTGTAGCTGCATAGACGAGCATTTGTGTACACATAGCTAAGACCCCCCCAATATTATGTAACTCTGCTAAGTATTAGGTTCGCTACTAAAGTTGTTTTCTCAACAAAAAAACAAAAAGAACAATGAGAAGTATGGTTGGCATGGTGCAAACAAGTTAGTAGCTTATACTACGGCCCGGTATTAGGAAATATTTAGTAGGGTACTAGCTTGTTTTCACCATGACAACAACCAATGGGAAGCCTGGGTGCCATGGATAAAACAAGATAGTAGCTAATTAAATATTTCATAATTCAAGCTCTTAATATTCCACAATTTGTGCCGATGCACTTACTTATGATTTCGAATGCCGTATATAAGCTGAGTAGCATATACCACACAACGTATGTTGTGATTCTTGACTGTATGGTATTAAATGTCTTAATTACCATTTACTTCACAGTTGTGTGCCAACACGTTATTACTCGGGATGATTAACGTATTGTTTATGAAATATTTATCACAAGAAACATCGGCAACCGTAATTGAGAATACTATCCTCTAATTGAATATTATATTATTAAAATAAACATTTTGAGGATGCCGTTGAATTACGCTATACATTCAGCATTAATCGGAATTTAAGTATTGATTGTATATTATCTACTTACTGTAAGTGTAAACACTATTAAAATGTTCGAAACTTAAAAAAAAAACGAACATCAAACATATATATAACCTACAGTGTGTCCGTGGCTTAGTTGAAAAGAAGAAAATCAGTCGATCTTTCGTCGAACTTGGCATTTCACAAATGATGTACACCCCCACTACCTGGCTAGCACAAACATGAGACGAAATCCACGAATTCATCACCAGAAGCCATAACAGAAGTTCAACCATGTGCACATTTCTTGGAAACCCAACATATAGTCAAATAATAGGCGTCCACACAACAAACAAACGATTATATTTGATTACTTTTTGACAGTTCGGACCCAACAATTTCAAGGAAACTGGGGTCGCACTCGGGCTGTACAAACAATGTATTATAAATGCAGTGAAACAAATACCCTGCGGCGTTCTCAGCTTTGCCACGGACAAAGTTTATGTGTGATAGTTCTCGGTGTGCAGGTTTCTTCGTTCACCGTGACATGCCGTTGTGCACTCTTAACTTCTACCATAGCAACTTTAGTTCGCCTTAAAAAAATTATTATAATGTAATTCGAATGAACGCGTTAACTAGAAAGTAGTGGGACATCATCGCAATGCCATGTTATGATATTAAGTGATTATATCCTGTCATACTTTCTTACGGTTACATTTTTCACGTTATTACAATAGGCCGATAAAACCCATTGTCAGATAGGCAACATTTGAGTTGGTTTTTAATAACATTTCTCCTCTTGTTAGGTGAAGAGTTCGGTTATTATGTTTTAGTAAATTCCCAATGATAATATTGCAGTAAATCCGCGTAACCTACGATTAAGAACGATAGCGGGTGGTTTGTAAATGCACATAGGTTTGATTACACTGATTTTTAAGCCCTTGTCAGTTTTACGGTCGTTAACTGTCTACAAAACAAACATATCATTGTTAATTAATTAATTACACGCGGCTTATAATTGTAGTTATTAGTAATTAAACCCACGATTGATTTTATTAGCCCTCGATTTGAAAATGTGTAGACAATTCATTCCGAATACCTAATTGTCAAATAAAACTTTGTATTCCTATAATGTTATTATTATACAGTTGAGGAACTGAATATGGATGAACTCATAAAGTCTGGCCTTGCTGTGTAGGAATCTTTTCAAGTCATCCGTAATAAAAAGGCTAAGCGAGCAATTGTAGCTAGCTAAGCGCTCAAGCATCGCAAGATAAACTGTTCGCTCTCAGTTTTGTGTGTGATAAATAATTGATTTTAACTAGGGATGAACATCGATAAAATAAAAACTATCGATAATCGAAAAGATGACTGCATTATCGATCGATAATATCGAACGATAATAAATTTACAAAATTGAAGTAATCTTTTACAGTTTCAGTGATATGTCGCCTAATCGAGCACTTAAGGATATGGCAACATTACTTGGACACATCTGACGTGACACTGCTGAGAGTATAATCACATTTTACGAGGCCCGAGGCCTAGTATTTTGGCAGTATCTTTGAGTATTAAAGGTCCGAGAAGCACGAAATAATGCTTGACGAACCCGCTTTTTTAGAAATCAGACCATTCGATAATATTTGTATTATCGATTATCGAAATTTTATTGCATATCGAATATCGAACGATAATATCGATTATCGTGTGCATCCCTAATTTTAACCCACTGTGTCAGGCCAGTCATTGGTCGACACTTGACATTAGAGGGAACTCTTACAAAAGCAACCTTAAGCCAAATCACACTACAATTAGAATCGTGGTAGACTGGAGTTGCCAATTACAATTGCAGTCTACAACTCTCCAATCACATTTGACCATCTGACAATCCTAAAATCGTACAAATAGGAAATAAATACAGTAATAATAACTAATAAGACAAGCCTTACCCTCAAGCAAATAAAAAGTTATTGGCTCGATGTTTGCATTAACGTAGTTTTTACTTGAGGTAATGTTGTGACAGTGCTCAATAAGTATTTAACCGTTCTCGTGACTCGGATCTACGATTCACAATTTTATTTTAGAGCTCAGTCTATAAAAAGATAACAATCGTAGACTGGCTCAACTGACCTACTGCGCATGCGCCGCCAATCGTAAGCTCGAATCGACTATAGAAATTGACAGTTGCAATCCTAATGTGATATGGGCTATAGCTTATGTGTCGTATCGTTTGCTGTATGTTTTCGAAAGATTTGAAGCAGGTTATATTCAGTGAATGATTGTCTGTGTCGTCGACCTCCCAAGACATTCTGAATCTAGTGCACAGTCCATTAGTTGTAGCGTTTACTGCTAGACCTAAGTGGTTGGCAATAAAGTCAACATATATCGCTCGCGTCTTGTGTAGTTTCTAGGACGTTGCTTGCATAATTGTGATATCCGGCCACTTGTTGACTCTGTGCGGCGAGGTAGGCCGACGCCCCCAGGGTCCGACCGGCACTCACTATAGCGTTACCCTACCCGTTGCGTCGAGTTACGAATCTAAACTAGATTTAAACTGAAACTAGATTTAAAAAAAAACATTTATCATTGTGGTTGTTGTTGGTAATGTAAAATAATTACTCTTTTAATTACCCGGTAACGATGAAAGTATTTGAAACGTTTTGAATCCCATGTTTTAGTTCTTACGAAACCACAATTCGGGCATTTATCACTTTTTTGATATTGTATATCGTTCTCAAGATGTTACTAAAATACGTGAATCTCGCGCGGTTTGTACACTACCATGTCGACTTAATATTATTAGACTGATATTCATCCCCATTCTAGATATTTTTGTTCTCCCTATACCGACCGGAATTGTCGCATTGTCTCGGTGCTCCATGTTGCCTTAGTAGCCGCTGAGCAACCAAGTAGGCCTATACTATACACCATTGCTTACCTAGCACCTCCACCACCCGTAGCTTATCAAGGCTTCGTCAGAGCTAGTGTTATAATTATACTTTTTGGACGTGGGATGATAGACTGACTTACCACTGCCAGTAATTCAAACGGAAAGCTCAACAATTCGTTCGCTGGAATTGAGCTGTTGTGGTAGCTTCTGAACCTCTTGAACATTCCTGAATTGACCGACATAAAAATACCCTAATTTCCCACGTACATCGCTTTAGAGACTGTCAACAGCATCTTACATCATACGCCACTTACTTTTACACGCACACAGAAGGTGTATGAAAACGACATTACTTACGCAACTACTTTGGAATAAAGTAGACTGTTATATTCAAACATATTGTGTTTCCATATGTTATGCTGCGCTGCTAATAATTTTATGACAAGAATGTGTATGGATACAACTTGTAAGTTATACTCTATAACCGTTGTTTAAATATATTCATGGTAGAAATTAACGCTGGCCCGCTCGCCCGAAGACAGTGAAACTTTGCTCGGACTTGTATCTCATTTCATTAGCTGGGCGAGTATTTTCCAAACTTCCGACTTGACTTTTGTTTAAAGATCATAATCTTGCGGGCCGATCACCTAACAAATATCAAACGTGAATAACATTGTGGAACATGGTGGAGCATTGAACACTGAACAGGTTCTAAAATCGCTAGAAACAACATTTAGCAATCCTAGAACTCACCCCCCATGCAATACATAAATCCCAATAGGAAAACGGTACATTTTTGTTTTGAACTTATGGTTACTCAGGCTAAAAGACATACTAATCAAAGGGCAAAATAATAGAGGCCGACCAATATTGGAATGGATGCTTAGGAATGAAAACACTAGCTGAAAGGATGAAGGAATAAAGCTGTAGATATAAAACACACGGATAGGGTACATCGTCTGATTATGTCATCTTTAGAATAATGCTAATTTGATTGTTTTCCTTATAGTGTAGACATGTGTCGTTTTCGGCTTATGGTCTTCTTTTTATGACGAAAATTTTGATCATGAGATCGTTTGCCATCAGTGTTATAGCTAAACAGCTAAAAACACTCTCAGGCTAGAGAACTAGAATTACCGCTAGTCCCAAGTGCTCAAAAAAGTTTATTTCGACCCCAGAATGCATTCGAAGTTCGTCCGTAGTAATTTCCAACCACAATTACCGTGTCAGTTGATTAGTCTGTATATAATTAGTCGACTACGATATTCGAGTGTAATTACACGGAGATTATTAGGGGATGGATACCATGTCGAGTTGAGCGTGCTGTAAGCTAGAATCATTACAGCCCATGCGCACGTATAAGCGTATCGAGTGACAACATGCACTGATCTACAGTCAAATGGGACAAAGCACTGGTGGAATTGCCGTATGGTTGTATTTTATTAAGTTTTACTCATTACTGCATGTCGTACTTGGCAGAGTTAAAACACGTCTCGTCCTTCTGATGAGATGGTTGACTATTGGTCGCAGGTAGACGTGGGAGAGATCACACGCATGGTGAACGGTACCTCGAACACTACGACAGGAACCCACCCAAGGATTACTCAGACTTGTAGTAAACTTTGTCGTCCTATTTCTATGCAATAATGTGGTGTTTAAGTGTGGTTGAGTGGCGTTGCAGTTTTGGAATAGCGATAGGAAGCCAAGAAAGAAAGAAACTAATCGGAACCTAATTAAAAAACATGGCTACATTTTTTAATTAGCAAATAATGGTAGAACCAGGTTGTTAGTCCAATACTAGGCGATACACCTTTATCTCAAGGTTTATTAGAGACTGGAATTATTCTGTCCATTGGACACTGAATGATATCGTTGGGAATTTACACTTTAAAACAAAGATTTCTTTATAATCTGCATGGCAATTGTTCTGGTTGAATGTATTTTTTGTTTTTTTCCCCGCCTTACGGCGCAGCACAGCACAGTACAGTGCAGTGTACATAAATAATGGTTCTTACGATAGTTTATCGCAGGAATTGAACCGATACATTTTACATCGGCCATGCGTGTACGACATGGGCTCTATTTCATTCGAATGAATAAATGTATAAGGTTTTTGTCCAATTGATTGTTTTGTGTTTTACCCTTACGGTCCGTTGGGCGTCGTCAATATCATATACAGACCATCCACCATCAGTTTGTGTTTACGCGGCTGTGGAAATTACTTTGCCTCTTTACGTTCTTTGACCGTGTGTGTTGAGGTGTGAATACACACTCCTCGGCGAGGCTGTCGAGAGAAGCCATTTCTGTCGCCGTGCGCTCAAATACGACTCACTTCCTTGGATCCAGAAACAATGTTGAACGCAACATGAAGGTGACAGTTCGTAACTACCAGTAGAATTATTATTATTATTATTATTATTATTATTATTATTATTATTATTATTATTATTGTTATTATTATTATTATTATTATTATTATTATTATTATTATTATTATTATTATTATTATTATTATTATTATTATTATTATTATTATTATTATAATAATAATAATTATTATTATTATTATTATATTATTATATATTATATTGATTGCGTTGACAGCCACATATATCTAGGATTAATAATTGATAATCGGTTTAATTGGGTTCCGCACATCAATAAATTATGTAATAAATTAAGATCATATCTCAGTCAAATGTATTGTATAAAAACTATGCTTCCTTCAGATACTCTTAAAACAGTTTACTTATCTCTAGCAGAATCAATATTAATGTACGGTATATTAGCATGGGGTAACGCGTCATTATCAAATCTAAGGCATATTACAGCTTTGCAACATCAAATGGTCACGTTCTTTACCAAATCTCATAGAAATATTGACTGCGTTGAGTCCAGCGTTTATAAAAAAGGTGACGTTTTGCCTATCCACATGCTATATAAGTATAGACTCGCTTTTCAGTTTTATTTTAAAAATGATTTTAAAATGATTCTTCAAAATCCAATCACCACGCGTTCTCAAATATCACATTTATATAGGGTCCCTAAATATTTCAACAAACACGGCGCGAGAACGCTTAAAGTAATTATTCCACGTACTTTTAATGAGTTGCCACTTAGCCTAAAAGTATTTAATTCAATTAGCATAATTAAAAGAGGGCTAAAGGATTTTTATTTAAATAGTATTTAATCTCATATCAGTTCTTTGTTTGTACGTTAGTTGTTGGGTTTTCATCGTATATTCATAAATTTAATTTTGTCTTTATTAAAATTTAAAATCATGTGATTTCAAAGAAGTTGTCAAACATGCATATGTTTTCCTGTCTTCTATCTTGATATTTTGTGTCGTAATCGTTCTCATTATTAGTTTTACGTTGTATTATATTCTAGTGTCATTTTCATTTTGTTTCCATCTTACTGTGCACTGAATTGTTATTTATTTTGTGTAATCCACAGTTAAGCCTCATGGCTTTGTGGAACAAGTTGTTCTGTACTTTTCATTTTGTATTCTAATAATAATAAAGTTTGTGCGATTGTGAAAAAAAAAAAAAAAAAATAAAAATATTATTATCATTATTATTTTATTGTTGCAATACATACAAACTCGGTCAAAACCGGCATAAACATGTTGTACGGACACAAATGTCAAGTATTTCCATGTGTTTACCTTATTAAAATCTACTTAGAACTACTTAATATATCGTCTTCTTCTTCTTCTTCTTCTTCTTCTTCTTCTTCTTCTTCTTCTGCTTCTCAAATGCCCACATTTGGCTATACTACTTAATATATCATTGTCCACATTAATTTTTCCAAACCGAACTGTGGATGCTATGTACGGTCGTGGCCGATTTGTACTCATCCCAGCATTCGCTCTTTGTACGGTGGAAACCACGAAAACCACCATCGGGATGGAGAACTTCTTGAAGTCTTCATTCTTCTTAGTTCAAAAATTTTCGCACTATCCTACACGTGTTCAAAATAATTGCTTTTTGCATCTCGATGTATATGTTCGGTTGGAGACCAATTAGTTTAATACTGTCATGGAGTTTACGTGGAACAATGCCATTTGCTGATATAATTAACGGTATAACAGTTACATTATTCTGCTTCCACAACCTTTTTATTTCAATTGATAATTCCTTATATCTGTTTATCTTTTCCCGCCAAGTTGTCTCTACATTGTGGCATAAAGGGACGGCAACATCAATTAAAATCGTTTCTTGTTTCTTCTTGTCAATAAATATAATATCCGGTCTATTGTGATGTATGGTTTGGTCTGTAATAACTGCCCGGTCGTAATATAATTTGTAGTCTTTACTATCTAATACCTTTTCAGGCTTGTATTTGTAATACGCAGTGGTTGTGTTTATAAGTTTATACTTCATGGCTAATTTTTGATGTACAATGTTTGCAACTTGGTTATGCCTATGAAGATAATCTGTTTGACAAAGCATTTTACACCCAGATACGATATGTTCATTATTATTATTATTATTATTATTATTATTATTATTATTATTATTATTATTATTATTATTATATTTATTATTATTATTATTATTATTATTATTATTATTATTATTATTACTATTATTATTATTATAATTATTATTATTATTATTATTATTATTATTAGTATTATTATTATTAGTATTATATTTATCATGAATATTCAGTCTAGATCTGCAACATGACCGAGTGACCGAGGTCCCACTAATGCAAATTTAATATACTGTATATGATGATTGATGAATGATTATGAGGAATAGAGGAGGATAAGTCAGGTACCGGAACGTATCCTACTCCTGTCGAAAAGTACCAAGGGAACCATCGGCTTTACGTCCGATCCGAAAGGACGGTGTATCATTACCAGTCATATAGGTTCCTCCACTAACATGGACACCGAACAGTTGACGAGAAGAACGAAGCTGTTGCACAAGCTTCCGAACCCTCCAATCTGCTCTAAACCAACGGCAATTAGTGTTTCGAAGGAGAGCGGTCACCCGCACCCTCCTCTTGACCTAATAGCCCGAGGGTGCTTAACTTCGGTGTTCTATGGGAACCGGTTAAGCAACCGCGGCTAAACCGTTGGCTAATGCAAGTATAGTATATGACAAGAGTATGTGATTCCACCGCGTGTATTGTGTCGTCAGTGTCTGTTCGAGGGTGGAGTTCCGCGTGACCGGCTTCACATCCCTTTGACCAGACTGTTGTCGGTCCCTTGGTAGTCACCGTGACGTCACATCTCTATGAATATCGTTCAAAAGGTGAGCGGAAGGTCGGCATTTCTCGTTCGGGTTCGGGTTTACCTAGCATCTTGTCAAGAAAAGTGGTACGGCAATGAAATTAAGGAATGTTTGCAGTTGCTTGCTATTCTGGGTACCAGCAGGATTGTCAGTCCGCCTAGCAATGTGGGTTACAGGTGGACATCGGTGGATCAAGACTACTGATTTGCCTCAATCTTTGCCCATTACCTTGATCTGTTGGTGTAGACTGTAGAGGTAAATACTTTGCTGGACTTGGCTCTTTGGACTCCGCCATTGGCATCTTCGGAGGGGATACACAGATTTTTGTCTTCTGATGTATTCACTGCTGAGTCGACGAACTTGCAATGCTGGGATCCTCTCTGTATACTCTGTATTAGCGGTCACCCACTTATCTCGTATCCAATCCGATGTAGCTTAGCTTACTTAGCTTATAGGCCTTTCAGCCTCGAGATTAGCCACTTCTCGTAACTAACATGGGCATGGCGTCTGCTAGAAGACACAATGCATTTGTGCGTAATGTAGATTAGCGAGTGACAAAGTTTGGTGAATACGCATCTTAAATGATCAAATGGCACTCTGCTTAACGCCCGTGGTAGCTTTGTCTGGATTGCTATGAATATTGATCCAGAGGGTTATTTGGCGAAGGCTTACTCAACGTTTTGTAATATTAATTGGACGAGTGGAGGTAATCTTACCATGCAACTTGGCTGGCATTGTGTCTTGTGGTTTCTTTTGTGTCGTTTTGCTTAGCGAGATTTGCAGGTTTCGAGAAGCTTCATTCTCTTTCCCATCAACAAAAATTTGTTCCGACTATAAAAGATATTTCGTGCGTTTTTGAGTCAAAGAATAGAACTCGAAGCATTACTTATTTGCTTATATGTCCTATTACGTTACTACTACAACGTTTGAGCTGAATGATGTATTTATTTTGGTTGAAATGTAGGCTATGCGATGTGTACATACTTGCTGTCCCTAACACTGTAAAAAAACATTAATCATCATTATTCATTAACAGCTATCATTATTATATTTTCTAGTTCTAAAAAAGTCGTCAAGTAGTAAGGAAGGTAGTAAATATCAGCTTCGATATAGTTTCGGGGGAGGGCGTTCAACTCCCTAACCCTCCCTCCTAATTACGCCACTGATCGCAATGATTGAGACAATCTATTTGGTTAGTTGATGCGGAACTGCAATAGATTTATATTTTGTCACTTGTTTTTATTCATATTAAATAGTTGCAGTAATCTTTGATAGTTGGCCCCTATACACCAAGGGGCACCCATTGTTTCTATGGATTTGTTTTGTTTATGGGAAATAACATGCAAACAACTGTTACCTTGGTAACATTTGGCGCCCGTGGGTGACTTTGAATTCCAACCTCTAAAATACGTCGATTTTCTTGTCTGGGTAAATACTTACAACAGCATATTAAAACACTTTAATGTAAGCAACAACGTCTCCGATCTATGCCACTTCTCGAACCTCGTCGCTCCTCGTGACACCCATGCTGTTTGGATGCGCGCGATTTCATAATTTGATGTTGTTACACTTACGAAAAGTTGTACGTATACTTTTACCATATATATATATATATATATATATATGTTGAGACGTAAGTTTTCGTAGACAAACTGAGATGTTACAAAGGGTTTTGGGGTATTAGTCCACGTTTTGTGAGGAGGTTGTTCTTTTACATACCTTGTTTCACAACGTTTCGCCGACAAATGTTGCGGCATCATCAGGTGACAGGTCCGGGTCGCGTGTGTTGTCGTCGCGAGCGCCTGGGCTCGACTGTTGTGAAACGTTGTGAAACAAGGTATGTAAAAGAACAACCTCCTCACAAAACGTGGACTAATACCCCAAAACCCTTTGTAATATATATATATATATATATATATATATATACACACATATCTATTTATTGTGAGATTGGCAGTTTAGTTATTGATATATATGTTGTATTATCTATTTATTGTATCATGCAGTGCAAATTGTGTTCTGGATTTGTTTGTGTACTTATCTTCTTGTAAGACATGAAACTGCTTGGTTTTGTTTTCATTACTTTTAAAAACACCTATTAATGTCCAATCATATAATTCCGCTTTTTCTGATCTGTTGCATTTTAACATAGCTTACAGTTAAACTGTACTTGAACCGTTCGTGGCGTATAAAGAACGCCATGTGTGAGAGTTAGTGAGTTATGAAGCGTTTCAAAAAATTGTGTTCCATATACGGGGGAAATGTTTTCTTTAAGGGGTTTTTGTTATGCATTGTTCAGCAACTCCTGCCTACCTTTGTGTCTTGTATTAGAAGGGCTTTCAAGTTAGTCTCTTCGAGTTACATTGTTATAAATGAATTATTAATTAGATCGAGAGAGAGAGAGAGAGAGAGAGAGAAAGAGAGGAGAGAGCGAGCTAGGTCGTGCGCGGAGCACACTTTGACATTTCGTCGACTACTGCGCGTTGGATCCGTTCACTCACTCTCCGGGGGAAAACAACCATGTGGGCGGAGGGGGGAGCAACAAACAAGGGCTCGCCTTGCTCGTGTACGGTAACACGGCGATCGCGGTGAAGGCGTCGACATAATTATAACACTGATGATGTTATTTACTTTGCAATGTTATTTCTGTATTGTTTTTATTGATACTTCGTAGGTCTATAGTTCTCGGATCAATTTATGACATTTCAAGTCCATAACAGTAAATCTGTTGTGTGACGTTCGTGAATCGATTACTTTATTTACAAGTGTTGTTTTTATTTGCTTATACTCAATGAGCATATAATAGGCTGTATAATTTCATTAATTTTCTCACACTATTTAAACTGTATTCGAAAAGGCACAGTAGATGTATTTGCTTATATTAGTCACTCACCATTGGTATTGGAGAAATAGTTAGATAAAGTAGTTTTATGCTGATTAAAAACAAAACATAGTATGGATGGACATTGAATATAGAGCGTGAGTTTAAGCTTATCAAGTATTGATAGCATGATGCTGTAGATGTTCGTTATGAAGAGTCTATGTCACACAGATTGCCGTTTCTTTTAATAAGGGTTCGACGTGTGGAGATTTGTTCTTGTTACACATAAGATGGAGAGAAGACATGGCGCAACACGTACACACTTTCTAACAAGTGTGAAGTGTAATGCGTGAAGGAGTCAACACCCTATTCATGACGTCATATCTTTCAAACCAGCCGTTTACATCCCCAGGGCGCTGTACGAGCACCCCCGTCAGGCTGAACTGCGAGGAAAAGTTCATGAAATATTCGTGATATCCCTCTCACAAGCGATGAGGCCGTGGCAACCAGTTGTTGGTGCTGCTTTCACAACCTGTATGTCAGACATCGTGCACAGCTAAAGTCGAGGCAGTACATACACCACGACGCGCCACCTCCACCAACACGCTCTGCCGTTGATAATAACTAGGTGTTGACTCCTCTATATCTTACACTTTGACGACAGCGCTCTTTCACCGAGCGCCTCTCGAACTATGTATTTTCTAACATGAATCTGAACAGATTTACGAACATATATGTGCCTCTAGACGAGTGTTCACATAGAGACGTAGATACGAGGCGTGCACCACTGTTTTGTGTTATCAACTACTCGGGAGCGCTGTGGCCATGCGTTGTTCCATTGTTGTATGTCAAGCATGTCCACATAGAGGCGAGGCGTGCGTGATACCACTGTTTTGTGTTATCAACTACTCGGAAGTGCTGTGGCCATGCGTTGTTCCATTGTTGTATGGCAAGCATGTCCACATAGAGACGAGGCGTGCGTGATACCACTGTTTTGTGTTATCAACTACTCGGAAGTGCTGTGGCCATGCGTTGTTCCATTGTTGTATGTCAAGCATGTCCACATAGAGGCGAGGCGTGCGTGATACCACTGTTTTGTGTCATCAACTACTCGGGAGCGCTGTGGCCATGCGTTGTTCCATTGTTGTATGTCAAGCATGTCCACATAGAGGCGAGGCGTGCGTGATACCACTGTTTTGTGTTATCAACTACTCGGGAGCGCTGTGGCCATGCGTTGTTCCATTGTTGTAGGTCAAGCAGTTTGCTCGTTGACCTGGCACCTCCACCATAGACTCTTGTTTGTTCACAGAATCTGTGGGTTTTTTCCACTCGTTGTAAATGACCTACTGTAGGCTTTCATTTTGGTTTTCCTTGTGTTCTGCTGTGAACGACTCAAATCACAGGATTCGGTTTTATGATTGACGACAATTCAGAACAGAGCTTGGAATCGCGATCCATCTATATGTTCCGTGCTAGAGTCGTATGTGATACCAATTAACTATACCTGTTGTTAGTTATTACTAACAGTTCATTATTCGTATGTAGGGTTTACATCCAGACTTGATTTAACTGATGTTTTTCTGGAAATCGTTCCTCCGGTATTACCATGGTTTCGGGCTACATCATTATCTCATAACATAGAAGATGATTCGTGGACACTTGATACATTATCATCATTATATTATCGTTGACGGATCACGTTACATGTTTTGATGGAGTTAATGTTGGGGGAAACATGACTCCGTATTCCTTCTACTTACAGGTAATATAATATACATTCACCGGAAGCCTAATGGTGCCAAGTGACTCAAGCTAGCACTCCAAGAACAAGGGTTTCTGTAATCTGCATTTTACTCGGAAACCTCAATTGGGGTTAACTCGTTTTCTCGTTCCGACTGCAACACACGCAGTACATTCGCACAAGTTGACGTGCGTAAAGTGCACGGAATCATTATTTTGTTGCAAAAATATGCTACGAGGCTATATAGTCCGTCAACTTAAACTTGTGAATTATGTTGACCAGTTCCACGAATTCTTATTCCACGTGCACAAGCTGTAATTGCACATTAGCAATAAATATATGAAGTTTGTGACACCCATATAGTGAGCCAAAAAAGCATCCTTGCACATATGGTTCGGTTTGAAAGTTAGTACCGTTGCAATTCACTATGACGTCGTTGTCGGCCAAAAAAAAAATCGTTATTAAATGTTTTCTTAATTTCTTGTGTATATCCGTCGTGTCACTAACGGCCAGATGCCCATTCGGATTTGTTTATGGTTGCTATGGAATTGTTTTATCACATGCTATTTTTTATTTTCCATAAGAAAAACAAAACTCCATAGCAACCATAAACAAATCCTATACTTAACTCGATTGTGCATCTGGCCTTAAGTCTTAAATGTTAAAATTGATATTGTAATATAACTTAAGCAAAGACTCTAGCTAGAATCAAGCAACTCCCTAGTATCGTATTATGAGCGTCTCGTCCCAGCTTGAGATGGGCCGAGATTGAAGGAGTCTCCAACCACACGACAGCGCAACCCAAGAGCGAGGAGAACTTGCAACCACAAGGCAAACAAGCGGACAGGATTGTGCATTAGTTGCCATGCAATGTGCAATGTCAAGACGTCACAGCTATGTGATTTAATACGTGTCGAGGGAGCTCCCACGACCCAGGTTGATGTGAATCGATCGATTGCTTTAAAAGGGAAGCACAACGCCAACTCATTTCGCTAAATTGTCCCGTCGCATTGAGGCAGTGCTACACCGTGTAACATAAAAATAAATAAATAAATTCACATCTAGAGTCTACCCACTCAGTAACTAAACTGATTTGCAGTGGGGGACTTTAATTTAAAGTGACTAAACCAACCCTGTAGGTTTCGAACACCATCGACGAGTGAGCGATAACCAATCAAAGATCGATATTTCAAATACGAAACATATAAATCAGTGATTGGACAGTGCGAACACTCGCGGACAAATGCCAGAATCAACAAGACCAATTCAGAACAACTTTGAATTGATTGAGTGCCTCGTTGCTAGGACGGCTCCCAAGTCACCGTTTACTTATTCCTAAGCCAAGAAGTAATGGAATTGAATCCACATTAGAAGTTAAAAAAAAATTTGCCTAAAGCGGGATTTGAACCCGGGACCTTCTGCATTGGAAGCAGGGATGCTCACCACTGGACCAACATGCCACCTAACGTGGCTGCTCACTGTAACCGTGCCATGGGATGATCACACAGTGGCAACTCATTTCGCTAAATAGTCTAGTCGCATTGTGCCATAGAGGCAGTGCTACACCGTGTTACATCTCACTGTAACCGTGCTATGGGATGATCACACAGTGGCAACTCATTTCGCTAAATAGTCTCGTCGCATTGTGCCATAGAGGCAGTGCTACACCGTGTTACATCTCACTGTAACCGTGCTATGGGATGATCACACAGTGGCAACTCATTTCGCTAAATAGTCCCGTCGCATTGTGCCATAGAGGCAGTGCTACACCGTGTTACATCTTACTGTAACCGTGCTATGGGATGATCACACAGTGGCAACTCATTTCGCTAAATAGTCTCGTCGCATTGTGCCATAGAGGCAGTGCTACACCGTGTTACATCTCACTGTAACCGTGCTATGGGATGATCACACAGTGGCAACTCATTTCGCTAAATAGTCTCGTCGCATTGTGCCATAGAGGCAGTGCTACACCGTGATTCATCTCACTGTTACCGTGCTATGGGATGATCGAGCTAAAAATGCGGTAACTTGGCAATTGGCGTACGAGGATTGAGGTTCGATCGACTATCCGGGTTTTGTTCAGTTTGTCACAATCATTTAGCGAATGATAGTATTTGACTATTTGATATATCCAAAAAGCTCCTTGTACATACCTTTCTTATGCCCGCATTACAGAGTCCAAAACTTCAATTATTTATCTTATTGAAATCAAATGAACATACTCTCAGGTGTTACGATGCACTTCAAAGGTAAGTGTCGCCCGGCAAGTGGGAGACCAGAGTTCAATTCTCAGTCGGGTTTTTATATATTATATTCTCGTTTCCACTGCAATAATATTATAATAAACAAGTAATCGCTTTTGTTCGTGAATTCCTTGTTTTTTGAGATTATTGAGTCGTGACATTATAATGCACACACCATCATTCATCATGATCATTCTCATTCATGCCGGCCGGCCCTTTTTAACTGGACTCCCCTTATGACGACCCGGCAATGTGTGATGGATAGGATTTGACCGACGTCACATGACCTTGCTGTTGAGTACGTCGTAAAACAAATGTATTCACCTGTCATTTTGTTCGCGGTATGTTCCTTCCCCTTGGGTCAGTTATTATGTCGACCACTAATTAGTTAGATGAGTGCAAAGTTCTTTGTTATGATTAATTAGTTGATTGAATAACTGCGTTTCTTGTTTTCTGCGAACTTCCTCGCGTCATTGTGTATTATGTCGACATCGATCGTGTTTGACGACAATGCCAGACTGCAGACCTGCACGTATGCTATACGTACCCCGTCGGAAGTGAGTGGTTTTAGTCGTTAAGTGATTGGTTTCAATCTCACATTGACGAGCTTATTGTTAAGCGTCTCATTAAGCTGACAGATGCATGGATGTGACTGCAATTAGTCGTTGGTTCAGTGTATGCTTGCGTTGCATCGCGCAGTATCACAGATAAAAGGATTCCACATATCTCCCGTTGACAGAGACAACTTTTCGCGAACCTATTTTTATTTACGCAAAAGATATATATATAGTCATTTAAACTAACTTAATCTCATCTCAATGCACTCAATCAAATCTATTCCCTTAGTTATAAATATACCTTGCAAAAATCTAATGCTTGTTTTTAACATCTAATAGTATAATAGCAAGCAAAACCTTGCAGTTCATCAATTTAATTTTCCATTTTAGAAAGTAGGAGCTATGATTAAACACGTTTAAGAATACTTATTTGTAATTATTCTCTTTCACATTATTTAAAAAACCTATTTCACCAGGTTTCAATAGATGACTGGTGTTAAATTGAC
Organism: Isoperla grammatica; assembly: GCA_945910005.1. NCBI lineage: Eukaryota > Metazoa > Arthropoda > Insecta > Plecoptera > Perlodidae > Isoperla > Isoperla grammatica. Next base: position 1,514,695 of record OX246738.1, on the reverse strand, counting down.
AACACCTTTCGGCACTTATAGTTGAAATTCATAATAAATAAACCTAACATTATCCAGAACAAAGTAAATAGATTATGGTGTTGTGGTTGAAAGTATTTCTACTTCATAGGTTCATAAGTAGTACTATACTACTTATTTTTCTAAATATCTAGGACAAATTTAGAATTTAAAAGCCTTCCAATGTGTGATAACTATTTATACTTCACTTAATTCGTTTCCGTTATAGCACCTACCAATCAAAAGCTATAAATTTTGTTATCTAGGCCATAACTTCGGTATATGATTTTATACTGATATTGTACTTTGTTCTTTGTTACTAACATTTTGTTTCATTTACGATGACTTTCGCACAGAAAGCTGGGCTGGCGTTTTGCGATGTATGTCGCAGTTGGGGATTTTATCGCGTGTAACGATGCACTTATATCACTACTGTAATTCCATGTTCTAATTTCTACCTATATTCACTATCTAATCACTGCTGTACACAGTAGCTCTCTCGGGTCTTAACGAGCTAGCGAATTGTTTTCAGAATAAAACTAAGCAAAGGTGCTTATTTTGGAATTCTTTTGAGTTTTCAAACTGTTCGTGTTTTTGTTTGCGTTCTTCCACCATTTCTATAAACTAGCAATGGGTAGCTCGCAATACTAAACCGCGCAAAATTAACAGTATATGTTTTATTATCTTGAAACGAAACTGTCAAGTTAGCGAGTTAGTTGTCTGTTCTTTGCTTAAAATTAGGAATTATTTATTTTATTTTAAAATGTGAGGTTTAGATAGTTTTTAAATGTGCGTAAAAACAGAGATCTTAAAGAGTAAACGGATGAATTTTCGTTAACCCGGCGCCTCCACCATATTTCGAAATGTACTTATTCTGTTTTGGAAATAATATTGGACAATTCAAGTCGCATATATATATATATATATATATACATGTTTAATAAATTCTCATCAGACAGTTGCTTTAGTTGAAACGTGTTCGACTTTTTCTTGATGTTCTAATGAAAGTTGTGTCTTTTGTATTTATAATCTAAAATATAATTATATTGTATGAACGGCAGAATATTATGTTTGTGTGCACTATTTTTACTGCCCACGAGAAATAGGGGAGAATCTCTGGTTAACATATTATGCTAATGTCTCCCAACGAGTCGGTCGAACCATCACTTGAGGCCGCTCTTCACTTAGCTCTAATAAAGAGAACACTCGGCCAGTGGTTCACGTCGGGGCGACAACCTGTGGCTTCTCGCAGTGTGTCGAACCGGCACTCGTATCGGTGTGATAAATACCGCCATGTTTGTGCTACAGTTCGTTTTCAGTTGTGTCGTGTTCGACTGTAGATCCAATAGAGTTGGCCGAGTATTTTAGCGATGCAGGGCGTCGTCTGGCAAGGGACGAGACATCTTGACAATATTGAACACCTCATTTAAGGTTTAATTCGGAAATAAATTTTGGCTACTTATTTGTGAACGTTTATCAGAAAATATACTCTATGTACTTACACCTGTTTATAGTATAATAGTGTTTTTGTATCTATTATAATCATATTCCCTTTTTTGTGTACTATGCTTTGATTATGATTTCATCGTATATAAATCACCGGCCACTCTTTGTAAATCTATTAATGCTTAACTTTATAAATACAAATGTATTTATTGATTTTAATATGTAGTAGTAATAGTAAGACATGTTACCCATTACAACAGTATCACTATGCTTTGTATATTTCAACACTACGGTTACGTTTACACCCTAAATTTGCTATGGCATCTATTCGCTTCCACTCCTCTTTAGTTGTGGACGTTTACGTGGTTTGATACAATTAATTGAATGGTCTTGCTTTATCGCGGTAGTATGTCCTTATTGAATAAATATGTTGTAAGTCCAAGTGCCAACCAAAACGTGTAACGGGTTTGTCACACACTTATGCAGTTCATAAAATGGACCGACGAGTCTGTATGTGTTCTGTTGTCCAACACATGTTTTACATCTAAAACGAAAGATTTTGTATTTGTTTGGTAATGCAATTATCTCGATCAATGCAGTGAATACATCTATAATCTGCAATCGTATTTGAAGTGAATATTTCTATACTCTTGTTCCAATATTGTGAGTGTTTGCAGGTTCTAATGAGTGCTTGTTTGTTTCAGTCCTTGGAGAGTACCCGGCGTATGATAGCATTATGCGAGGAGGTGAGTAGATACCCATTTCACTTACGGTTGGTTTCACATTGTTGTTTTCAATATGGATCAGGAAACGGGCTTTCAAAAACTGAGATTGATTAATCTCGACTGTGTATTCAACCGGGGTCTAATGATTGCGTTGTTTACTTATTGAAACTCGTCAGAAGGCTTGTGCATGCATTCTTGGAACTTCGACCTTTCAAACGGATACGTGGAAGTTTTCTTCCAATTTTTCCACTTCTGAGCTTCAATTCCTACTCTTGAATAAGTAATTCAGTATGCACAGCAAACACGCTTAGCGTGAGCTTTGAAGCTTTCCGTTGAAATTGAAGTGAAACTAACTTGATTTTGAGGAAGAAAGGATTCTTACGTTGAAAATAATAACTTGAAGTAGATCCTCTAATGCTGTACAGATTTCTATTGAAAAGGCTCGTTGTGTCTGCGCCCCTGATTGGTGAATGGAAGCGCGTGTAAAGGTTGCAAGTCAGCGGGACTCCAGATAATTGAAATTAGCTTTTCGTTCATTAAGTTCTTGGAACAGGTTATAAGCACACGTTTTATTCGATTATTTAATGGCGGACAAACTGTAAACAACCGTGCATGCGTTATGTACCGTAATGAGCTTGGCTATCAATCAGTAACAAGTGCATAATTCGTAGCATAGGACTTGGACGAGGCGGGAGTCTGTGTAGAAGGCAATGGTTTCCACGGATTCTCATAGATATCTTGTCCCCAGCCCGTACATCCATTAGCAGATGGCGCGTTCTTTAGTGATGGTTAGGGTTAAAGTCGCCAGTCCTATTTCGTGTTCATTCTTTATTTGTGTTTACAGAACATGGTTTACCCTTTTTCACCCTCGTGAAAGTAAATTTGTTAGGAGGCAATGGTGTAGATAAACAAATTGAATTCTCTCCCCTATAGGAAAAACAATGAATTGATTATAAATATGCTAACTTACAATGCGTGTACCAGTTGAAGATATCGCGCACCGTTTGCAGAACGGAACATTGTGAAAATGTTATACTTGCCGAATAACAATTCTTGTTATTAATTATCGGTACAGCACACGGCTCATGATGTGTTAGTGGATGGGATAAGAATGTACGACACTGCCGTTAGTAATTCTCTTTTCAATCTGGCCTAGCTATTTTTAACTCGTCAGATGTCGGACCGTGAGTAGGTCTCGAACTAAACCCCTCGCAGGGTACTCCTGCACTTGACAGGTGGTTCTCAGAAACCACAGCATCCTCGCGTGAGCATCCAGAGAACCCCTCGGCCAATTAATTTCTTGCCTTTTTTACCGTGTTCGCGGCCATCTTTCACGCCACGCGCCTTTTGCATCCACTTCAATCTCCTCCGTCTAATTTGAAAACAAATCTAATTCCAAACTCCATACATCTGTTTCCTCTCTATAGCTTAGAGGATTTGAGTTCATTTCAAGATTTTCTTATTTGGAAACGATGTTTTTGAAATTAATTTATTCGTATTGATTATCTTGGAACATAATCCACGCTTCTCTGACGCTCGTCTACACAGACCTGTGTGAAACTACACGTGCATAAGTTACGCATGAGGATCAAGACAGGATGTCGTCCAAACATTAATTTTTAGTGTACAGAGTTACAACCAAAATGTAATAAGTAGCCGATAATATTAAATTTTTGCAAAAACTACGATTGAAAAACATTGTGAATGTGGTTTGGGGGGGGGGGGGGGGAGTTGGGGTCTTTCACCATGCCTAAATAGAACTAGAAACTTAGTTAACCACCACTATTACCACTACTATTCCAGTGTATTTGGTATGCGGTCGCCCTTACCGTAGGGCGTGGGTTCGAATCCCTCATAAGACGGGTTCTTATAATTGTTCTTCATCTTCACAGTCACCCACTCATTGTCTCGCTGCCGAAATATGAGACGTCAACTAAGCCCAAATACTTCATCGTAAATAACATGTTTTTATTCGCCTTGTGACATGTCGTTGGTCACTAAGTGGCAGTCAACAATCGTGCCCATTCCCTTGTGCTGGAATGGAAACTACTATTTATCATACAGGATTAATGAATCTCAGTTTTTGTTATAATATAATATTGATAATTGTAAGATTGGCAGTTTGACGTGAAACGCACACGACGACACGATAAGTCTACAACATGCGGGTACATTTCCTACTGTGTCGCATAATTTGGATACTGCCACGCGGATTATTTGTATATGAAGTGTAACATGTTGTATTTTAGCAATACAGCCTTACATTATATTGTGCATGGAGCAACCATCAAAGTTGACTGGTAATGTAGTATTTTGATTGATGTTACCACCCCCTGTTGTCGTTGTTGCGTTCGCCACGTGGAATTGCCAGTCTGTCTCACTCTTACTCTCTCTGTCTTGTACTGTACATCACTTACTTCCCGTGCCTTGTCTTTCAACAAAGCGCAGCCTTGATCGTGCATTGCTCCTGACGGGGCCTCTGCTGTTTGGATGATCTGTGCTCTAATGTTTGGTGTCACTCGTGCACTTTCACCCTAACCCATGCACGGCTATGGAGAGAAAACAACTGATTCTCTGAGAGTGTCAAGTTGTCTGTTGTTGCCAACTCTATAAAGATGAGCCTATATGTTGTTTCTGTCCCTGGCTGTGCAACCATACGTAACTGTTTAGTGTGCACATGGTCTTATTTGGTGTTTCCAGCTCTAACTGACTAGAGCATAGTGCATTTATAAATTGTTTTAATATGTGTCTGGTCTTAGTTTTTACAGAATATAATGTCATCCTAATATCGTTGAGAAGTGCTCGGTAATAAGAGTACTACATTTGTTGTTGCAATTTGACTAAATGACTGGGGCTTATTATGGGGGTTCATCATTGAAAACATTTGCTGGGTGTATTTTGCAGACAAATGGTCTTGAAGACTATAGTCAATAAGTTTTTTCATGGTCTTATGTAAGCGTACCTCACCGCCTTCACATATATTACTATCGATCTCCCAGTGTTCGATTTGGATCACCATGATTTATCATTCGATTTTACTTCCTGTAGTCGGCCTAGACATGACCAGCACATTTTCTGTGCTCGTGTTGGCCGTGTGGGTTTATTCCTCCTCCCTATACAGAAGATCCAGGGTTCGATTCCCGGTTCGAGCTGGAAGTTTTAACTTTAGAAATCAATCTGTATCATTGTATGATACTGGTGTATATGTACACGGTGACTTCGGAGCCGTCATAGCAACGAAGCACATAACAAATGGTACAAATGGCCCTACTGAAAATCAGTTCTTGTAACTGTGAGTAGATAATAAATACAAATTTACTTGTGTTATTTATTTTTTTATCCTAGGTGTAATGCTATTATGTTTGACTGAAATGATAGATCGTGACTTGTGGATATGGGCAAAATTTCTTAAGCCATTTTAAATTCGATATGGAATGTGGGGGATTCAAGACAATATGTCAGCACACATGCATCCTTGTATCCACTTCTAGCACTGAGCTTCTAAATTGTCCTATCAGATCAATATTAAGATAGAAACAAGTGTATAAAATGAGAAGCATTGTCTTTGTTGCGTGCCGTTGCAATCAAGGGCAGCTTCTCCCAGCCTGAGCGTTGATTGGGCATCAGGACTCGGTTTCACATGTATCTCAAATACCTATGTACCGTACCTTCTCGAAACAATCTTACATTTCCACGAAAACGCATGCAACCCTAGTGGAATACATTATTGTAAATCGTACTTAGGGTAAGCAATATTTAAAATTCGCGTGTAGAGACCCACTAGTGGTTTTTATGGGACAGTAACGAACTAATCGTACATCATTTCTACGTTTATGTGGTAGACAAATATGGTTACCTCCATAAATCTATCACTTTATATCTCTTATCAAATTCATACGTAAGACCTTTCACATCAATGGTCACTGCAGTAGTATTTTCTGTTGTAATTCTAAATAAAATTACGATCGCTCAATTTAACCTGAAGTGGATAAATTTTTAACAGTTATATGTGTCCATCGTTTGGCTAGTGTTTGTGCTTTTATGCAACTCTTCTTTTGCTAAAAAAAAAATAGCATTTTGGAATATCGATTAAACACGTACTATTTACGAAGTTGCAACACTAGCTTGCTAGTGTATCTTGTTGATTGCATCTATGAAGCTGGCCATGGAATGGAATGGATGCAAAGGGCCATGTTGCATTCATGGAAATGAGTTGTTAGACGAGAGGCATACGAGCGTGTCTGTGCAATCTTTTCCCTTGAATAGCTCGGGTAGGTAACGTTTTGTAAGTATCGGGATAATCTGTTGCCAATGCCCGTGCACAGAGTGACGGTAAAGTTTGACAGTCGGGTAACTTACTACCCTTTCTGCTTCAAGAGAAAAGATGACCAGGAATCATAGCTGTCAATAGTTCCGCTCCTAGTTTGCCTTGATGTAGACGGGTGCAGATTATGGCAGATCCTGTAATATCTACCTGAACATGCAGTGTTAGATTGTTACGCCAAGGCAGACTGGGTATTAGACTGTAGGCCCTAGTGAGCAAGGAAGGTAGCAAGCGACGGGTGCAAGCGGCTGGCGGAGGTAAGGCCTTTCAAGTGCAGTAGACACCAAGATCGAAGTCGATGTCAGCTGCTGCATGATTGTCGAGCTCTACTTCAGTCTGGGTCAACCAGGGAGAATTTGCAACTGCGCGACTTGTGGCATATTAATTATAAAGGTTAAAACATTCTTATGAGATAGAATTATCCATCACAAATTTCAGTTTAAAATTTAAACCGTAGCTGGTTTGTTTATGTGTGTAATCTAAAGCGTTCATTCAGTAACAAAGAATTTCGTTTTAATGTCACTAAACTCGCATCATGATTTCTTTTTTTGGTCAGTGGCGTTATTCCGGGGCCCGCCTTCGCGGTGTGGGTGGGGGGGGGGGGGGGGGGGGGGGGGGGGGGTTAAACTTTGAAGGCCTACACATTTTGAAACCTTACATGAAATGTTAATAGCTAATCTTCGTGCAGTATATCTGGGTGATCTCTATTAACTTTTGGGAATAACGAGCGCGATAAATGTATACAATAGCTAGGAAGAATATTTATTTGATGTGTTATCGTCAATTGAACTACTTATTCTGATTGTTGAGGGGAAGTAGAATCTAGTGCAGGCCCAGAATCTTAGTAAACGCCACTGTCTGTTCGTTGTCTGTATACTGATGCGCGGCTTCGAAAGTTTTTATTACTCGATCCTCTAGTTGCAAGTTCTCCGTGTGTAATAATTATACAATGTACTCATGTCATTAGAACCGCTCTCTCGCTCTCTCTTTCTCTCTACACACCATCTGTCTCTATGCTTACCCCTCTTGCTCTATGTACGGCTCATGAGCTTCTCTGTTATGAACAATGTGCCTCTTTTTCTGTGTAGGTGTTTTTTTTTATTATTAACGAACTGATCTGATTGGTTTTCCTATGCCCAAATCTGTCTAGTGGCTGCTGTATTTACTTGTTGTTTTATGTTTTATGTTACTTCTCTTTACTATGTTGTGGAATCTCTGTGCCAGCTATATACTGTACTTACTGTCTTGTCATTGTTACGTAATTGTACGTTCTATGTGTCGATGTCCAACACTCCATCCGACTAATCTATTGATATCGTTTGAGAAACTGCATGTGTACAACAAGTGTGACAAGTATAAACACGCTCCAAACATTTCACGTTGTATACTACATTCTTCCCTGTGGCTTCTCTCACAAACCACATGACATGCAACATTCATCGTAACACGGCAATACGTCGATTGCAACGCACACTTTGGAAAATTCAAACGACCAATCTGAATTTCAACCATATTTTTACAGTGCTGTGAATTTTTGCGGTATGTTTTCAATTCAAGGCTATGTGATCACCGCACCTGTTGGAAAACACGAGTGTCAAGGTTAATAAATAAACGTATAGTGGTTCGTCGGTCTCTTGGGAACGAAATAAGACTCAAAATCTATACCCTTTAATTAGAGTGTGGTTTATTCTGAAAAACAATTTCGTCTAGCTAAACCATATGCATTGAGAATATTTTCTACAGACACGCTCAAAAAGCTTTAGAAAGTATTATAATTTTGAAAGGCATATTGTTTAAAAAAAGATAAATAAAAAAGGATGTGTAAAGTTATCCAGATCTTCGTTCTATTTGCAAAAATTTATTTTATGAACATCATGCGCTATGAGAGCGTATGCTATTCACAGTAGGCCTACCTATATTTACCGAGCGAACAGTTTAAGTTATCTCAAGGATACAAATCTATGGTTACTTTTATTTTCCAAACTCGTGGTTTACAGTAGGTTCCAAATATATGTTCATGCATTTCGTAGATTCTTTAATAATGGCCGCGACTGCTAACAATATTGGTGTCATTAGCCTTAAAAAATCAGCCATACCAACGTACATTAACCCTTGAAAACAGTCTGTATCAAGATTGCTGTGTTACAATGATTGCAGCCTTACTGCCGCCGACACTCGTAATCATTTTGACTAAATAGAAACATCATATTTCGACTGAACTTATTTTCTTTTGCCCATGACTTACACAAATATGTCGTTTGGCGATAAAATCACTCGATTAATGTTACACCTACTCTAATTAAAGCGATTAATTCAACGGCCATTCAAACAACTAGTTGCGCACGTTGAGTGGCGCTCTTGAAACTAGTGGTTCGACTGATCACCGCTCAAAGCGGGCGTGTACGTGTAACAAGACATATGACTCTTAACAGCTGACATGTTCGAAATGTATTTCACTTACATTGTACACATCATATTATTCATCACTTTCCCTACAGTGACGCCGCAAAACATGGTTCTCTTAATTTGTCTCGTTAGGCAAACTAAATGGTTGTGTTCTTTTTCGTGCTGCTCAGAGCAAGGAAGCTGGCATCCGCACACTGGTTGCCCTGGACGACCAGGGAGGTGAGTCACCCCCACTCCCACCTCCTCCCACACCAGGACTCGATCATTGCTAATTATATACAGCTAATAGAGACAGTACGCAATCATGTGGCAATGGTTGGGTACCGCAGGTTGTTTCCTTCAAACTTACAAGCAAGACACCAGCATCCACACGTTCACTGCACAAACATTATTTTCAGTTTGATTTGTTCATTCTCCATCGGGCAATTCACAGTCCCATTCCTGAACAAAACACATTGCATGCAAACATGCGTGGCTGCTTTATCTAGAAGCGTATCTGTTATGTATGCTGAACTTCCTTAGATAAATAAACTACAATGAACATAAAATAAACAATACCACAAACGTAGGTTTACTGTTAAACAGTATTTAAACGTTTGTTAAAGTAATGTGTTTATTGTTGCTATGAATCCATAAACCTGAAAGTCTTAACTATAACATGTGAATGATTGCCAACACTTGATTAGTTGATAACATAGTGTTTAGCCCCTTCCAGCAGGAGCTTAACGTTATGTCAGTGATCAAAGTGGGATCACCTGTTCAGTGTTTTATTTAAATACAACTAACTACTTCATAAAGGCGCTGGGCAATAAACGATATTCACATTGATGTAATACCAACATTAAAATAAGTCAACACCTAAATCGACTTACTAAACAATGATAACCAACGTAAAATAAGCCTGGCAAAGCTCCTTGCTGCATGTTAATGTGTCACCAAAACTTGTGTAAATAAATCCTCGAAGTTGTGGTGGCGTTGCTTCGTGGCTTGTTTGCCGTGCGGCTCTGTCGTGTTGGACGTTGTGCGCTCACCGCTCACCGCTCACCCATCCCTCGGACGCAGGGGATGTTTGCAGCCAGCGTCCTTCCTTCCTTTACCCACATCTCCTATAGTCGAGGAAAGGGTGTTGGTTCCGTAGAAATATGTTGGAATCTCCGTTTCAATTTCCTGCTTACAGCAGTGTATGCTTTTTCACATTTGTTTTCTGTTAGGTTTTGACTATAATTTACATTATTGTCTTTGTAGGATTACATTCTTTATTTCACCATCCATTTCAACTATCTGTGTTTTTTTTATTTGATAATTTCGTCTTATTATTTGTTTTGTTTGTTATTTTCCTTCCATTGTAGAGTGAGGAAGTCGGCGGAAAAACGCTCACAGTGTTAAGTCATCAAGGGGGTAAGGATTAGTTTAGTCGCACGGTTGTGTGCGAGTAGTCTTGGGCAACCACTAACCTATGTTGATGATTAACTTCTTCTAGGGAGACCGTGGTGGTGGTGGTTGAATGTTCTGTCACTAACAGGGACCGGCGCTGCTCAACGAAGCCCGTAGTAGTTTCATGTAGTTAGTGTGGCGTAGTGAGCTAGGAGATGTCTCGCCCATTTAGACTCATTTACCATAACGCATGTGCTATTTCTTTCTAACCAATTCATTTGTTAGAATTTTGTTTTATTGAAATGTAGGACTAGGTCTTTGGATTTTGTGTTGTCTTATTTTATGCATGTATGTAGACACTTTCTATTGTTTCCGAGCTCAACCAGGGCTGGCTTGTAATGTTCCACTGTGTGCGTGTGTTTGTGTGTGGCCGGCACCGCGCGTATCATGTGACAGCAGCGATACGCGCGGGTAGTGCGTCCACTGTCCACCCGTTGAGCTCGGCGCTAGGGAAGGTTGTAGAGGGATGCGGCTCGTTGATCACCTCCTGTTACTATTTTTGTAGAGCCACGAAGTCGGAATGAAAACGCTAGTGATGTTGGATGAACAAGGGGGTAAGGTTCAACCGTTTGCTCTGTGTTGTGCAGCCTACATAATCTTATGTAGCTCTACTTCACATAATTGTTTCCTTACTGTAAAGAATAGAACACTGTTGGATAAACAAATCAATGTGTCGTTGACTTTATACTCTGCTTATCTTCATAACATTATGAGACTAATACATGGTCGTTATTACGCACAAAGTTTGTCTCACAGTAACATTTTGGAAAAATCTGTCGTAGATTATATATCGGCGCATTATTTCACTCTTTGCTTTCTTACTTCAATCTTGTGTAATTTCACTCCAGTCTCAATTTGACTGCCTCTTGTAAATGAACACACCTCTTTCTTGTGTTGTTGTAGAGCAATTGAAAAGCCAAGCAAGCTTTAAATCAATTCTGCAATGAATAACGTATTCATGAGCTTGCATGTTCTACAAAATGCTTTATATCTAAATAGTCTGGAAACAATTCGGACACTAGAGATTAGATTAGGTATCGTATTTTGTTTCCTTATAGCAGTAGCATAAAATTGAACTTACTTCTTTCTCTTAGAAAATCATATTGTTTTTGATAGCTTCATAATTCGTCTAGATAGTCTGTAAAGAAGTGCTTTGTAACCGAGGGATCGTGCCAATGTAGATTGTAGTGTAGTCTATGAGATGAGATGAGAACAAGATGAAACGCATGCATGTGGTCATGGTGCATCAAAAGTAACACTAACCCACGTGGAGACACGTCTAGTCTTCACTACTTCACCAGGTGCGCACCGTGTGATCACTCGAGCACGGTTACAATACGGGACCAATGTGTTTTCTCCAACTATAATAACTTGCGTCGCGTTATGTACTGAACAAAATATTCCATTTTTCTCTTGTACTTCCTGCTCCAGTAAAATTCCTATCTTTACTTCACCTTTTGTTCTGGTTACCGTGTATTAAATAACGTAGGTTCCCATTGCACCGACGACTTTGTGCACTGATCATCGTAAATTTAAGGCCCAGTTACTGACATTCTTTACCCTGTAAAACTATATTTTTGCAATGGGTATGTATTTTACTTTTATAAGGTCAACTCATCAAACCAAATAATACTGCTGAAGCTTATCTGCTGCCAACTGTAGTGTTATACACTGCTTTACGGGCCGAAAAGCAGTTTCTGATTGCGTGATACAGACAGAATGTTACGAATAAGTGGGTCCCATTACTTCATTATTGGCACTCTACACATAGTGCTATTAAAACGCTATAATAGGGCTGTGGTTCACATTTGATTTATTGTTGACATTACACTCTGTAATTTTCATTTTAAATACTAAGCCCGATTCCACAATGTGCAGCTATATTTAAAACAATTATATATCCGTTTAATTTGACTAGATATTCAACACAAACACTAAATTGGACATTTAATCTTAACCCAAACACCTTGCTTCAATTTTAGACTAACCATGTGTAAACAATATTTTGTAGCGGATCTAAAGTCGTCTAGGTATACAATGTTAGGTGCGTGATTTCAATTATAGTGATCATGTGAATGCAAGGATGTGAAGGCTATTAAAATAACTGGATAAATGTTGAAGTTCGTTTTACATTTTATAATAACGATGGAATTATCAATTACTATTTAATGAGTTACTATTGTGGTATAACATCTACTTAGCGGTCGTGTGACTTTCTCTCGACAACGTTCTTAAAACTATATAATTTAAATTTAAAAATCTGTGTGAAACAACAACAGTTTTGTAAAAGCCACATTTTTTAAAAATACGCTTTGCCCCTTTTCTTCTGGCAGGTTTATTTGAACCATGCCTAGATAATGTATGATTTATCCCCGAGGTCTTCGCACCACGCTGCAATGTTAGTTCTTATGTATCAATATCACGTGTGTTTTCAATAGTTTTAGAGTAAGGCGAAGACGCATTCGACCAATCATGCAGACACGGTCTCAAAGTAAACTTCAGGCTAGCTTCCAGATATCATCTTTTGAATGCTTTATGAAAGAAGATGTTTGGTGTGTACAATAATCATACTACATCCAACCTTTGTCTAGCCTGACCGCTAAGCTCATCCTCCTCCTCCTCCTTACCTCGTATCCTTACCTCCCTCCCTCAAGTTGTTCTGTTCACTAACCACTCGAGACTCACACTGTGTGCATCTGCCTAAGGGTTTAGACACACTATTTACTTTCAATAGCTATATATACTTAATATTTAGTTCTTCGAAGGTATGACACGAACACATTCGTAAAACATCATTTACACACGCTTCCAAGGTGATTCTAACTGTAAGTGTTACATTTTGCTCATTCTACATACATTTACAAATATGTGATAAACATGATTTCTATTTTATAAAAAATGCACGCTTGTGACTTTATTGTTTTTATTTGTATACCTATTGCACTCACACATTTTGATTTCATCCCTGAATTTTGTACTGTACACATTTTTAGTTTGCAACCCCATCTCAGTTATATTTACACCACAAATTCAAGTGCGGTTCCAACACCATTTACCACGTGGAAATATATCTCAGTTAATATCAACTCAAAGCTGTCACTATTTATATTGTATCTCCCAATAAGTCATAAAGTTGTTTTTATTTCATGTCATAAGTAAACAATAAAATACAATTTTTCTAAACGTAGGACATGTCTTACTGCCTTTGCTGAAACGAGTAGCTGTTTCGTCGTCATTGTTCGCCAAGACTTGCCCTTGAAACTCGAGGCATATACTGAAGCCTCAGTAACACGGATTTGCTCTCCGTGAATAAGATAATAGTACGAAAGAATGCTCATCGTTTCGGTAAAGCAGTCAGATACGTTAGTTGCATTGTTGTGTTGCGCTTCTCTGTGATGAGTTCTGACCTGGCTTTGCTGCGTGTGGTGTTTAGAGCAACTGGATCGCATCGAGGAGGGAATGGACCAGATCAACGCCGACATGAAGGAAGCCGAGAAGAATCTCACCGGCATGGAGAAGTGCTGCGGCTTGTGCGTGCTTCCATGCAACAAGTGAGTATATGGGCTCTGTCAGCAACAAATACACTCTCGTTCAGATCTTAGTCTGCGTGCGCCCTGGGCGTGCTTCCATGCAACAAGTACACTCTCGTTCAGATCTTAGTCTGCGTGCGCCCTGTGCGTGTTTCCATGCAACAAGTGAGTATATAGGCTACTGTGAGCAACAAGTACACTCTCGTTCAGATCTTAGTCTGCGTGCGCCCTGTGCGTGCTTCCATGCAACAAGTGAGTATATAGGCTACTGTGAGCAACAAGTACACTCTCGTTCAGATCTTAGTCTGCGTGCGCCCTGTGCGTGCTTCCATGCAACAAGTGAGTATATAGGCTACTGTGAGCAACAAGTACACTCGTTCAGATCTTAGTCTGCGTGCGCCCTGTGCGTGCTTCCATGCAACAAGTGAGTATATAGGCTACTGTGACCAACAAGTACACTCTCGTTCAGATCTTAGTCTGCGTGCGCCCTGTGCGTGCTTCCATGCAACAAGTGAGTATATGGGCTCTGTCAGCAACAAGTACACTCGTTCAGATCTTCCCTGTGCGTGCTTCCATGCAACAAGTGAGTATATAGGCTACTGTGAGCAACAAGTACACTCTCGTTCAGATCTTAGTCTGCGTGCGCCCTGTGCGTGCTTCCATGCAACAAGTGAGTATATAGGCTACTGTGAGCAACAAGTACACTTTCGTTCAGATCTTCCCTGTGCGTGCTTCCATGCAACAAGTGAGTATGTAGGCTACTGTGAGCAACAAGTACACTCTCGTTCAGATCTTAGTCTGCGTGCGCCCTGGGCGTGCTTCCATGCAACAAGTGAGTATATAGGCTACTGTGAGCAACAAGTACACTCTCGTTCAGATCTTCCCTGTGCGTGCTTCCATGCAACAAGTGAGTATAGGCTACTGTGACCAACAAGTCCAAACCAAGGACTCTCGTTCAGGTCTTAGTATGGACCTGTCTCTCAGCTTTCGTAAACACCCCAGCAAATCTGCAGTCTCAAAGAGCAACTTATATCTTGTTTCCTTTCAGATCAAGAAGACTTTGCTTAGTCAGATTAGAATGATACAGGTGTTGGTTGAAAGCGTATAGTGTCTGAAGACGGAGCAGTCACGAAGTGGCTATTCCAAGGGATGTATATTATCTTAAACGGTTTCAATGTCGTGTTCCCGTATCCCTTATCTTTTGTTTAAAAAGCTTTCTTGGAGGAACTTTTTCAAAACTCGTTCTTGATCTACTTGCGGAATCAAAAGTTTAACTTGTAACTGTCTCCATACACAAATAAAAATAATCTTTGAAAATGTAAAATTCCAGGAATAAAACTAGACTAGGTTTATGTTGTAGAATGTAGATACACATGTGTAGATGAACAGGTTGGTACTCTAGTTGTTGCTCAAGTTAGTGGTCACAGATACACAAGCATGGGCGATGCAACATTCCCTGGTTCGTACATGCGGTAGCGCAGATAGTAACATGCAGTAGTGCACGTTTGGTGGAAGTGCCGGGTTAACTTCATATTGTAGTTTAATCTCTTGTAAAAAGGGTGTGTTTTGTGTTACGATTCATTTTCTTAAAACATTGTAGATTTTTAATTGTATTACTATTAACTCAAGTAATGGCACGTGTTTTGTGCCTGCGGCATAAACTTGAATCGAATTACATTTGTTTTTCATTACATGGGGATGCAGTTTATTACAAAGTAAAATCACTCTTTTGAGGGACCCTGTTTTTAGTTTTTTTTTTACGTATTTTAAATAAAATACCAATTAAGTGGCAGAATTGTTGACCACTCAAAATAGACATATGCATTCTAGTGGCAAAAACAACCTATTATGAGGAGGAGTTTAGCTGTCAATTGTTCAGTGTTGTTTTATTGGTAAATCATCAGTGGCGCTATAAGGAGGTTCCTTAGCAGCGCTATCTGTGTGAGTATATTACCTGATTGTGTGTGTTGCTAGGTCGGCGTCGTTCAAGGAGGACGTTGGTACCTGGAAGGGCAACGATGACGGCAAGGTGGTCAACAACCAACCCACTCGCGTCATGGACGACCGCAACGGCCTTGGGCCTCAGGGAGGATACATCGCTAAGTAAGCCGTCACGTACTTGCTTTAGTAACAAAACACAAATACAGAAAATTTTACATTATTTCAATTTGTTTTAACCTTAAAAACGATTATTTTGGAATGAGAAATATTGTATGAATTGTTTTAAGGCCCGGATGCAGAGATGTCTTTTAGTTGGAGGATCCTTAGGGTTACTTTGGGATTGTTTTGTTGCATGCTATTATCTATAAGTAAAACAATCTACCTAGAGGGATTCGTTCCTCATTCGAGCCTAAGGCTGGAATTCATAGTCGTCCCCTACTTCTAGGGGTACCAGTTGTTACGAAGGTAACAGTTCATGCATGTTATTTCCCATATAGAAAAAAAGCAAATCCATAGCAACAATGGGTGCCCCTAGGGGTAGGGGCCGACTATGAATTCTTCATCCGCCCTCCTCCTGATCTAGCCCGATGTTGCTTAATTTCGGTGTTCATATGGGATTGGAATTTATTGTTTTCAATTGTTGCAAAGCATTGTGTTGATATTTAACATCAAAAGTGGTCTAGTAATGTTTTTATTTACTAGTTGACATGACAAAAGTGTGTTGCTACAGATTGTTTGTTTTGTTCATGTTAACAGTTTCAACTGGTGTTGATAACTGCAGCAGATTCATCATTTATACGTTTTCATTCTACTGATATTATTTAGCAATTTCAAATGCATTGTTTTTACTTAAATTATTTAATTTAAAGCAAAACTGTCTCTATCTTGCAGGTAATGTTCAAAGAATGAACACCTACTTGCACTTAAATAAAAAAATAAATAAATTCACATTTAGAGTCTACCCACTCAGTAACTAAACTGATTTGCAGTGGGGGACTTTAATTGAAAGTGACTGAACCAACCCTGTAGGCTTCGAACACCAATGATTTTTTTTCTTATTGTACCATTAAAATAATATAATAATTTTTAACTTGTTTCAAGAACATCGATGTGATAGTCTCGTCTACAATGTAATGTGCAATGTACCTAGGAGTTCTAAATACATTTTTCATTTGCTAGTTATTGTAGACTCCAAATAATATAAGCTGTATAGACTAAATGCACATAATTTTCACATTTTAGGATCACAAATGATGCCCGTGAAGACGAGATGGAGAACAACATGGGTGAAGTGAACACAATGATCGGCAACTTGCGCAACATGGCTATTGACATGGGCTCGGAGCTGGAAAACCAAAACCGCCAAGTAGACAGAATCAACCGCAAGGTGAGATTTCTTATATCCCGGTCCCTCACACTACTTACTGTCTGTCTGCCTGTAACAACTCTTGTCTGTTCACTTATTAAAACTACGTATCAGCAAACGGTTTAGATTGCTTTGTATATACAAGTAATGAGCTACTTTATATTTTGTTTTTTATATATTTGTTTATATACTGTAACAGCATTTCATATAACACACAACATTTTACTAAACATGTCACATTCTTTTTCTATAGATACATCCTATATACATGAATTTTTCACATACAATTAGTATCCAAAGCTAGTAAATAATGATAAACAAATGTTAGGTAACCCATACATCCAAAATAATAATACCTTACATACTACTTTACATATAACTGCACAGGGAACCCTCAAGTGCTACCACAAAAACATGTTCATTAGGTAAATTAAAGTATTCCTGAAGAGTGTAAAATCCATGTGGTGTAGCGGAATATGTTTATATTTTAAACTTGAATCTATTTTTTCTATGGTCATCAATATCTCTATATACCCTATCATCATTTTAGTTCAATATGAATGGATGTAATAGGTACTAGTAATGACATCGGGTACCCAGAATCCGGTTCCGACTTTTCACACCGGTTCTGTGTAGCTACATATCAGCACCTTCTTCTTTTCTCACTCACAGTCAGCTATATACTGGGCCTATCCCATTAGCAGATCGCACAATAGGCCACGCGTGTTCAAGGACGCGCGCATTGTTCCAGCTCTGAAGAATTATAATAAAGGGCACTTTTGACCTGCTGATTGTAAATTGTAACTTAAAAAAAAAATTAAGATGCCTTGGACTAACTTTTTCCCGCTCCGGAACCGGTTCCGAACCGGTTCCAGAGCAGAGGAACCGGTACGAAATGTTTGGACTCGATGTCATCACTAATAGGTACTAGTAATAACTTGATTTAACCCATCCGCATCAGTTGCCTCATTTGGCTGGCCGCCCCCGGAAACCACGCACTTCTAGCGCGCGCCAAGGTTAACACGAATACGTCTTCATTGTCACTTTCGTCAATGTCCGTACCAATGTCCACATCGCTATCACTGTCACTGATAATAGTAGACCTAGCTGTTTTACTAGCCGAAACACGCACATTCGTATCTCTAGGCATACACCTACACGCGAGACCTAGGCCTAGTGTCACTGTCATTGTCCATTTCACAATCGCTCTCACTCTCATTTGAAACCACAATATTTTGTAAGTTTGGGTTGTTGTAAACACCTTCTCCATCACTGTCACTAAAATCAGATCCTAGAATGTCTAAAGTCTGTATAATGTCACTTTCTTTGCCCCAAAAACAACGACTGCTTTCCGGCCCGAGTCCATCTTGACAAATTTTACAGCTGATCTAAGTTTCGGATCGAAATGAGCGGAGATAAAATCGATTTTAAGAACAAACAAAATCCGACAGAGTTCAAGAAATGCACACTAGAATCGCCACTAGCTTGAGCAAGAGATTGCAGGAATTAGTTCCGATATCGTACGCTAGATAGCACCACTATACATGTTCAAAGTGAAGCGCGCGCAAGTGCGTACCAGTCCGCTTCTGGTTACCGCGGCCAGTTTCGTATAAGCGTACCAGTCCGCTTACCGATGCGGATGGGTTTATGGCTATCACTATCACATGTAATTTAGTTATCCTCACCTATTATGTAATTATAAAAAATAGGGAATAGCTGCTCTTTGTAGTTAAATCGATTTGAAACAAACAAAAATTGTGATGAACTTATTGTCGGCCATGGGGAATCTTACTGGTGAGGTTGCATGATCTCTGTATAGCTCATGTGAGTTAGCCCATGTGATTGGAGACAAGTGTTTTGTGCTACCTGTAATTCCAACCTTTGCTGTCTCCCCCACAGGGTGAGTCGAACGAGACCCGAATAGCAGTAGCCAACCAACGGGCCCATGAGCTACTCAAGTAATCAGAAGGTAGAGTGGACGGTCGGTTCGCTCGGGCTCGGGGCTAACATCAGGTCATACCGCGAACTAAAGTGCTTAACTAAATTTTATAATAATATTATTGTTTATTCATACATCAATAATATTTAGAATAGAACCATGTATTTATAATGCTTTATTAATACAAAGTATCATCATCTTATGTAGGTACTCTTGTTTCTGTGAATTTTGTTAATCAAAGTCAATCGAGAAAAGGAAGTTACATAGTTCATTTTTGTTTTGTCTTAATTTAAGTGGAATCATTTATTTAAGCAGTGAAGCAAAATGGATGTCCATCACTTTCAAAGTAATTGTATTATCAATGTGATTTGGTTTTGACAGTAAATGATTATTAATACATGTATATATTATGTAGGTGTTTACAAACATAAGCAAAGCTGGATTTTGCTGTGAAATATGTTATGCACAGAATGTATTGACTAACAAGAATATTGGCAATACCTGTTATTTAATGTTTGGAATCGCCCCATATCTCTCGCGATGCATAATAAATTTTGTACGATAACTCATAAGTCCATGAGCAATTCTTCTGCTGCAAAATGTATTCAGGTACTTAAAGCATGCAACATTTCAACCAACAAATGTAAGTTAAATCATCTAGCAATATAATTGACAGTCTTGCTAGCAAAGATCAAAATTGGAAAAGCATTAGAAAATAAGTGTTCATAATAATATTAATATTAGTCTCTTGGCCATATTTCTGCAGCACAAAATCAAAATTGTCATAATGTTTTTATTCATTCTGTCAATAGATTTATTTATTTATTAATCATTTCCATTTACTACAAAATAGAATGGGGGTTGGCAGAAAAGAGCACAGCTCCAAACACCAGAGTGACTGCCAACCCATACTAAAATTAAAATATAATAATGAACATAATACAAAATACAAAATATAAAATACAAAACAAAAAACATGAAAACATAATATGAATGAAAATATAATTATAAGATACAACTGTTAAATATGAAGTAAAAAAGAATAAAAAAGAATAAAAAAATGAAAATTTACAAAACAATGTTTAAAAAATGCTCCGTTAAAGAGGCTTTGAAGACATCTAATGAGCGTGCCATCCTGATCTTGAGTGGTAGGGAATTTGTGTCATTGTAGGTATTTCAAAGACCTAAATTTAAAAAAAAATTTGCTGCCATATATTAAACGAATTCCTGCTAGGCAAGACCTGTATCTTTTAAGCAATGTTTGCAGAATTATCACGTTGTTTCATACAACAGTGTATCTTAAGTGCTCCAGACTCGCTTACGTACTTAAATGTCAAACACAACTTGCATATTATAGATATTAAATTAATAGTAAATTAAGGAACTCGAAATGTATAGTCCAAAGATAAACAAAAAAGTGTTTTCTTTATTAATGTCTATGGTTTATTTCATCCTTGACTATTCATTGTAAGGGGAACTCCAAGAAGTTTCATGTTTCTCATAGCCTTCATTGTGTGCTGGTGTCTTGTACAAACATTAAGAAATACAGTTGATTTCATTGCAACTTGGACCATGGGAATGGGTCTAATGTCGGAAGTAGTATATTTATCACGTGATAAAAGTTTACATTGTAAATATTTTGTAAATAGATTTTAAAATGCATTTTACTCATGTTTTTGATGTAACCGATTAGATTGCAAAGTTTAAGCATTTCTTCTCTGTTGCAATGTACATAATAAAAGCAGTTTAATAAATTCATTAAAGTTTATGAATATGCTATAAGGTATTGTTAAAGGTAGTTGGCTTTTCTCATAATTTGTAATAGATCATTTATTGTAATGTTTGCATTGTATTCTAATGAAAAGATGCAATTATATTGTTGTGGAAAGAGTGTGGCTGGGATTGTTGGGACTTCTGTAGAAGGACTTCTTGTTACAAAATACAGTAAAAAGAGATTCGGAAACAACGATGTATGTAAATGATGCAGCAGGAATGGTTGTGATTGTTTATCACAAATTAGGTAAGCATTGACTATTGAGATCTTCCTGCTGTGTCCAAGGTGATGCTGCTTATATTCCCCCCACATGTACAGTTTGAATGTTCGAGGTACTTACTACAGTTAATTTGTTCACTGTATGTATTTTACGTCATGCAATAAGATGCTTTTGTTTGGCTCATGCTTTGATATTGCAGCTACTGAAGTAATACAGCATTCTAACTATCTGATAAAACACATGGATTTTTTCAGTTGTTTATTATTATGGAATACCTAATGGGTGACTATGGACAGTTTTGAGGTTCTTTTGCATGTAAAAGCTACATTTTTTATTGAAAATGAACAAGTCTTTTTGGAGAAGTGTTAGTAGGGTCTTGGGAATATATAGGGGAAAAAAAAAAAAAAAATTCTAGCAAGGGAAGTTTTTTTTTTTATTTGTTTAAAAGTGTCCGGTGTCACGCCATGGGTAGGGGTGACTTCGGACAGTCTTTAAAATAAATGATTACATGAAGTATACCCACTTGGGGGGTGACTTCGGACAATATATGTCTTTTAAAAAACACAAATGATATTATAAAGGTATCTAGTATTACAAAATTACCATTACCAGTATGTGTTTTATAGCAAAATAAGTACAAAAATACAATATTATTTTCATTGATTTAACCTGAGCTTAGTAATTAGTTGCCTCAAGTTCAGTCTTCATGGTAGGTATAGGTATATTGAGAATCATAAGTATTAAGTAAAACAAGAAAAAAATTAATCTAAAGTAGAATATAGCCTCTAGGCAATTGTTAGGACTAAGAACATTTTGTTTCAAAAAATTTTTTTGCAGTAACTATGGTGTAACTTTGTAACTTTTCAAACGATTTTGCTTCAAAACTATACACCTTCAATCCACATCGAGGCTTGTGGATGGTCCAAATTTCAAGTTGATCGGACTTTCCGTTCGACCGCTATCGACAGACATAAAAAAAAAAAAAAAAAAAAACAAAACAAAAAAAAAACAGAACGAAGTGCCATAAACCTCTTCAATAGCTTTTTGTAAGTTGCTATGCGAGTAATTTTAGTAGGCTCAAGATCCAAGCTGGCGCTTGTAGGTTCGCGCCATTATTCTTATCCGTCCCAATTCACCCCAAGAAAACTGTAAACAAATAATTTATATCATATCACTGCCAAAAAATATGTTATTGAATTTCTCCAAACATAACCTCAAAGACAACACTTCATTTACTTAGTAATAAAATATAAAGGCCTATTTCCAATTTAAATTTCATAGGTATGGTAGGAAGTTTACAGTAGTTCATTTTTATACATATTTAATGTAAATATATGCACATTTTTTAGTGGTTAAACTTCTTTTGGATGAGCTGTCAAAACCAGTTCTTTCTTCAAAGATTCCACTGCCTTCCAAATGTGCTCAGGGACATAGTTCTATCTTCATCCGTTAGGACGCTATACCGCTCAAAGTGCGGGAAATACGAACTGTCCATAGTCACCCCTGCGTCCATAGTCACCCCGTTTCACGGGTAAACAAAAGTATATGTAATGGATAATACATTTCAAAAGTAGGCCTACTTCAGCAGTAACTAAGATATTCTTGGAGGTCTTGTCCATTATGGTGATGCAACACGAGTTAATTCACGTAACAATCTTTCTTTTTTTGTACTTGTTAGCTTAATTTGTATAAAGTCGAATGGAAACTGATAATGACAAAGGTTGCTATGTTTTTGTTTAAAATATATCCATTGTATTTGTAGCACTTTGCTACAAAACAGTATTAATGATTTATATTATTAATAATTTCTAGCTACGTATATACATGCTGTCATCATATCTGACATTTATAACTGATGATAAATGATGGATGAGTATGACTGTATTAGTCAATACGTAGCATATACAGATTTACCTTTTTTGATGCAGCACAAAAACAATTAATTAATATTATTTTAAAGATCATGCACTAGTATGTCTTCAGTGCAGTTAAAAAACAATAATTAAATTTAAAGCTGCTAATGATAAGCCCTAAATATTTAATTTTTATTCAGGCCCCATGTGTTATTTTATCTATGGTCTTGATGAATTTCATTTGAATTAACTTGTTGACTAAATATCCTATTTTGGTCATTGCTAGTTACTTGATTGAGTGTATAATGAATGAGATCAATTATTTTATGTCTCAGCTTGAAACCCTAGACATGCACCAACTGGTTGGTTTTTTCAAAAACAACACAGAATACTACCTAGCTAAATAAAAAATAAAAACCTTAATGAAAGTGTTTACTTGAAACAGCTGACATTACATTATCAAGGGAAATGTACTGCATAGTCAATACTAGGGAGTGTCAACAGAAATTTTCCAATGTCGACGTTTGGCCTTAATAATAATATTTCGTATTGCTTTAACTTAAAAATAACGATGTACTTTATATTACCTATTACTTAAAGTATTATTTAACAATACACTATACAGTGGTTAGTATTGTGCCAGCAAAGCTATGGGTGTATTTTGGTACGTAATAAATTTAGTATAGAATTCACGTTGCTATTTCTCTTTATGTAATTGTGATTTGACTATGTATTACTTAACTAGAAAATGCCATATAATAAAATAGTTCTAATACCCAATCTTTTTAAATCTTACAATGTTATATACCTACCTAACCAATTAAGACACTATTGTAATACTGCATTTGACCTGTAAATTCTCTTCTGAAACTGGAAATAAAAGTATAAAGCTGACAATTTACTAGTATACTATAGAGTTGTAATATCCTATAGATAGAATTACCATACATATTATTGTTTTCTCTTCTGAAAAAGTAAGCACTACAGAGTGGATTGGCACTTTACTACTTTCATGCCACTGTCTAAAAGATATTTTGTTTTTTGGTAGATGTTCAAAAACATATAAGCAACTATTTTAAATGAAATTGTGTAAACTTTCTGCCACGAATTAACTACTGTGTACCAAGTTCGTTAATTTGAAGCACTGTTAAACGTGCAATTGATTAATTGCAATCAGCAACCAAACTCATAGTACTCTATTGATTAGTTTAGATACATTTTACCTAAGTGTTAATTGCAAGTGAAGGGTGACAGAATGCCATCCCATCTGGCATCTACATTTCTCATGTTTACTTCTCTCTTGATACTGGGAGACATATACAAACACTTTTTTTTTAATATGTATTATTTAGTCACTTTTGGACAAAGAAAATGTTGAACCCGAGTTCTGTACACCATCTGTGGATCTGTGATTCCTGCAGTGGATTGTTTGTTTCTTCCAAACGTTATATTTACCATCATATCCAATATTGTGATGTTAAACTTGAATGTATTGTATTACGTATAGAGTATAGTTTTAACTCATGTCCTCTGTAGTTAACAGAACAAACAATAAATTATTCAAGATTAACATATACTGTAAATCAAAGTGAATTCATGTTATTAACTTATTAGTTACCTATCTTCATACAGTCATATATATAATAACGTATTTATTTTTTTGACATCAATGCTATCTATACTATACATATTTTAAAAGAATGTAGATCCAGTAATAAAGATATTCCTACACAAACCCTCGTACCACACACCAGGCAAACACTTCTAACTTTTGTTTTGTTACAAAGGCCTTACTTCATCACATGTATCAAATAAGTCAGACAATGTGGGAACATGTCTGCAGCATGAAAGCAGAGCAATAACGGGGAGAAAAATCGGTGTACTCCCTAGTTGATTTGACTGTGTATGTTGGTATAATAAGCCAAATGTGGGGATTTCAGAAGATTGCAATTTTGATGTAGTGGTTTGGAATGGTTTTCCAAAATGTATATGTATTAACATGCAACAAAAGATTTCTCACTTGTCATATTATGATAGATTGGTTTTAACTCCATCATTGCACCAGGATACAGATGAGTATATGTTAACATGATACATACGTACTAGTTTTGTGAATGGTACCTCATATTTAAGAGTATACTACATAGCATGTTATTCCTAACGTTCATGAGGCAAAACTCACGAGAACCCAATAGCCAGATTGATGTTCACCTAGAAACACCAAAGACAGACAGACACACACACACACACACACACACACACACACACACACACACACACACACATACGTTTCTGTTTTCAAAAGTTCAATACAGTCCCAACGTTTGGCAGTTTTCAGTCCAGCCCTTATACATTTCTAAAACATGACATTCATACTCTACAGTCTATACACAACCTAGGGTCTATATGCCACTAAAACTGTCACAAGATAGCACTGCTTTGCTGTACCATTGTCTGTGCCAGTTTACACTTGAGAAACACTCAACAATACAAATATTTAACAATATACTAAATGCTTACAGATCTGTGGCGGCTGGTGGGGGGAGGCAAGGGAGGCCGGGCCTCAAACATTTCTGGAGGGAGGAAGATTAATCTTGTATGTGATCTTGTTTAAAATGGTTCTATGTATTTTAATGTTCAGCTTACATAATATACATATTTATCGTAAAAGTTGTCAAACAAAAAATGTTGAACGTTTCAAAATTTCGCGCCTCTTCAGAATGTGGCTGCTAGCCGCGTTGAACCAGTAGAAACGCGAGAAACTTTGTGAGTCCGGGCCTCCAGTCGTTCAGCTTATAGGTACCTGAGCGGTGTGCGGGGGAATGCGGTATGCATACTCCCGCCCTCCCCGCCTAAGTTGCTGCTTGTGTAATAAGATGCCAGAGGAGGCCGGCCGCTTTGTTTCTTTTCGGATTGTTCACGAAATTAACCGAGGTGCCCGCTTTCCATAATATCTCATACTCTTGTAGTCTGCGACTGCAGGGCATTGTCGGTTGTTTTTCTGCTGTTGTTCTTCCTGTGTTGTTGCTTGATACAATGAAGTCAAATAACGTGGACGAGTTATTAGTGCGACCATTAACGAGACATGCTTCGAAGAAAGAGTAAATAAAGATTTAAAACGAGTCGGAAGATTGAAACCAGCTTTGCCATTACTGCAAAGGGATGGAGAGAAACAGCGCGAGTTTTGTTCGTTATGGTATGGAGATTGTTATGGTTAACGGCAAGTGTCGTCAACTTGAATCGGGCAACTTAAATCCACATTCACATTATAACAATTAAAACAACGTAGCTAAATATGCACATGAAAAAAATCGCCCTGCATTGGGGGGCTCGCCCCCCAAACCCCCCTTAACTGCCGTTAATTTCCATTGCTTCCATATCTGTTTCACGGATGGCTCCTACGACTCAGCCACACATAGAACCGGCTATAGCATCTACTGCACTTTCTTCGAGGAAGCCACTCCGATGGGCGTCGGCACAACATACTTCGATGCGGAGGTTGCAGCCATCGCCAGAGCGGCTCAAAAAATTGCAGAGGTGCCAGCCTTCCCACTCAACAAGACAAAATTTGTTATCCTTAGCGACAGCGTTTCAGCAATCCAATTTGTCTCTCAAGCAGTGAACCTCCACCCCCAATCGCTGCTCTTCAAAAACTCCCTTGCCAGTCTCCGTCAGCAGAATAAAGAACTAGAAATTCAATGGATCCCTAGCCACTGCCAGATCCTGGGCAACGAAAAAGCTGATTTCTTGGCCAAAAAAGCTACGAAAGCTGCTCCTCCACAAGCTGCGGCTACGTCCTTCAGAGGTGCTAAAATCAAGATCAAGGCAGCCATCAAAAAGGCGTACAAAAGCACATATGAAGAGGCCTTACGAGCCAAAAGCTGGTGGGCAGAGATCAACAGAGGACCTGATAAAAATTGGTCCAGAAAGACGGCCACCGCCCAGTTCCGGCTGGCAACAGGCCATGACGTCCTGCAGCATCACATGAGCCGCTTTAACATCAGCAAAGAACCGGCAACGTGTAAATTGTGCAGCTCCGATGTACAAGACAGGGCACATCTTTTTAGATGTGCTGCCCTCAAGGTTTTTATCGACTCCCTGCCCAATGATATGAGCAGGCCAGAAAAGGAAGCAGTTTTATATTGGATAGTAAGACAAAAAATGGCTGAAAAAGCCATCTTGGCACAAGAAGGAAAAAAAAAAAAAAAATATTCGATCTTTCTTGAATTGTCCTGGCCTTCCTATTATTTTATACCACGAGCCGCCACTGTTTCAGATATGATACACGAATGGAACAGCTATCTTTGTTTTGTAATTGTAGCCAATACACCCCGAATAACTTATGCAATGAACATTGTTTTTTACGAAAGACATCAAACTGTAAATTATATTTTGTAGGGTTTGGACAAAATCTCTTATCTCTTTCTAAAACTATTGTACCTTGTATTTCAAAATCCACGTGAGCAAAGCGATGGGTAACAGCTAGTTACTTATAAAACTACGAAGTAGACTTGTAATTATATTTTGGTAACTTTTATTCCGTAGCAAGTCTTTATTTGAAGGCTGATCTATATGGATTACTTACAACTTAGAATCTTACCCAAAACATATAAACTTCCACACAAGATTTGTTACTTGTGATCTACAGAGTTGACCGATGTTCAACTCGAGTAACAAATTCCAAATTCTAAATAATCAGTGTAGCCCAGCCTTGAACATAACATACAAACAAACCATTATAACAAATCACAAAGAGACATAGTAATAGCATTACAGTGACATAGTACAAAGTAAAACACAATTATCTTGCAAATAGCAATAAAACTTACAAATAATACCAAAATCAAACAAAGAGTTCGAAGTCTTTTGAAATAATTGATACCGGTACATGAGGAAGGAGAAAATTGAACATGGCAGCAAGGTGCCCGAGTTGTTTGGCTTATTCACTACCCATCTCTTTCAATCCAATGTCCAAGACAATGTATTGCCTTAAGAGCAAAGGGTACTTCTATGTCAAAAACCGCAGAATATTTTCATTTTTTAATTATATCTCAAGAATGGTACCGTACACAAAATCGAAAATCTGAGTCAACAGTGCACTGTGTTTTAGTAACCCCTCAGACTGAATGAAATATTGTAACCATTAGCACAGTTATTTTGGTTAGTAAATCAATAATTAATAATAAAATCAATTAGTAATAAAAACCATACTGATTATAATGTAAGACACAACTTGGATCGTTCAGTATGTGAGGGCTTACCAAACCACAGTGCACTGTTGATTCAGATTTTCGATTTCAAAGTCCATTCTTGAGATATAATTCAAAAATTAAAATTTTGTGCGGTTTTTGACGTAGAGGTACCCTTTGCTCTTAAGGCTGTGTGTTCACCGACCCTGCGGAACACTAGGTTTCGGTTAAAATTGCTTTAAAATACTTTTAAATTGCCCCAAAAGAAAATAAAAATATTTAATCCTCTGGAGAAATTAGAGCTCTTTCTTATGAATGTTATATTTTGTTCCAATAAATTCTTCTGTTTTTTAAATGTTCTTAATTAGGTGTGAAAGATGTACAGCAACATCACATTACAAGAATTATTTAAGAACATTTCTTCCTTCTTATGCCAAGATGGCATTAAAAACAGGAAATATTTATTGGAATAAACATTCATTAGGAAGAGCACCAAATTATTAGAGGATAACATATTTTGACGTATTATTGGGACAATTAAAACATAAATCAATTTCAACAGACCGAAATCGGGTGTTCCGCAGGCTAGATGAACGTATACAGTCTTAATATGATGTTCACTTCTTGATTGTCGTTGGTGGCGTGTGGAACCGATCAACTCAACTTTACTGATCAACTCCTCTATGTTGTGTTCACTTGTGGAAGAGATGTGATTTCCATTAGCGACGTCTGGAACTCGTCGGCTGCGTTTATCAACTCCGCCGCCGCCTCTGTGTGATCTGGCTGGAACATTTTACCCTCAGGATTCTCACGGAACAAGAACTCTGCCTAGAAACAGAAATGGCTTATCGTGAGCGTGAAAGCATTAACATGCACTACAATGCACTATCAAACATTGCTAGTGTAACAGAAATTGTCAACACGGGATCTGTATACCACATCATCTAATGCTCGTTAGTGTTGGGTACCAAAATGACAATCTGGGTTGGATAGCCCTACTCTAATTCATGTCAAACAGACAAAACTGCTGGTTAGGCTATACCTGCATGACCTGTCCAGTAGTCTGAAATGAATAACCATAGAAACTTTTCATTTCACTCTCTGCATAGAAAAAAAAACTTTTCAAGATGTTTTGGTTCCCCTTCACCTACTTTTGCCTGGGCAGACACTGTGAATAGGTCCACGGTAGGTCTGCTTGTCGTACGATTGCTAAAGGGTTATCTTACCAGATAGTCTATAGGATCAGTGGGTCGGATTTTGTTGACCTCGACAATGCCGCGAGTCAGAGTGGGAAGAATGTATCTCATGAGGTAGTGACGTTCAGGCATTCCTTTAAGAGCCAACAGAGATTCCTCCTCTTCCATAAGTTTATCCTGAAGTTCCACCTAGTAAGGAGAGACATAACATGTGTTGTTATTTGTTGGCACTCTTGAACGTGAGCACCTGAAGGAACAAACAACTCGCTTGCCCATCGGACAGTGTAGTTAGTCAACCTCAAAGGAAGGTACCAAGTTTCAGAAAAGACCTAATAAGTTTTTTTAAAACATAATCATTCCATTCAGAATCTTACATCGACATGATTATGAATAACACTGTCAACGGCGATCAAAAAAATTAACGATGGCTAATTTGTTCTAGTATTTTGTGTCACATTATGTCAACGGTAAAGTAATAAAATTAGTAATTTACTTTCGTATGCCTACTTGGAAGTTTGAGAACTAGTCTTTCTTACCCATTCTTCCATATTCCTGCGTCGCTCCTCGGTTATCATGATCATTCTTTCCTGCTCAAGTCTTCTATCTTCTTCTTCTTGTGCTATTCTTCTCTCCTCTTCTAATCGCTTCATTTCCGCCAATTCTTCGGCCGAAGGACCTATAAACATTAAACAAGTAGAACATGTATAAGTCTAGCGTATGTTCGGTTCGCGTGATCGGGTTGTGGTTACATTGCAAGTTTTACCGAAGTTCCTGGGTTTGCCGATCCTGTCGATGATCGTCTGAAAAGTGACATCCATGTCTGGGGTGTCGTCGAGTTCCACGTTTACCAGGTATGGATGTATTTCCAACTCGTCGAAGAAGTTGAGTACAGTGTTCTCGTCGGTGTTGTTTGCCCTGTTGATGATGCCAAACATTAATGTTTACCATCCGTGTACTCCTGTGTACGCGCTCATAGATAAGTTAGCCACGCTCAAAATATAAGTTGGGGATTTTTGCAAGTGATTGTACAGTGGAATCTATATGCATCACGAAATTCCGGAACAATTTTAGAAAATTAAAAAAAAAAGTTGAGTTGAAAGCGATCGCGGCAAAACCATTAGTCGCCTCACCCCCTCCAAACCTACATTGGTGTATTGCAGTGCACGAAACTTAACGGACTCGATACCCGCCGCTGGCAATCATAACAAGGTTTCAATGGCCATCGTGATACGACGGCGAATACAGATAACACGTCCGACAACGTGACTCTTATCTTCTCAGGGTGACCATTAGAAATGAACGTTGAAACTAAAACTGTTGAAGCACAGACAACTGGTTGAAGGTATTCGCGCAGCTGACCTACTAACCCCTCTACCCCCCCCCCCCCCCCCCCCCCACCTCCTTCACATCCCTCGACCCTCCCTCTGCGCCCTACGGGGTCACACTATAGATATACATACATTCGCCACAACATATATATTATGTATATATATGTTGTATGTATATGATTGACCAGATCCAGCATGATGGCATAGTAGCCAAAATGTCGGCATGCATGTGGTAAATTAAAACATTTTGCAATCAACAAAATTTAAAAAATCATATTTATTATATAAATATGTTTCACACATAGTCCATAAACGATGTCACACAATTTTTGACCAAATTAGACCCCCCCCCCCCCCCCCCCCTCCCCCCTTGTCACAGTTAGTCACAACAAGTGTGACCTCCTCCCCCTTTAATGATGTCACAACAAAATAATTTACTGCCCTCCCCCCCCCCGACATGCCAACATTAAAAAAAAAAAATCTGGGACAAAATCAGTCACATATCGAGATCAAATATTTGTATTTTCTTTCATTTTTACATTTGCACAGCTGCTAGTTACTGGTCATTCGTCCATGGTGAAACTCAGCAGATGACGCATTCTAGTGGCTAAAAACCAGTTTTGGAAATGCGTGAAATTGCGAGATTATTTAAAAAATGTAAAATACTGAAAAAGAATCTGCACTAAAAAATGGCATTAGGCCCCTATATGCAGTGCATGCATGGATGTCACAGAAAGACTGACCCCCCCCCCCCCCCAAATAGTGTGACATCATTTATGGACGGCCCTATATTTGTATTAGATTCAAAACGTAACCAAGGTCAAGTATGACATCATCATCAAAATAATTTACCTGAAATCTGCGAGGCCCTTCAGCAACGGCTCCTCGGCATACATCGTTCCCTGCACTTCTTTCTCGGGGAGTTGAATTACGCGTTCTATTATGAAATCGTCGCCGGCTTCCAAGCTAAACACGAACTCTAAAATAAGACAAATCACCATTCAAATTGAAGTAGATCAGCTATCGATGAGTACGCCGTTCAACACCAATTAATCAAAAATCAAAATAAAACAAAAATGTTAGTGATCAATTCGCTTTCAATCTTGCAGAAATACACAATCATTATATTCCACGGAGCAGTGGCGTATACACGGGGGGGGGAGGGGGGGGGGACAACCCCCCCCCCCTTTTGCAAAGGAAACATGGAAAATGACCGTTTACATTTCAATAGACAGTATTTCAATAGACCGGTTAGATGTTTTACTTTATAATTATTGTATATTGTTGTAATTAAAAGCAAAAGCAATACGAAAAATATTCAAACTATTGATTGAGGTTCCTTTTATTAGCGGTGCAAAGGAAAAAATGTGTTGCCAGAAACTGAGTAATCTTGTTTCAGTTGGCCGCTGTAAAACGCACAGATTTGCACTAAAATTACCTTGACGAGAATTTTTTCGGGGGGCAAGCCCCCCGGAACCCCAATTATGTTTCGGCTCCACTCTCTATAATATGGGTTGAAACCCCCCCCCCCCCTTTCCCAATTCCTGGATACGCTACTGCCACGGAGTATAGTTTCCTGCCAGAGACAGTCATACCTTAATTAGTTTATAGATTAATTAGTTTTAGTTGACCTTAGTTAATTGATTGAATTGATTGATTGATTAATGTATTTCTATATTTGCAACAGGCCTGAGCTTCCACTATACTGCATTTTATGTATGGTGATCAATGAATGATGGTGAAGAAGAAAGGAGGGGAAAGCTGGTACCGGCACTAGCAATCACTTCTGTCGCAAAGTACTAAGGGGACCATCAGCTTTACGTCCCATCCGAAAGGATGGTGTAGCTTTGACCAGTCATACAGGTTACTCCACAACCTGGACCCAATTGAAGACGAGAAGAACGAAGCTTTTAAATAAGCTTTCGAACCGTTCAATGATCCCCAACCAACGGCAAATAGTGTTTCGGAGAAGTGCTCACCCTCTCTCCTGCTGATCTAGCCCGATGTTGCTTAACTTCGGTATTCGTATGGGAATCGGCTAATTATGAACGATCGCGGCAAAACCATTAGTCGCCTCACCCCCTCCAAACCTACATTTGGTGTATTGCAGTGCACGAAACTGTTAACGGATTCGATACCCGCCGCGATGGCAATCATAACAGAAGGTTTCAATGGTCATCGTTATACGACGGCGAATACAAATAACACGTCCGACAACGTGACTCTTATCTTATCACCTGGCATCGTCTTCTTGTTGCCGCCCATCTCTCCTTCGTCCTCTTCTCCAACTTCCTCGTCCTCGCCTCCTCCTTCGTACAGCGTCTTGGCCTCTTCCATGAACTGTGGGTAGTGGTCCAACACGAAACCCTGATTCTGACAACTGTTGGATGCCAATCGGTCCTTGAAAAACCTGTAGTTGAACAGTCTCAGTCAATACATTGGCCACGCTGCTGAGTACGAGCCACGGCACGGTGAGGAGAACGTTTGCTATTGCTGACGGCGAGCAACGGCACGGTGAGGAGAACGTTTGCTATTGCTGACGCCGAGCAACGGCACGGTGAGGAGAACGTTTGCTATTGCTGACGGCGAGCAACGGCACGGTGAGGAGAACGTTTGCTATTGCTGACGGCGAGCAACGGCACGGTGAGGAGAACGTTTGCTATTGCTGACGACGAGCAATGGCACGGGGGGGAGAACGTTTGCTATTGCTGACGACGAGCCACGGCACGGGGGGGAGAAGGTTTGCTATTGCTGACGACGAGCCACGGCGCGGGGGGGAGAAGGTTTGCTATTGCTGACGATGAGCCACGGCACGGGGGGGAGGTTTGCTATTGCTGACGACGAGCCACGGCACGGGGGGGAGAAGGTTTGCTATTGCTGACGACGAGCCACGGCACGGGGGGGAGAAGGTTTGCTATTGTTGACGACGAGCCACGGCACGGGGGGGAGAACGTTTGCTATTGCTGACGACGAGCCACGGCACGGGGGGGAGAAGGTTTGCTATTGTTGACGACGAGCCACGGCACGGGGGGGAGAAGGTTTGCTATTGTTGACGACGAGCCACGGCACGGGGGGGAGAACGTTTGCTATTGCTGACGACGAGCCACGGCACGGGGGGGAGAAGGTTTGCTATTGTTGACGACGGAGCCACGGCACGGGGGGGAGAACGTTTGCTATTGTTGACGACGAGCCACGGCACGGGGAGGAGAACGTTTGATATTGCTGACGACGAGCCACGGCACGGGGGGGAGAAGGTTTGCTATTGCTGACGACGAGCCACGGCACGGGGGGGAGAAGGTTTGCTATTGCTGACGACGAGCCACGGCACGGGGGGGGAGAACGTTTGCTATTGCTGACGACGAGCAATGGCACGGGGGGGAGAACGGTTGCTATTGCTGACGACGAGCCACGGCACGGGGGGGAGAACGTTTGCTAGTGCTGACGACGAGCAATGGCACGGTGGGGAGAACGTTTGATATTGCTGACGACGAGCAATGGCACGGGGGGGAGAACGTTTGCTATTGCTGACGACCAGCCACGGCACGGTGGGAAGAACGTTTGCTATTGTTGACGACGAGCCACGGCACGGGGGGGAGAACGTTTGCTATTGCTGACGACGAGCCACGACACGGTGGGGAGAACGTTTGCTATTGCTGACGACGAGACGACGATACTTTTTACAATATTATTAACTTGATGTGATGGTATAAGAAGATGGACATTATTAGCTTTTGTATTTTCTTGTACGAAAACTTCTGACACAGAAAATGTACTCAGGAAATAATAATAATATTAATTAAGAACAAAAATATATCACTGTTGAACACAGTGCAGTACGCACCACGGACTTCGTTTGCTATTGGGGGAGAACGTTTGTTATTGCTGACGACGAGCCCCGACACTGTGGGGAGAAGGTTTGCTATTGCTGACGACGAGCAATGGCACGGGAGGGAGAACGTTTGCTATTGCTGACGACGATCCAGTAGACTAGTTGACCATGAGCAGGTGAAAATGGTTTGTAGATGTGTAGCCTACGCATGTAATATTTTAAACCAAATTACTATCTGTAAAAGAAAATTGCATCGTTGACTCCGCCTGGCCAGGGGTGAAATAGGTACCCAGGGTATCTCTTCTCGCACCACGGGACAATCAATAGAGCCGACGCTATACATGATCACTAATGATCATACTTTCAAAGAGCCATAGTGTGCTCGCAACTAGGGGGGGGGGGGGATAGACCTTTTGATTCCGGCCCCTATTTCGAACCAACTATAATCTGCCTACAACGATGTTCAAACGCTGGACCATAGATCCATGTGAATAAATCTTGCCCAACTTACTTAATTATGAACTGTTCGTCAAGTCGCCCATTGTTCTGGGTCATATTGGCCTCGATTTCTGCCAGCAACTCTGTCAGTTCTTCAATGCTTTCCTGTCCTTCTTCCTCCTCTTCCTCCTCCTCTTCTTCCTCTTCCTCTTCGCCGTCTTCCTCCTCTCCTTTCTCTTCTTTGAGTTTAGCTTCTTCTTCTTGGGCTTTCTCGTTTGCTTTCAGTCTTTCGATAGTTTCTTTCTACGTGAAAAATAGAAAATATTAACAAATGCGTACTCTTACTCACTACGTTTATCAAGCGGACTGATTTCGGACTGATTTGAGTACGCACTGAGTTCGGAACCTGTTTAGCAAGCATACTTCAATCCGGACTCATCCTGATAAACCCTATCTCTAGTCATATTAAACCGGGCTAGATCGGCTTCTTAACAGAACTGAAATAAGCTCGAGCTGAGGTGTTTATCAGTCGAACTCGGTGCGCACTAAGCTCGGCTCGCACCACCAATTGCGAGCCCATTCCGCTTGATAAACGTAGTGACTGATTAGAAGTATATTTATGTAAGTATGTATGGAGATATAGCAATTGTAATAAAAGTTTACCCCAACTGGGGATCGAACCCAGATTCTCCATTTCTACATACCGGTGCTCACTCTATTTAAGCTACCATCAGGTATGTATAACATATCTACATAATTTCTGTGAGCAAGTATAAAGATTTGTAACCAAATAATTTCTATATTATAAGGGGAAACGCTTAGACCTCATGGTTTTGCATGCTAAATCTGAGATCTCTATTAGTTTGTATTCTTGCATGCAACAATGCAATTTTGAATACAGATAACTCAGGTCATAAATGTAATTTAAAATTCCAGTGTTTGCCTTGTGATTGAGGAAAACCTCGGAAAACCCTTCAGTCAGCATTGCCGGTAGGTATCGAGCCAGCGACCCCTCGAATTAGTCTAGTGAGCTTGATGCCACAGACCCATCTCTATTGATACATTTATGATATCAAATTTATAACGCATTTATTTTAAAGTAAGTGGAACAACTGAGTTCTGACAAGAAATATAAAAATCTGTCACTGTTGTCGTATGATAAAAACACGGAGAATCCGTTGTCTGTGATAAAAGTTCTTCAAAGAGTTTGGAAGGATTCAGTTGTGCTCTCAACATAATTAGTACATTCTGCATGGGACAGTCATGAGTCAAACGAGTGTGTCCAATTCGTACCCGTGCCTTTTATCACCTGTTCCTGACGAGAAATTCGAGAAGCGGGAGGGTGAATTTTATGCGTGAATGAACAAAAAAAGCTTCATAATAATGACATCAGTGAACCAATGTGAATAGTCACTGAAACTTTCATCTATCTTTGTTTCAAACTTCATTACGTTAGACAGAATAATGTGACCCAGAAAACCTAGAAAATTAGTTTTGAGGTATGTGGTGTTAATTCAAGTTTCCTAGGAAATAATATGCCTTCCAACCGTTTATAGGTCACAGCCAGGCACATGGACTTAAAATATTAAATTCAATGAAGACTTTTAATATTTATAAACAATTTTAAACAGTGTCCAATTACCTTGAAACAACTTGAGTTATACAAAGGAAAGGTTCATTAAAAAAGATAATGTTTAAAATATCGTTGCATAAGCATCTCCCTTAATATTGTTAACCTGTTTAAATGTACAACTTGACTACAGCTCTTTAAATGTCAAAATGATTACCATTTTAGCGATTTCAAAATCAATGACATCTTCGACGCTAAGATAGTGTAGCTTGTAATGCTCACACAGACGTTTTGCAATTTTCGTTTTCCCAACTGCTGGGGGTCCGTGCAAGTAAATCTTCAAAGCCTAAACAAAAAGCACATTTTGATTTAAACTCTGTGGTCGTTGGTGTTATTATGGCATAGTTTAAACTTTAAAGTACTGTATGATACAACTATACGTATATTTCACCATGTTCTATCCAAACAGTGGCATAGAGGTTCGTTGTTAGTCCTTCCCTTCGGTCTCATCTATTATCCATTCAATTCTCGAACTCAAAGAGCATAATTATAATTGATTTGTTTTATTCGCTTGGTACTGTACTACTCACTGTATGAACTTACTGTACGAATAGTTAATTATTTATTTGTAATTTTTTATATCTTTCAATCCACATTTTTCCCTTGCATAGTGTGCAATATTTTTCTCCATGTGGCGAATGTGTAAAGCCGTGTAATGTGTAAATGTGTAATAGTTGACAATAATTTTAGATAGATTAAGATTGCCTCATCGCGTACAGTGAGAAGAAATAAATGCTTGCGGTGTTCTTTATCATCAAAATGTGATATTGTGTAACAGAAATGCTACATTATTGAACAATGGGTTGTGCATAATTGCGTCACAAAATGTAAAAAAGTGGCATTTTAAATAATGTTATTACTTTTCAATGTAATGTTTTTAAAATATCCCTTATTTACTCCAGGCGACAAAAGTAAATTAAGTTGCATCGCTTCTGCATTAATTTATCCAATATGGCTGCTGATTGTTGTTACACATACATATACACACTCAACATTACAGTCGTAAAGAAGCTATATGTTATAATCTCGATTTGCATAATGTCGGCGGCTGTCTTTCGTATCATTCCAAGATATGAGTTTGTTCGTTATTTGCGTTATACATGGTTATTATATGGTATATTCTTTATGGCATCACCGCATCAGTATAACATTTTCTCATAATTATGTGGTTACTGTTATAATAGTCTGTACTAATATAATATATCATGGTTTAACGAATGTATTATGCAATGTTTAGTTATATGCTATGGCTATGTAATCACGCATAAGTGAGTTCTGGTTGATGCCACAATCAGTGAATAACAATCTATGACAAAAACTTACTAAGCGCTCTATAACAACGAGATTTTGTTGGTTTTCATAATCGGTGTCTGTTTTAGGGGCTTTTGTGTATTATAGTAAACAGTTTCACTACTATGACTATGTATTTAGCTTTGCCATACGAAATCCCAATCGCTGAGTTCTGCGACTTAGAAAACTGTAGCTCAAAATGTAGCTTTCCTTGAGTCCTCGTTCCGCCTTGTACTCCCCCACAAGCTGTTGAATGTTCTCGGAGAAGGTGGCCTCGGACGCCCAGTTCAACTCTATATCATCTACAATGTAGGTCGGCTCCATATTCAGACTCACCGTCAGCATATCGTAGATGGGTTGCTGAAACAGAAACACTGGCCAATCAGAAATACTATAGTCTTGTGCATGATTATCGGCAACCGTGTCCGTATAGGACTATATATTATACGTACTGTGATTTCTGGAATAAGAAACGCCTCTTCTTGGGGCACTTTCTTGTAGCGTCCGGTTGACATGGATTTACTGATGGCTTTCACGATAGACTTTAGTCGCGTGGGTTGTTGCTCGACAGCCAGGACGAACTTACTGCTTGAAGGGAAACTCTCCAAGAAAGCAAGGATCAGACTAGAAATCAAGGTCATAAATTATGGAGTTTATTAAAAAATGACAATTCATCATTATAGGAAACTGCTTTGATCGTTTAATTTTAAACCTAATCTTACATTCTGTGAAAGATAAGCTGTTTACACTGACACTATCAACAGAGGTTAGATTAGTGTTAATTTATGTGGGCCCTGTACTATGTAAACTCATAATTATAATGACCTGCCCAAGTCCTTAACGTTGAACAGGGGAAGTTGGTTTTTCCCCGGAAGGAAAAGCGGTAGCTCTGAATCGTTGAGCCAGGCCATCTTGAAGAGGCAGCCGAGCACGTCTTCGTCTCCCCCGTAGGTGATGCCAGAGCAGATTACCACTGTCTTGAGCTTGTCCTTGAACTGTAATCAATCATACCGACAGTCAAGATCATTCATAAGACCAAGATCAGACCATCGACCAATATGTGCAAGTGTGTATCCCTGAGGCTGAAAACAGAAAGGGACCTTTAGGAACGAGAAAATATGCGGCAAAACTTTAATGGTCAACTATTTAATGACATTCTTAATTCCTACTCTGAATGTTTGAAAGAAGAAAAAGGTCAAGATAAGAAAAGAGGTAAGTGATGATGTCGCAGAATGGTTGTTAAAGTGCATACGATTTCTACTACCTCTTTATAAATAAGAAGAAAGAAAATGAGATAAAAGAAGAAATTATGAAATGGTGGTGGCATAGGTACATTGTAGCCTACAACATCTCGTTTATATTTAATATTAATGTAGGTTTTGAAAATGTATATAGTCATCAGGACACTATTTGTGAAAATTCTTATTGAAAGTGATGGATTCAATAAACTTGTCAGGGCCGTCATGTGCTTCGTATCCACCAAAATAGTCTGGGACCTTCTCTGAGAAATACCGGAAAGCGCACAAACAGCTACATTTTTTTTTATAACAAGTAGATCAAGATAAATGTTCTCAACTCACCGTTTTCCCAATTCTCACCACTTCCTTCTCAGCCATCGCGTGTTCCTTATAGTTGGGGTGTGGCTTCCGCTTCCGGTAATCAGATTCGGTGAAAGCAACCGAAGGATCGTCCTATTGGTGATAACATTCATGCGTTGAATAATAATTGCATTAACGTAATTGTCGAGACTGGAGGCTCAATACATTGTATACTTACTGGGTCTATCGGCTTCGTCATCGCCCAAGTCATGATAGTCGAAATCAAAATAAAACAGCGAACTTCAGGCATTTTCTTGAAGGTTTTTGGTCCTTGCTCGTTGAGTTGTATCAGCTCTTTCTCAATTGCTGTAAACACACCAAACACGCGGGCACATTTACTACCGACATAACCTTCTCAGTTCTTGCAAGAGCTGTGTGAATATTTCCGACATTGTTGTCTACCCGGAAAGGTTTCCATCAATCACATCTGTAAAACTCGGTCCTTCTCATTTGTATGAGCAAACGACATTTCTTCCCAGTTATGTAGATCGACAACCTCACTTAGTTAATTGTACCGGTTTCACATTTTAACGGCTAAGGGTAGTCGTACTTTTAATTATATTTGAGAACGCAACACACAATATTTTAAAGGGCGACCAATGACGATCAGGGTGCGATTTTGTAAGAACTAAACACTGGATTAACAAAATTTCAAATATTGCAATGATTATGGTTGTCATTTGGGCAGCCAATTAAAAATTAATAATTGCACAATATACACTGAACGTGTTGTAGACAGCATTCTGCACTCGTAGAGAAAGTAAGTGATAATTGCAGAATCATGATTGACAATATGGTAGACCTACACATCAATACTAACCCACGATCTCCTTTGAGTTTACAGAGGTATCATACCTCTAGAACCCAGACGACAGGTATCGCAACTAGACTTTCGGATGAAACGTAAACTGCTTGCCATGATTGAACAGTGCGTTTGACGGGACCGTATCGTCCCATTTCCGCCTAATCTATAGACGTGGCTGCAACCAAAGCACTTGCAGAGACAGAATGTCCTACCTTGCAGGACCCAAAGAGCTTCACTTATTTGGCTCGGATCACTGGTGATGTCGTAGATGATGAAACCGCACTTCATGAGTTGCGCTAGAAATGCTTCTTTGTCCTCTGTATCTCGGATTACTTCCTTGATGTCTTCGGTAGGTTTATACTTAAACAAATTCAGACAAGTTGTTAGTAACATCACATGTGGTGGAAGACAATGATATTCAACAGCTATAGTAGGCTAGATCACCAGTCCCCCAACCTTTCACTCAGTAGCGAGCGTGGCAAATTGAAGCCATTTTGAATTGGGCCGTTTACATGCTAATTTGGACCTTTCAGTACTGCTAGCGCTGCGAGCGGCAGAAAGTCGCGTTTGAGACTCCCATTCTCGCCTGTGGTAATTGCCCCATTCAAGATGGCTTCTAATTGACACGCCTGTGGCTGCTAGGTTGCGCATCTAGCCTACTATAGCTGTTGAATATCATTGGGTGGAATACATTTACCACAGCTGTGTAAATTACAAGAAACATTTTTGGACTACTTTAAAAGTTCATGATTATATATTATATTATTAATTACCGAGATTTTAATTTTAACGTAGAAAAATTACCTCAATGGATTGCAACAATTCACAAAGTAATATGTCTTCGTTCGTTATAAAGCATATTATCTTATATTACCTGTTTCGTGAATTCATTGATCTGGGTCTGTCTCAAGTCAGAAATAGTAAATGTATTTATATGAAAAACCCTTCGCGTAGCATATGCTCATAAAAATAAATCATACCCTCATACACATAGCATGAATTTAAACATGTAGATCACAACCGGGTTAGTAAACACGTGCAGTAATTGAGATGGACCATTAAAGCTGGCACCTCCACCAAAACTCATACATTTCAGATAAGACAACATTCAATTTCTTAATACATTGATTTACAATCCAGTTTATATATGTATATATATACATCTCACAGTACTAAATTCTAAGCTTTTCTTTCTAAAGAACATATTCTTTTAAATGTTATTATATTATCGTATCCTTTCGTATTCATATGTTATTTCTTTTCTTTTTAATTAAATGAACAGTTGGGTTATAAATTATTGAAAGACCAATGATTTCCAACGTTATGAAGATATTCTGTAATGCTTTACTTACATCCGGATCCTTTGCTGTGCCAATTAT
Organism: Isoperla grammatica; assembly: GCA_945910005.1. Taxonomy (NCBI): domain Eukaryota; kingdom Metazoa; phylum Arthropoda; class Insecta; order Plecoptera; family Perlodidae; genus Isoperla; species Isoperla grammatica. The sequence goes on along the minus strand of OX246738.1, from coordinate 1,473,058 downwards.
TTCATAATTATGTTTTATTACAGGGATCTTTTCCTTGCCTTTACCCCCTGACTTTCGGGTAGTAGTTTCATCATCGTCGTCTTCACCCTCCATCTCTTCATCTTCTTCGCCAAGTCCAAGTTCCTCCGCCTCTCCTAGTTCCGGCTCCTCCGCAGCCCCACCAAACACCTGATCTGTCAGGAACTGGACAAAGCATTCAATACGCTATAGCATTTTATGCGTCTTCCTTCGTGTATGTGATTGGTTAATCTAAAATACCTATCGTATTAACTATTAAGTGTTTAAAACAATGATTTATAACTGCACTTCAATATTTTATTTTTTTAAGTAGGCCCTAAGACACACTACGAAAACATGTGGAAATCTAGTGCAGTTCAAGTTGCTTTGCTTCCCGTCTTGTGTTATCGTTCATATACTCTAAAAAATTTCTCTACACAAAATGTTAGTATAGTTACAAGTTTTTGAATGGAAACAGTGGGGCAAACTGTCGTGTGTCAAGCTTGATGTTGAACTGTTGCTAAACAAAAAGGGTTTGAGATGAATATTTCTTCATAATTTTATTTAACAGTTTTCACATTAGGCCTACTTCCCGTGACCATGTCGTCTTTACGGTGCACTTGAGGCTAAGCCTGTCTGGGGGGGGGGGGGGGGGCTGGCTTGTCAGATTACAAGCTACATTAGTTATACACTACATGGATAGTCCAGGGAAGGGATCCTGAATACCTTGGAAACCCATGGCTATGGAAATGAAATCGAACCCCAGCGACCTTCTAAACTAAAACTATCTTACGTGTGCTCATCTCATAAAGAAACGTTTCGATAAGTTTTGTAGGACGCAAATTCCAAGACAGTACATATTTACGTCAGTGCTAAAACAGCTTAAGAGCGAAGGGGATAGTCTCTACGTCAAAAACTGCAGAAACGTTTCATTATTTAATTATAACTCAAGATTGCAACAAGAAATCGAAAATCTAAATCAACAGTGCACTGTGTTTTGGTAATCCCTACAGACTGAATAAAATATAACCATTAGCGTAGGCCTAGTTATTTTGATTTAATTCGATAATAATTAGTAATAAAATTAATTATATATAAAAAAACATACTGTTTATTAATGTAAAACACAACTTAAGAGCATTCAGTATGTAGAGCTTACTAAACCACAGTGCGCTGTTGATTCAGAATTTCAATTTCGAAGTCCGTTCTTGAGATTTAAAAATGAATATTTTGTGCGGTTGTTGACGTAGAGGTATCCTTTCTATTTTTGCACTTCCTACAAATACGACTATAAAGCCCGACATGTGGTGAAATAAATTACATTGGTCTCTCTCTACGTGTATGTGGGGGGTTATAGTCACGCTTACTCTCGACAAGCTCTTGCCGTGGTAGCTGTCCACGTTGTTGAGGAAGATCCTGTATGGCACGAAGGCTTCCTCGTCTTGGGCGCCCTGCGGTGGTAGAAGGGCCGCCTCCTCGGCTCGCCTGCGCGCCTCGCTGAATCCGAACAACTCGTCCAGATCCAGAGACTTGTGACTATCTTGCGGCTCGACGGCGACTTCCTGTAGCTCCGTCGCGGTCTCTGCCTCGGTACTCACCTCGGTCACGTCGTCCATGGCCGCTCTAGTGACGGAGTAATAAGGATGCACAACATATCTGACACCACGGATTGGCATTTATGATACTACTTTCTTTACAATATGGCGTTTATTTCATCCATGTGACCATTTGGGGTGCTTTTGGATGTTAATACTTACTCCACCGGTGCAATATTATAGAGTCTTTGGTTGAGGCAATGTGACTGTAGGTGTCAGAATATATATTTTCAATGATACAAGTAGCTACAATTCTATAATATGTATACATAATTAAATATTTAAAACAATCCCTGTCAGGCCTAAGTTCAGGAATATCCCTTTTCTGGATAATGGCCGAGGGTGTCTGACCCAGATAAAGCACCCTAAGATCTCGTCTAAACTTCAGATTTTCATTTGGGGTCAATTCTACTTAAAAATTACGCATTTACCTTTTGAGAGGATACATAATCTATATAAGCCTAGCCGTCCCTTATTTTTAAAGACATTGCAACACAGCAAGAAAAAATGAGCACGAAGACACGTGTTTTGAACAGACAATACCTTTCTACTTGGAGTAATAATTTAATAATAATTTAATAGTCCACTAGGGATTTGCTAGTGCTTGGAATAGGCCTATTAATTTTCGGTCTTCTGTAAACAGTAAGAATTATCGACGAGTTCGTCTTGTATATTAAATGAACCCCTCTTTATAACCATTACAGTAACTCACCTTTAGATTGATGCCTATGCAGACCTTATAAATTGTTAGCATGAGTTACAAGAAATACGATCTTCAGATAAGATTGTTTGTATACAAACAAATTCGAAACTCTATTCCATTGTTTCATATCTAAACAATGGCTGCCCACAGCGAAGGAATGCGCATCGATCGACGGGGCAAGGTCTACTCGATCTCCGCCTAGCGGAGGCTCGTCCAACTCCCAAGTTCGACGAGCCACTAGATCGCTTGTAGCGCGCAGTACTTTGCGCTTCGCAATTGACCAGTTTCCTTAACAGCGCTGCGGCGAGTTTTGGAAGCTCGCATATGACATAGTTAACATTGAAGACATAGGCGAAAAACCACTTATCTCGCTGTAGCTACGAAAATAATTTTTTTAGCGGGAGACTTATTTGAAAGCGTTTATGGGAATTACAATTCCACGTATTTTGAAAGTATTACGAAAAATCTACATGCAGCAATGAGGGAGTTATTGATCGTAAATGATCTTCTTGCGTGTGGCTGCTGCGCGACAGCCAACAAGTCAACAATAATCTTTCGACAAAGTCTTCAGTCATTTGTTTGCTGTCGTAATCTCGATTTTTTATTGGTCATTCAAAGTGACGTCATGCCGAGCGTGGAGTTCGCCGGCTGGAATATTGAATATTTTCAATCCTCGGATAGAAATCCGCGGCTCTCCTCGGCTGAGAAATAGAGCACGCTGATTGGCTGCAATCTTCATCCGCGCCGCGCCACGCCGCGAAATCCTCGACTGAAATCCCAGCTTAAGGCGTGACCTTCTGTCGTATGAGCAGGCTGAGCCGTCGCTGGTGTGCGTAAGGTCGACTAGCGAGATTTGAGTGAGATGCACATTTCAAACGAACAAGCCGCGCCAAGAAACAGATTCAGATTCAGATTCAGATTCAGATGTATTTTATTCGTACTGTTGATGGTAATTTTACAGACATAAATAGTTAGATACAAACAAGAAAACAGTAGGAAGCCTACAAAATCCCAAGGGATTTGTGCGTAGGGAGTTTTTATGTTAATTGTGCTGTAGGAGGCAGGACGATTAAATTGTGAAAATAAAAATACATACATAACGTACATACATCTAAGTATGTGAATTACACAATACAAACTAACAACTACTAACTAAGCTAGAACTAAAGCTAAAAGAGCCTATGAATTGGCTCAACTTAAAAATATAAGTACAATGATATAAAATAAAATATGATGCAATATATGAACTAGTATGGACTAGTAATGATGATACATAAAAGTAAGGAATAAGAATACAAAGAAAAAAATAAGATAGGCTATGTGAATATGAAAAAATATAATATCGTTATCATAAACTCAGAATTTGTTGAAATAAGAATCAAGTACAAAAGGGAAAAGTCACAAAATGAAATGAATTAGAAGTAAAATAATAATGATATACAGTGATATACAGTAAAACCTCTTTGCAACGAACTCTTTGGGATCGACCAGATTATTATTTTGTTGTAAAGAAAATATCTTTACACAGATGGCACCTTAACATGAAGAGCCTTTGGGACATTATGTTATAAAGACGTTTGTTATAAAGAAGTTTCACTGTATAAAAATAAGAAGTAAGAATACGGTACAAAGTAAAATTAAGATAATATGTGAATATGCAAATATGCAAATATAGATAGTCATAAAATGAGAATACAGAAAAATATTGAGAACAACATAAAATAATAATATTAATAATAATAGGCTAATGATACATTATCAATTCTCAGTCTCAGTTATAATGGAGTTTGCTTACATCTACTTAAGGGTCAGCTAATAAGTTTATAATATTTTCAAAGTATCTTCTATCTTTGATTTTAAGCCAGTCTTTTACTCTATGTTTAAATTGATATAGCGAGGTTGAAGTTTTTGTTACATTGTCTAGCAGGTTAAAACTGCGTGGGCCAATATAACTAAAATGTCTTTGTCCCAGTTGTGTCCTCTTCCGTGGTATTACTAAATTTTGGTTATATTGTTGTCTAGTTGATGATATGTAGTTGTGTGTTTTATATGACTGGGCTAAAGAGGTGAATTTATGTTGATTATTAAATATGTACACTAGAACAGTTTTGATATAGAGTTGGCGTATATCCAGCACATCTGTCAGAGTAAACAGTGCATCTGTGGAGAAGTCTTTAGGTTTTTTTGACATAACTTTTAAGATGTATTTTTGAGAGATGCTAAGTGCGGACAAGTGAGTTTTTAGTAAAGCTCCCCATCCAATGATTCCATACGCTAAAACCGATTGGACTATGGATGTGTAAACAATTTTTAGTATAGGAAAGCTCAGTATGTGCCTCAGACGGTAAAATATGTATATTAAAGACTGCATTCTTTTTCGCACTTTGCTAGTATGATAATTCCACTTGAGGTAGTTATCTATGGTAATACCCAGATACTTGAATGCTTGTACATTAGTCAGTACCGTACAGTTACATGAGGCCTGTGAGAGCATGCATGCCGACTTATGTAACACAATTGAGTATAAGTTACTTTGTGGTTGACCCTTCAAATTGTGCGAGAAAGTCATATATACCGTTTTCTTCTCATTGAGCGTGAGGTAGTAGCAACTGAGCTTAGAGCAGAGTTTGCCTTTCTAAAGGCTTTCTCCCAACTTGATTCCGAAATAAGAAGCACAGTATCATCAGCGTACGATATGATTTTTATTCTTATTTGCGGACCAAGATTACAAAGCTCATTGATATAAAGTAGGAATAAAATTGGTCCCAAGACCGTGCCTTGAGGCACCCCTATTTTAATTTCATATGGGACACTTAGTGTATTATTTATCTTTACTTTCTGCGTTCTTTTTGAGAGAAAACTATCCATTAATAGGAGTGCTTTATCACCAATTCCATAACCTGCAATTTTTTCAATTAAAACTTTATGGTCAACTGTATCGAACGCCTTCTTTAGGTCTAAAAATATGGCTATTGTTTTACTGGATTTGTCAAGAGAATCGTTTATAAAAGAGGTTAAATCGGCAATTGCATCTTGGGTTCCCAGTTTTGGAAGGAATCCGAATTGTTGTTGGGATACTAAATTATTTTGAGTGACGAAATCCATTAGCCATTAACCGTTGTACAACTAGCAAATATGAAAAAAGAACCACGCTCATTGGATCTGACAGATCGGCGCGTCAAGTTGACTTAAATGTGCAATATTAGGATCAGAATTTGTAAATCATATACAAAGGAAGTGTAATTATTTATTATTTTTAAACTTCTCACAAACGTCTGGTAGGCTATGTATACAGCATTTGTTAAAAAATGAATTATACAAATAAGTGATAAACATATCGAGGCGGAATGTTAAATTCAGTGCTATATTACCAGTTTGTCATATTAAGAAATCAACCGTAAGAAAAAAATTCAATTGCTTGGTGATGTACACTATTCGCCGATCTATCAGATCCAATGAGCGTGTTGATAGGTTCTATTTTCATATTTGCTAGTTGTACAACGGTTTCTTGGCGCGGCTTGTTCGTTTGAAATGTGCATCTCACTCAAATCTCGCTAGTCGACCTTACGCACACCAGCGACGGCTCAGCCTGCTCATACGACAGAAGGTCACGCCTTAAGCTGGGATTTCAGTCGAGGATTTCGCGGCGTGGCGCGGCGCGGATGAAGATTGCAGCCAATCAGCGTGCTCTATTTCTCAGCCGAGGAGAGCCGCGGATTTCTATCCGAGGATTGAAAATATTCAATATTCCAGCCGGCGAACTCCACGCTCGGCATGACGTCACTTTGAATGACCAATAAAAAATCGAGATTACGACAGCAAACAAATGACTGAAGACTTTGTCGAAAGATTATTGTTGACTTGTTGGCTGTCGCGCAGCAGCCACACGCAAGAAGATCATTTACGATCAATAACTCCCTCATTGCTGCATGTAGATTTTTCGTAATACTTTCAAAATACGTAGAATTGTAGTTCCCATAAACGCTTTCAAATAAGTCTCCCGCTAAAAAAATTATTTTCGTAGCTAGACCTTGGGTGGAGATCAAGTAGACCTTGCGTCGAGGAGGGGAAATGGGGCATCACTACCATAAATCAACATACATGTTCGGTTATTAGGACTGTATTACACGTGTAAAATGAAATATACGAAACATAATGGTTTCGACGCTGCAGAGGAAAGAGAACAAGAAATACGTCGTTTTGTAATTTTTTAGAGACGAGCTCCCAAAGTGCCTAAGCTCACTGTAAGAGGATGATGGACGGAAGTAGAACTACCTTTTGTTTCAGAATTCATATTCATATATTTTTTCACATTCGTATTTATTTATTTATTTGGTGAACTGAATAAATAAAATTAAACTCTGCATTCACTTTAATACAGGTACATTTTGATGGACAATGTTTGAACACAAAATGTAGATAAAATAATAACATACACTTAAAATAACACTTAATCATTTTAAGGCAATTGTAAAAACTGATGTTTTAAAGTCTAAAATAGGATACATAAAGGCTGTATCAGCATTTAGCGGGAATAAAAAGTGGCAATTGCGTCGAAAATTAAGAAAGTTTGTTTAAGATTTATTGTTCAGAATAAACATACATAAAAAACATACAATTGCAGTACAATCCCTCAAGGAGCATCTTCTTGGGTTTTAAATAAAATGAAAACAAATAAATCCATATTTAGAGAGAACTCAGTAACAAGACTGATTTTCAGTGGGGAACTTAAAGCGACTAAACCAACCCTGTAGGCTCTGAACACCATCGACGAGTGAGCGACCAATCAAAGATGGATATTTCAAATATGAAACATATGAATCAGTGATTGGACATCGCGAATTCACCTGCGGACAAAAAATGTCAGAATCAACAAGGCCGATTCAGAAGAACTCTGAATAGATGAAGACCTATATATAAACACGTTCAATTTGTTCGATTGTCTGCTTCAAATGTATGTTTTTGGCCCCTGGAACTGAATGTCTTCTGCTGACCAGCAGGGCGATTCTGAATGGGCGACGATAAGTTTATATAGCCGGTTTTGGTCGTTATACTGAGGGCGAATGCAAGGCGGTGATTGGCTCATCGCTTTTTTCCAACAACTGAAACCTACTGCTGACAAACGTATCGTCACCCATTCAGAATCAGGGCGCTAGGTAGCCTAGCCCATCACTACGTTTACCACGCGAGACGAGTCCGTACGCACTGGATTCACGTGGTAAAAGTAGTTTATTATTATGTTCTAGTTGTATTATGTTCATTATAATATGATAAGTAAAAAACAAAATGCAAGTGAAATGTGTGTTGGTTTTGAATTATCTGCCGTGCAAATATCTAGTGGGAGATTTTGCAACAACTAAAAATATTATTGAAGATGGCATTTTCGGAGTTAACAAGCGTTATATTGACTACAAGGGTCATCTATTTTGTCTCTTTTGTCTTGTTGGAAAGGTTTGGACGTTTTAAATCGATCCTCTACTTGACTAGCAATAGCACTGTCACGACGTAAATTGGATGCACACAACAAATACAAAAGATATATGAGAGAATGAAACAGTTTGTTATATCTAGGACTAGATACATTTATCTATAACAGAGACATAACCAGTATATTTGGTGAGGTATGTAATATAGATAGGTAATGTCTTTCCAGTAGGGTAAGTGGACCAGCACGTTGTGCTTAGTGATGCATTCACACTATTTCCTCGTTATTACAATAAGATGTACATCCATGACGTTGGTGCCTGTGTGGCCAGTCCTAAGAAAATTGGCGCCATCCCTAAACATGCTAAAAAAAGTGTACGAGTCGTTATTTTTTAAATATAAACTAGGATCAATTCCTTCTGATTTAGCCTGATCCACAAGACGAGTGGAACTAAAAGCACCAGCGACATCTGTTGGCCCATCAATGCCATCTGTTCCGGCACTCAATAGCACCACCTCGAACTTGTCAAGAACAGGGTTCGTTTCCTTCTTTTTATCCATCTCAATCCCAAACGCCAGAGCCAATTCTTGATTTCTTCCACCCACTCCACTTCCTGTTATCTTGACAGTCGTTTCTCCGCCGAGGATGAGGCAAAGAGGTGATTTAGAGTCCTTGCTTGAGGCAATAATAGCGTTCACTAGGTCGGTACTTTGGATACTTATTACGCATTCCGACCGGAACATTTCAAATTCGGTATTAAATTCTTCGACGTCTAAGTTAAATAAAAATAATTTACAAATATTTGTGACTAGAGTAGCATACTTAAAACTTAGGTTCTGAGCTATCCCTTCAATTTTATCAGATACCACTAGAGAATTGTAACCCATACTCTTGGCCTTATCGTCTATTGCTCTCAGCGCTATAGCGTTGTTGCCTATGATAATGTTGTTGACGTGATCAAAGTCATTTGGACTGCAAACGTCGTCTGTGGACGCCAAAGCTGCAATAACATTTTCTGAAAGTTGCGATTGAAGGTTATATTTCTCAATAACTTCCCACGCTTGGTTGGGGGAATCAGGATTGCTGCAAGTGGGCCCACTGGCGATGGTGGCTATTGGATCTCCCACAACGTCCGAAATTATTAACGATATCACTTGAGCAGGATATGCTATATGTGCTAGCTTTCCACCTTTCACGAGAGACAACTTCTTCCGAACACAATTCAGATCCAATATGTCTGACCCTGCACTAGTAAGCATCTTAATAACGTTTATTTTATCTGTTAATGAAATACCTGGCACTGGTAGAGTCAAGAGCGCAGAACCGCCGCCCGAAATTAACACTATCAGAATAGTGTTTTTATTTAGCCCAGATACAAGAGTTACTAGTTGTTGAGTGGCGTATTCAGAATCCATGTCGGGAAGGTTATTTTCACCACATTCAAACAGTAACATAGTGCTAACAGTCTCTGACGATATTGACAAGTTTAACTCTGGATGGTCATCCAACGTACCTTTAGGAATGATGATTATTCCATTTCTAAAATAAGGTTGGAGATATTCTTCAAGGGCTCTGGCCATGCCTAGAACTGCTTTACCAAAACCCACTACGAACACATCCATCAACAAATCATAATATTTACCATTGACGACCAGATAATCGATTTCTTCGCGAGTTTCAATCTTGACACTGTCGTAGATTAGTTTTCTTGGATTGACGGATGACACGCCTTCCTTAAATAATATAATTAAGTCTGATTGAATCTTTTCTTGTTGCATATTGAGTGCAGAGTTCCCAGCTTTACAGAAGAGATTACAATTACGTGATTCACAACGTTGTTGACACTACGAAAGACTGGATATTATCTTTACACACTATCTTGGAAAAGTACACCAACATCACCGCCTTCTTACTTGTAAACAGAGTCGATAAAGTTTGATAAAGTTTGACTCTGAAACAAGCGCAGTGCCAGCCAGTGCTGCTGTTCGTCGGTCAAGCGCGGAACCCAACCAACTAGACATAACCGTGACCTGTTTTATTTCTCTATGACCGTGACCGTGACCACGTGAATATTTTGACCGCGACGGTCCGAACTGCTACCCCCACCACCAAACCAAGCCTAGACCAGAGATACCACCCTGTGGTCGTATTGAGTGGTACCCGCTCGATCTTTATCCCTTGCTGAACTATAAGCACATATTTTTTTATCATTGATATCATATTATTTATTTGTTTACAATTAAATATTTAAATTTGCTTCAAAGTTTGCAAAACTCACCTTATCCACTTTCTGAAATTGTTGATGAACTGAAAATAAAGTATTATTTGTTTCACTGTTAAAAGGTTGTCAAATTGAAAGGTATTAATGTATTCAAGATTATCATTTGAAATCATTTGATATGGTACTTATAAATCTAATTGTTGTCATATTCTCGCAATTATTAATTTTATGATGGATAAGACAAGTTTTGGAACTACAAAGTGGATATGACAAGTTTGGTCATGAAAGTGAATGGATGGAGGGGGAAACCAATATAACATTCTCAAATTGGGTTTACATTACATTACACAGTTTTAGGCCTAGATGTCAAAGTAGGACGCACAGCTCACGTAAAACAAACAAAAGTCTCTGTCTTTTTTAGTGAAATGAAACCCACAACATATTTCGTAACGCGCTCTTTTAAGAGCATGTGATTGGCTGTTATGGATATGACAAGTTTTGAAAATGAATGCTGCATGGGTAAAACAAGTTTTGGAAAAACGCTCAATATTCGACATGCTTTTACTACTGGATGAAGCAACTTTTGTTTAAATATTTTATTTTAGTTTAATTCTCATGTGGAAGACGAAGAAAATGGTGTCCGAAACTAATTTTGAAAAAAAAAAGTGGATAAGGCATCAATACGACTCAAATATTTAATCCAAACATTATTCTGATCACGTGTTTTGTTTCTTTTAGAGTTTCCTGTAGTTCATTTTAAGTGGCTTGATCGACGATTTAAAACCTGTTTTCAAAGAAGAAAATTGTGTTTTTGAAGAAGTAAAACATACGGTTGTTTATTATAATAGTTATAAATTTACATTGAACGTATGACATTTCTTATATGTATTATATTTGTATTAATTATTCTTATTATTTTATTGAATGTATAACAAACATCGATCAAAACCGGCGTTAACATATTATACGGATGTAACGTCCATGCGTGGCTGGGTTTCAATCCCAGTTGTGAGCTGCCAGCGACTCAGGGGGGTGTACAGCGTGGGCTGGTGATACAAACGGGTTTGTAGCCTGAGGTGATCGCGGCTCGAAGTAAAACCCATAATAGATTAAAAAAAAAATCAAGGTCTACGTTCCAAGCAGTGGCGTATCCAGAAAAAGTGCGGGGTTTTCAACCATGATCTGAACCAGACGCATTTTCTCTTTTCGCGATCGCAGAGCTTAGTGTTGTTATTTAGGAGGTTTCAGGGCAGATTGTATTAACGTACAACGATACATTTTAGGATGAACTACTAGGCTTTATTTAAGCGACTGCCATGACAGGATACAGATACACAAGTTATAAACGGAAGTACAATACATTGTAAAGTCACAGCCTTCTATTGGGCGGACGTAATGGCGGCAGATTACAAAATTATAACACCTCCCCATAAGCTGACGCCATGCTTAAACCTTTTAAACAATTAAAATGTTTCACATGTGATAGGGCTTTAGTCATAACATCAGCAGGCATCTCATTTGTGCTTAAATAATTTACATCTATCTCATTTTTATTTGAGCATTGTCGCACAAAATGACCCTTAGCAGAAATATGCTTAGTGCGACCATGAAAAACTGGATTTTTACACAACTTTAAGGCACTTTGATTATCATTAAATAATGACACTGTCTCACATTCCTTTGAGAATACATTAGCGTACAGTCTACGCAGATACAGAGCCTCCTTACAACCTTCAGACAGAGCTGCATATTCAGCCTCTGTTGAACTTAGGACAACTTCCTTGAGCTTCTTGCTCTCCCAAGACACAAGGCATTTGCCTATCATGAATGCCTGACCGCGGTAAGAAAGACCATCCATTTCATCATTTACAAAACCAGCATCTATAAAACCAATTAACTTAAAATCTTCAGATTTCTGGAACACTAGCCCATGACTAATTGTACCCTTCAAGTATCTGAGCACACGTTTGGCCAGCGACCAGTGAACATCCTGGTAATTAGTATTGTATTGGCTGAGCACACTTGTTACATAAGAAATATCTGGTCTAGTATTAGAACTAAGATACAGGAGGCAACCAATTAACTCTTGATACGGTACATCAACCGTTTTACCCTCGAGTGTCCACGGTTTTAACCCACACTCCATTGGAGTCTTTTGGGGTTTTGAATCAGACATACCAAAACGATCCAACACACTTGTTAGATAATTTTCTTGATCCAAAAAAAGGTTCCTTTTTCCCAATCTCTCCTTATTCTCATACCCAGGCAATCGTTTGCCTCACCTAGATCTTTAACATTGAATTGCTTCTGAAGTTCAGTTAGCAATTTAACCTTCCTTTCCTCATTATTGTGAAACACATAAAAATCATCGACATACAATGCTACAATAATTACAGATTTACCTTTTCTTTCTATATACACACAAGGTTCGTCTTCAACTTGTACAAAACCAAGATTTTTCAATACTTTGTCAGCTTTCTCATTCCAGTTTCTTGCTGACTGTTTAAGGCCATAAACAGCCTTACTCAAGAGACAAACTTTTTCAGGATGTTTAGACTCCAAACCCTCCGGTTGACTCATGTAAACAACTTCATTTAAATCGCCATGCAAAAACGCAGCTTTCACATCAAAGTGATCGATTTTAAAATCTCGATTTGCAGCATGAGCTATGAGCATCCTTAATGTAGATCGTCTTACTACAGGTGAAAAAGTTTCATGGAAATCAATCCCGTAGGACTGCGAGTACCCCTTAGCTACCAACCTTGCACGAAACTGTGCAGAACCATTTAAACCTTGTTTTTGTTTGAAAACCCACTTGTTTCCTACAACTTTAGACCCAGCGGGTAGATCGACTAACTCCCATACATTATTTTCTTTAAAAGACTGCATCTCCTCCTCCATAGCTCTTTGCCAAAAAAGCTTTTCCGGTCTTGACAAAGCATTGCTTACCGAAGTAGGATCATTAGCGTTCCCAGAGCTATTGTCAGCTAGGAGTACAAAATCAGGAAACTGCTTAGGGAGCCTATTTCTCACAGGATACCTCCTTATCTGAGGATCTTCTTGTTCCCCTACATCCCCTACATCAATTTCACTTGTCTCGGAACTTGAGACATCAGCCGGATCAAATTCACTCTCTGATTCGTGATTAGTAACCTCATTTTCCTCATCTGGACTAAATGACATGATTTGAAATCCCTCTTTTCCCGGCGCTATCCTATCGTCCTTAGCCTTACGGTCAAAGTTTTCTAGAAAAACCACATCCCTTGCCTTAATGATTTTTGAAGTTTTCTCTGGATCAATCAATCGATACCACTTTGTTGTCTCACTGTAACCCACAAAAATCAACTCTTTTGCCTTGGCATCCCATTTCGTTCTTTTCTGATCTGGAACATGAACAAGAGCAGGGCACCCAAAAACTTTTAAATGCCTCAGAGAAGATTTCTTACCTCCCCATAACTCCTGTGGCGTCTTACCTTGCAAAGCTCTGTGTTGTACACGATTCTTTAAGTACACTGCACAATTGCACGCCTCTGCCCAGTACTTCTTGGGTAACCCCGAGTCATACAACATGCACCGAGCCATTTCGCATATTGAACGGTTTGAACGCTTGTCCCTAGAGCCAAAGTGTACCATCGTAGCTTTGTGCTGTTTTATTTATTTATCCTCTTCAGTTATAAAAACTGATTTACAAAGAAGGTCACCTTTGTTACTGTTAGATAGTGACTCATGAGAGCGATTTGCCCCACCAATAAAAGAAGCTTCAGCTCTTGTGTAGCTACAAAAATTTGCAAATTTGTCGTATGTCTTCTCTCAAGCGAAGAAAAGTAAAAAGCAGAAAGTGAAGAGTAGAGATAGCGTGTAGCTTACGGGACTTTTCACTTGTTCAACATTGTCCTACTTTGGAGAGAACTTCTCACTTTTGTTCTTTTCCCGTTTCAGGTTGAGAGGCAGCATTCTTTTCCATTTCTAGGGCTCTACCAGAAACAAAACAACCATATCCCGATCTTCCTCTGAAACCGTAGGTTCTTTGCATCTGCGATGTTACCAGTTTCTCAACACGTTGCACGAACTTAGCGGGCACTGCCGGTATGAAAGCCAGCAGGCTGTGCTTGCAGCATTGAAGAATTACTACTCAATGCGGTGGAATGATGTAAACAATGGCTGGAGACTAGTGACACAACGCATCTAGCCTTTCTTTGCAGAATCATCGTATGATGTTCTACTAAGTGTTGTTTTAGTGGTGTCATTTTAATAATTAGCATAAGTAGTAACAACTAGATCCAAGTGTCTGCCTAGTGGGCTAGTAATAAGAAATGGTTAGCTTGAGCCGAAACACAAGAGGGGTAAGTCGCCCAGACTAGGGTAGGTAGGGCCTAGGCCTAGCCTAGGCCTATATTGATGTCAACTAGCTATTACAGACAAGAATCCTGCGTTTCCTCCTTGGCCTAGGTTGACCTACGTTAGCCTAGGCCTCCCCCCCACAATGATACTGGCAATAGTGGATTGTGTGGGGGCGGGGCTCGGCCTGGGCGTAGGCCCTAGGTGGGGGCCTGTGTTGAAACTTGATTTTTGTTTGTTTTGAATAGAGGTTGGTGACTGGTTGTGTAGTGTACAATCATTGGGTTTGAATATTTCAAACCCAATGGTACAATAGGCTATCCTTGGAAGGAGCTTTGGTTGGTGACGGGGAATTTGGCTAGGCCTAGGACAAGCCTACGTAACCTATGATTTAACATTTATCCAGTATCTGTAAAATGGCAACAGCTTCTTATCGTATTTCCTGCTTTTTAGGGGAGCGTCTCCACAAGTAAACAGTTTTATTCTTCACAGAGAGCAATATGCTAAGGTTTATAGCTGTTTCCATTCAAGACAACGATCATGCAGTGAGCTCTTGAATCTAGGCGTATTCTTTGCTCTCTCAGGGGGAGAGACTCCTCCCATTACTAAGAGCCTAAACATTACTAAGAGGGCATAGAAAAGAAAGTATGATGCAGGCAGCAAACATGAGGTTCCTGAGAGTGAAGTAGGGTACAGATTTGTATGTTGCATATCATTCTTAACAGGCTTGTTTACGGAAGGAGCAACTCCTCGTTGAAAATTTTCAATCTTTACGGGTCGGGACAGGGGTGCTGTGGGAGGGACCTTATGTTACCCTCTCCACAATTCGATTGAGGGGAAAAGGTTGCTTGAGTCCGCTGTTATGTTTCGTTCTGCACCTGCGTCAGATCATGTTTCAGAACATATCTTATCACACTCGTAGACCGGCGGCTGACTCACCACACACCGGAAAGGCCCGCTAGTACAATTTATCGACTGATGAATTAACAGTATATTCATATTTATAGTTATGGTATGTGTTTATTTTCATTATTTTATGGATACCAAATTTCGAATCTCGATTCTATTGTCAAAACTGACCAAGCTACACTTGTTTAAAGATTAGAGAAAACAAATTTGAAATCTGAATAGTTTTTATACAATCATGATAGCAAATAATACAGTACCGTGTTCAAAGTGGAGTCGTGAAGTGCTTTTAATTTACTGGACGATGGTAACAGAGACTAATGACTCAATGAGTAATGATATTTGCCCCGAACTTGAATGGAACCCGTGTACGCCAAATTGGCGGTCTATCATGGTTTTACGATCTGAAATAACCATGGGCCACAATAACCATAAACGTCTAAATCATGCTACATTCAGCAATTAGATGAGCTCTTGTGCCAGAGCATTGGTACGTTATGTCGGAGTGCGCTGGTTCGATCCCAGTCGGGGAAAACTTACAAAGATTGCTCCATATACATACAATTAAACAGTAAACTGGTTTTGTAGCTAAATGAAGCTATAGGCCTATATTATATTACATGGGATAAGGTATAAAAAATACGCACTCTTCACTAGTGACTAGATTATATGGAACAGCGTCTCCAACGGAGGTGTGCGTGTGGTTATCGATGAACCCAAGTACAATTTGTGAAATGCAATTGACAATAATTGCCAATAATTTGTTACTTTCACAATTTTGAATTATTGGATACAGGTATGAAGTAAACTGTGTAGTAGGCAACCTATAGACACAACGTAATAACACAACGCAAACAAATTAATATCTACAAGAAATCACTCAACACAAAAGAAACCACAGTAGGCCTATAAGTCTATAACATAAAAGCCGTACGTACATAATCATGTTATTCATGTACCCGTTGCTCTGTAATTTAACGCTACAACGTCGGTCTAATACAAATCTCAACTTTGTTTTGGTACGAATGTTTCTCGTTAAGACACAGGACACTATAGGCGTGTTTTCAATAATTTTCATTGAACTTCACATCTACAAAGACACAGTCCAACTGAAGAGCATTTACCAGACAAGCATTTGCGGGCGTTTCACTGCCAATGCAGGTGCACAGTTTAACAATCGCAACATTCTCAAATTTTTACTCTGTGGGTAGGCCTATATAAAAAAAAAAAAAACACGAACATAAAGCCCAACTGTATCTTTGCTTTCTCGCTTTTCAATTCCGTTTCTTAAATTAGTGATAAAAAAAATCACAAAATATGAATTAAAATATATTTTTAACCATAATTATACCAAAGTTTGGCCAGTTATGGGGGAAATTAGAAACGAGATTTTTCCAAAGCTACAACCTAGCTAATAGTCTAACGAAGAGTACAGACCCAAGCATTGCTTTATTATAAAAAGAAAAAACAGTACTTGATCGGACAAAACTATGAAATGATTTCAGCCAACAGAAAACAAAACTCTCGAAATGTTCAATGCAAGATGAAGGGAGGTGAGGACAAGGTCCCTGTTATCCGAGACCATGCACTCGCCCGGCCACTTTGGAGCGATAAGATAACTGACACCGAGGGACGTGGGGAACGCTTACGCCAGTCAAGAAAACTACTTTCTGTCGTGAAATGATCAAAAAATTAAAATGCACATCTGAATTTAAAGGACACTTTCATAATAACAATGCAATTTGAATGGAAGTTGTAGCGTAATTAGCAGTTCAGCTATAAATAAAATGCGTTCTTGCTTTAGCCTATTCTGTGAATAAGTCAAGCCGAGGACTATCGTTCTAGATGGATCGCACTTCACACTCACAATGATTTTAATTGTTGCCTTCTTTATACTTGGGGTACGTACGTTGGTACATGTAGAAAACATGCGGGATTCAATAACGTGGGTTCGAACCATGGGCGCCGCCAGGATTTTTTCAAGGAACCGGGAAAATTGCTTTCTGGACGTATAACAATGCAACAGCTAAGATCACGAGATTCAAAAAACGTCATAAATACCATTTTCAAATTCGGGCCAACTACATGTAACAAAGAAGCGATGATTACACCGACTGCCGTGTAAAGTAGTAGGCCTAGACATGACCACAAAGTAGAAAATCTGAAACGAACACTAAAGTCATCACATGCATTTTCTCATGTGCGTTATGTGAAAATTGCCATGTCTCATCAATCCCGTACCTAGATGGTCAATGTGATTGGTCCTAATCTGGTTGTGTTGCCATACTAATGCTGTCAGTGCTCTCGTAACAAAGCACTCCCTGTATTTGTTATCAAGAACCAAACAGTAACACAAACATACGACTACTTAGCGAAGTGATCGAACGGTTGAGGTGTCTTGTCCGGAAAACATCAGATCTGAGTTCGAATCCCAGCGAGGATAGATTTTCTTAGTGATTGTATTTTTATTCTACACGTGTTTATGTTTTAACCCACAAGTAAATATAATTATTGCCATATTGATTGTATATTGAGAAGGAGTTACATCGCCTCAAATGCAATACATTCACAGTAATATATTCTGACAGTGACATGACTCGGAATAACACACCTCAGTCTTTGCAGTGAGGCTAATCAAAATGATCGGCTGCCTGCGGGATATCAAAATCAATAATCAACAATATACAGTAATCCCGGTCACGACATTTCTTCAATTATAAAAGGTCTCCATATGTTATTTTATTTGGTGAGATGTTTAAAACGATACAATGACACATAGTTGTTCGTGTAATATGATGCCTTGTCTTATCTAGTGTCCGATCCCGCCCACTTTACCTCCCCTCCTTGCTTCAAAGCAAAATAGTCAACTTTCGTGAGAGAGCGCCACAAACCAGAGCCAAATGTGTGATTTGCAGAGCATTCGTACTACACATCTCACGTCTACATTATTGCTTGGATCACGCTCATATTTTGTATCCGCAATAACAATGATACTGTAAATGTACGTACTACGTACATAGAGTTTTTGTTCGAACTCGATCTAGTTCGGACACAAACAATTTTTAAACGGGGACTAAAAATTACGAAAAACGAAAAACTTTAGGGACGCTTGAAACCCGAGAACAAAAAATCTATGCATTAATCTAACAAAAACTCTATGTACGTAAAACAACAGTTTAGTTCTGAAAACGATGGTTCAAACAGAATCGAAATAAGTGGATTTTTGTGCACGTAGTTTGTGTAACTAGTACGAAAGTACTGCACGCCGGACGCTCAAGAGTGGTACTCTGGCCGCACACAATCCTCTTAAGATATCATATAGGCTAGGTATAGGCCCTAGGCCTAGGGTTGCCATAAGTGGTGGTGGTAAAAAGAGGAAATTTTAATAATGAGTGCCGAGTGGTGTATTCAGGGATTGATGCATATAGACTTGAACTTGTAAACAGTTCTACAATAAAAATTAAAACAAAAGTTTTTGTAGGTAGGCCTGTGATAGTGGGGGGGGGGGGGCATGGGAGTGGGATTGCGCCTTAAAAATCCCTTCGGTACGCCACTTGTCACTGGTCCTAAGCACGTGACCAAGTTCACGGCAGCTTATCTGCTCGCCGTTGCTACGACTGTGATAAAGAGTGATATTACATCCATAATGTCCATTAGGCCTACCACATCATTTTAATGGTGCCTATTGATATATTTAGATGGCAAATGTGTTGAATACATACATGACTTACCTTCTATGTGTCTTGGATAAAACAAAAAAGTTGATAGACTTAATTTAAATTCACCGCCTTCAAAATTTCTGACTTTTTATCAGTTAAATTTCGTACGTTTGATTTGATTTACCTACACCTTTTGTAATTTGTACACTGCACCCCATGCTCTATCGTGCAGTAGGCCTAGAGCATACAGTGCAAAAAGTGCGAAAGGTGTAAGTAAATCAAACGAACCTATTATAATGATGCATCTACATTGACGGACCATCGTAACGTAGCTGGTCTGTGTGACATGTGAATGGAGCTAGTCAGGCAGACTACACCGCTACACAGACAAGTGCTAGTCCCAGAGTTTAGCCTATCTACAGATGCGGTAGCCTAAGCATCCTGCAAATTCCCTGGATGGCTTAATTAATTTATTCTTATTAGGTGTTTAATTTTGCCTTTTTTGTTTTGAAAGGGAGCAGTTTTCTTTGGAGATTCTTCCGTAAATTCGGAATTTTCTGATTTACAACGATTACATGCAACCTCAGAGAATGGTTCAACAAGGAGTTTCCAGCCACTTCGCACTGTACTTGCTGCAGTTTTCCAACTTGTTGCCGTGGTGAGTGATACACCTATTAGCCTGGATATAACAGCAAAAAGACTTAAAACTAGGAAATCATACAATAATGACATTGAGAAACATAAAGATGAGTAGACAAGCAAATTAGTTACGGTATAATTAAATATAGTTATTAGTTATTTGTTCACAAGACATTCATTACAACTTGAACAATTATCGTAAAAAGATAAGTACGTACTGTACAATGTCAGTAGATTACCTAAAATGAAAATTAATTTTGTGAATTAAATACAAACAGTAACAGTTTTACCTTGTTCCACCCTCCCTTCACATTGTACAACACCACCATATTATGTCATCATCAATCATCATCCTCTAGAATCTAGATTGTAGTAACATTGCTTTGAAAGTAGGCTACTTCTGCTGACACACATTTTTGTTGGTAGATATATGTGTAGGCTAAGGCTACATCAGCATTTGTAGTTATGTATGGCGTTTCTTGGCACAATTCGTATTCTTAATGGATTTCTAATACGTTCTTGTTTTTGGTGTGGCACAGGCATTGGTTGTTGCCATGCCATTACATTTCCAAAGGGTAAGCCTGTATGGAATCACTCACTGAAAATACTGCTGGGAAAACCATACTGATACAAACAGTAACAGTTTTACCTTGTTCCACCCTCCCTTCACATTGTACAACACCACCATATTATGTCGTCATCAATCATCATCCTCTAGAATCTAGATTGTAGTAACATTGCTTTGAAAGTAGGCTACTTCTGCTGACACACATTTTTGTTGGTAGATATATGTGTAGGCTACATCAGCATTTGTAGTTATGTATGTATGGCATTTCTTGGCATAATTCGTATTCTTAATGGATTTCTAATACGTTCTTGTTTTTGGTGTGGCACAGGCATTGGTTGTTGCCATGCCGTTACATTTCCAAAGGGTAAGCCTGTATGGAATCACTCACTGAAAATACTGCTGGGAAAACCATACTGGTTGGAATTAGTACAAATGAAGAAGATAGTGGAATGCTGAATAAAGAGGATTGAGAATGAGATGGATCGTCTCAAACAATACTAACAAATACAGCTGTACCTAAGAGTTCGTAAATTTACTCAGTGATATGGCACATTGGGATATAAGGTATAGATAGGCCTCCATTTGTGTTATGTAATAACGTATGATGCAGAGTGCAGCTAGGTTTAGGTATAAATTGTGAAAATCAAATTTAATTAGCAGGTGTTTAGGCAATTTTACTTAAAATCAAGTAAGAAAAGACAGGTAGCCTATTTGTAGGCATTTTTGTCACTTATGCAGCTAAGTTATGCCTATAGCCTTTCCTACATGGAATCTCGGATACTTTTCTTCGAATCTAGTTTTGAGTTCTTGTTTATTTTTGGATTTTGATTTCCGATACATCGAAATGCCAATGATATGCCTATACAATTTTATGGTAATAATAAGTTACCTCGTAATTGATTGAGATCCTTAATGACTTGAAATGAAACTCAGTATTATTTTTTCCCTTTCCCTTTCCTATTCCCCTTGCCCTTAAAGAATACAATAAGATTTGATTTAAAACATACAAATAGGACTTATGAGCCGTCATAGCAATGAAGCACATAGTTATGTACCAAAATCATGTACTTGTTTTGCCCTTTAACTAGCCTAGCCGTAATTACTAGTAGTAATATTTTACATCCGAAACAACCATTATTGTGAGTAATCATGCCAAGTAACTCAATTCCCCTGACAAAGATGTTGGAATTGTACTAGGTACATATTTAATTTATATATATCTTGACCCCGTTTCCAACATTAATTATCAGGTAGGGATATAAATTAAATAAATTCACATTAGACATCACCCACTCAGTACCATGACTGATTTTCAGTGGCTTGGTACTGCTATCGTGACTGCAAATTGAAGGCAGCCATTATTATGGCATTTACATGGTTTTGAGTAGTTCAGAGACATTATCTATCAACATGCATGCTTATTGTTTTCATTGGACAATTGAAGCTGCTTCAATAAAATAATATAATTTGTACCAGATGGCAGATACTGTTAAATAAACTGAAATGAGTGAAAAACAAAATGTTAAGCTTAATCATCATTCATCATCATCATCATCATTATCCATCGCTGTTTCCTGCTTCTGGCAGGGTCAGCTTGGGTTTCACGACCAAATTTTTCCATCTCTTCCTATCTTCCCACAATCATACTTCCTCAACTTGCTCCCAGTTCTCTCCTCTCATCTGTAGATCTTCAGCAATGTTTTCCTTCCACACATTTTTACATACATACATTTTTTTTAAAGAGATACACTTCAAAATAAAATACCATGAATGCGTAACAATGGCTGCATTCAATTTGCAATAGATTTCCACCGCCTCCGGGCTCCCGCCCCTTTGGGCTATGTGTGACCAAATACAATTGTCATAAATTAAAATTACAATACTGTATCTGCATTATTCTATTTCTAGGTTGGGATAGTGGTGTGTGGTGTCGTTATGGCAACATCTTGGCCAAAAGATCGATCAAAATGCGAACCTTACTTTATATTAATGTACATCCATGCTGTGTTTTGGTGCATTTCCTTTGTTGTTCACCATCATTTACACCTAGAGCATCACAGCTTGAGATTGAATGGTTATTTAGAGTTCTTTAAAGAAACAGGCAGTCATCTTGCAATACCCTTTCACATAGTTTCACTGTGTAAGTATTTAACAAATATTTCATACAATACAATGCTTATAGTCCTCCCAACGAAACTATTCTCATGCTTTCATCACAGGCCATCTCCAGAATGGCAACTTAACTTGTCATTCCTCCGTGTGCTTGATGGAAGATTGCGTCGGGATTGTTCTCCGTTCGTGAGTTGGCCAACTGGCCGATGTTGATAAATGGTAATTCTCTCATTTGTTCTTTTTGTTTGCAATAGATTTCCACCGCCTCCGGGCTCCCGCCCCTTTGGGCTTTGTGTGACGATGAATATTTTTAAAAATTAAATACAAATAGAAGTTTGTAGTAACAAAACCAATAAGTCGTGTTTGAAGAGAAGTGATAATTGAAAATAGATCACGGGAACCCAGCCATTCACAGCTTTCTATACCAAGAATTAAATGGCGGAAACGCCGGTGTTTAAACGACTTTATTTCATAAAACTAAAGTAGGACGGACTATACCTTTACAGTTTAGACCTACCTCTAGAACACAGTGGAATATGGGAATAAATACTTGCTGCGAGTAGTTACTCTATGGATCTACACAGTAAAGTGTGAATTTGTATACATTTTGACAGGCTTTCAATAAAAACAAAAGACTGCCAATGTTGATCACAGCTTGCTGGGTTTTAATAGTTCCTGTGAACTTCTTCGAATTCTCGAACTCTCATTGGCTACACAACAAGGTCTACTTGATCTCCGTCAGGCGGAGATCAAGTAGATTTCAACGTTAGCGATCAAAGTTACATGATTGCAGTGCAGGAGCTGCTAATTTCGTCGTGCGCCATCTTAGTATTCGGCAATAGTGCGTGCATGAACACAGGCAGAAAACCGTCCGCGGAAGTTTACTTCGAGGCCTCAGGGGTTATGACAAAAGCATGAGAATAGTTTCGTTGGGAGGACTATCTATCCTTTCTTACTGACATTTAACAGGTGATTTACCATTCCCAGACCATTCCACATGCTGATGGATCACCTAGAGAGTCCTAGATTGAGATTATTCTTATTTTAGTTACCAATACACAACCTAAATTCCTTAGTTATATGAACTTTTACTACTAAATTACTGGTAAATCCTAGATGAAGGAACAATCATACCTGCTCCTAGGTAGTACAACGGCGCAGGTAACAATGGGACGTTTCCTAAGTTGGTGGTTGGTGGAAGAAAATCAACCCGACTGTAAAGTTGGATAGCACACGTAAATAGTGTTGTGAGCCAATAAGCTCGTTTATAGGCCCTGCTTTCATATATGTAAAGTTATTTTGTCATATTTTCCAAAGAAGAAGCAGTTTCAGAGTAATATCCTAAAAATACCATTGTCATCTTACAGTGCTTTTCACCTCTCTTTAGACATAGGATTGACAAAAGGGATAAAATATGTATTACCGTTCATACGTGCCAACTACTTAACAGATAGAACGGACCCCACTTGGTATCAATGTAACAACTAACAAGCTCTTGCATTCCCCATCAGAATGAATATAGCTCATACCAAGGACAAAAGCCTTCATCATAACACCCCCTCCCAAATCTCTAGTGTCCAGCACACCTCCCAGTATCTTGCCTACAATTAAGTACCGGTATCAATACACTAACAGACATTAAATTAATTAATTCCTATATATTCACATTCTGTTAGGCTATGTTCCTGGCTGAATTTAAGTAGGCTTTTAAGTAAGAACTGACATTAGTGTGACCTTTGGAATGTCTCCATGTTTAGTAGCATGAGTGTAATCAATCACTAAGAAATTACAGATTGAAACAAAACAGGTTGTAGTTCTACTATGAACTCTATAGGCCTATCCTAATCTCATAACTTGTTTGTAGGGAATGCAGTTATTCTAGTCATTGGAACAATATTCCACCAAATGTATGAACATTTTGAAGATGAGTGTAAAGCTACTGGATTCTTAACTCCTGTGTACTACATGATTGCTATCATTGCAGTTGAAGCTGTAGTATTGTTCCCATTTGTAGGATCTTACATAGGTAAGTGCTAATTGGTACTTGTTAAATTGTTAGTGGCCCTCCAACAGCTTACGAGTGTTTCTTTAGTAAATGATGTTCTTAAATAGATTTGCTTGCTATAAGCATAGCTGTGGCATATACTATTGAGCAATGTAAATGCTCCACATCCAGACATTGAATTGCCGGTCCCGGTGGTCTAGGGGTCATGGCGCCCACCCGGCTAGTGGGAGACCTGGGTTCGATTCCCAGTCGGGGTTGGCTTTTTAATTTCTGGATTTTCACTTATACTATTGAGTACCGTATTGACTCAATTTATACACATATCATTTTAAGTTTGGAATTATATGCAGTTAAATAATAATGTTTTACTGATTATAAAGCAGAACTTGATACCTATCCCTACAAACATTTGATATCCTGAGGAAGTGATTTTCTGTACCTTTTGGGTAAAGCATAGGCAGGACATCCGTCGGACTACCTGTGGCCTGCCCTAACAGGAAATTACCCTCAGACTACCTTTCAGGATGGCCCATAGAGGAAACTTTTTAAATTTATTCAGTTTACTCTGCCTTTCAGGTAGACTACAGGCAGAACTTCCCTGCTTGCTTTCAAATAGGGAGGTGACTGTAGTAATTTATTCAGATCTTTATTTCATGTGTTCGTGTATCATTTGAAATTGCTGTAAGAAAATAACCAGTGTTTGAAAAATAAATTAAATTTGCTGTGTTATTGTAGTTTTACCAGCTATCATTATATATTAATTATTATTATATTTATTTATTATTATTATAATATTATATTATTATTATATTAATAGGCCCTACAAAGAAAATTTCACATCCATATGTGAACCTTTTTGAACGCTGAGTGGCCTTGTGTGGCTTATTGTTGTTTAACCTATATACTGTAGTCAATATTTGATAGGCCTTTTAAAATTCTCGCAGATAAAAACGTAGAATATTTCATTTTTAGGGCGCGACAGCGGCCTTATAAGTTTGCACCAGATTTATGTATGTATGTATGTATGTGTCAAATACTGTCTAGCCCGGTATCTCAAGTAGACAAATTATTATTTTATATAACTAGCTCAGTCGATATTACATTACTTACTCGTTTGATGGCTTGATGTTTACCTCACGAACAACCGTCGCACTTCGAAACAGGCCTGTTTCGACGTCCCGAAGCAGCTGTCGTGGGCGTCACACACACAAAAACCAGTCCTCCACTGACACCTTTTTAAACAACACTAAGTTTTTTTATCTTGTTATTTTTCTCAACTCAACAACAACTTCACTGAATGATTTCCTAACCCATATTCATTTCCTTGACCGACACAACCATACTGTCAGTCTTCCTTCCAACACCAAGACTCACTGACTACCCTTCCCTAGCAACCTGATCAACAAACTTCAACAATCTTTCTTTTCTAAAAACCATTTCTTCTTTTTACCAAGCTTCCTAGATCCAACCCTATCCGCCTTCCATATATGTTACAATTACCCCCCTATTTCTTATATTTGTCCTTTTAACGATAAATATAGAAATAATTATACCCCAAATGACCATCCCCTAAACGAATATATCCTCCATTCATACTGACTACCTCATCAACACTCCAACTATGGTCAAAGTTTGACAATACCTCAACAATGCCACTCTGTAATTCCCAACAATGTCTGACTTACTATAAAAAAATCCACCCAGTGAATAAAATAATATTTTTTTAAACTTCTCGACAACACTATGACATGACAAGACTATTATGACAACGCTATTACGACAACACTATTACGACAACACTATTACGACAATTACCCCCCATGTTTTTTTAATTTTTTGTCGCAATTTGAATTTCGTTCCACAAAAATGGAAAAAAAACATACCTATGACAACCAAAAGAACATCGAACCCAAGACAAAATGTCGGCCGATCACACTACAGCAACGAAACAAACATTTAACCACATTACTATCAACATGAAATCCACCAACACATACAGAACAAGTTTATTCCATAAACATTTTTTACGAGAGTTTCAACAGTTCCACCTCTAAACTTACTCCAGTCTCTTCCTACCCTCATCCATTCTTTCTCATAACAAACCCACTCCCTCTCATTATTGACCCTGGAATCATCTTTCTGCCCTACAGTCAAATCATTATTTTCCTCACCAACCAAAGCATCCTTGTACTCCTCATCTATCTCCACATCTTTATCCACCACTTTATCTATCTGTTGCTCTGTAACAACCCCGTCTTTCTTATCAAACCTCATCTCATCTTGCTCCTCCACTATCTCCACATTTTCCTTATCATCAACCTTGTCCTCTTGCTTCTCAACTATCTCCACATCTTCCTTATTATCCAACCAGCCTACTTGCTCTTCAATAATCTCTTTCACAACATCTATTTTTCCACTTCCTACCTCTCCTACGCTTCTCAAATCTTTTTCTTTCTTTACATCTCCTACATCCACCTGCTTTACCAAAAATATCGTTTTCATTTCCGCGGTCATGTCTCCCATCATCTTCTCCATATCTACCTGTTTAACCATATTCCTCTTCATCTCTTCCAAAGCCCTAGCTTGTTTATCCTGCCCTTTCTTCATCTCTTCCAAAGCCCTAGCTTGTCCATCCTGCCCCTTCTTCATCTCCGTGATCTTGGCTGTCACACCTACTTGCATCCTCATTAAATTCCTTATCATGCTCTTGATATCTCCATCCTCATCTGGTCCATCCATCATCCAGCTCCCTTCAATATCGTCAAGCTCCCTCTCCACTCTTAACCCCTCATATTCACTTCCTTCAATATCATCAAGCTCCCTCTCCATACTTTAACCACTCTTTGCTACTCCAAATTTTCTTGAACCTCCACTAGTCTATTCATACATTCACACAATCATACGTATCAACCTATGGACAATCTCGAATCTGATCTGCCGATTTACTAAAATTTGTTAACACATTCCCTAGACAAACTTCTCTAGCCTAATATTGATCTAAACCTATGGACAGACATCTACCATCTCGGTCGTTGTAGTAGACCGAGCCCTACACGTTGGAGCGCCAAATTGTCAAATACTGTCTAGCCCGGTATCTCAAGTAGACAAATTATTATTTTATATAACTAGCTCAGTCGATATTACATTACTTACTCGTTTGATGGCTTGATGTTTACCTCACGAACAACCGTCGCACTTCGAAACAGGCCTGTTTCGACGTCCCGAAGCAGCTGTCGTGGGCGTCACACACACAAAAACCAGTCCTCCACTGACACCTTTTTAAACAACACTAAGTTTTTTTATCTTGTTATTTTTCTCAACTCAACAACAACTTCACTGAATGATTTCCTAACCCATATTCATTTCCTTGACCGACACAACCATACTGTCAGTCTTCCTTCCAACACCAAGACTCACTGACTACCCTTCCCTAGCAACCTGATCAACAAACTTCAACAATCTTTCTTTTCTAAAAACCATTTCTTCTTTTTACCAAGCTTCCTAGATCCAACCCTATCCGCCTTCCATATATGTTACATATGTATGTATGTATGTATGTATGTATGTATGTATGTATCCGTTCGCATTTCACGCGCGACAAGAAAGATGTATTTATTTGAAGTAGAAGATATTAACGAATATAAATGAAACTTCAAATAAATACATCTTTCTTTTACATCTTTCAATGATCTCAGTAGAATGACGTATGTGTTTTGTAAATCTCAATATTTTGAGCCGGGCGTAAGTACCACTAAGTGCAAGTTTTGTAATACAACAAAATTTGTTACTTTGCACATCGCTACGGTTTTTTAAAAAATGTCTGCTATCAATTTTGCGTTATCATTATGAAACTCAAACTTGACCTGTAGTAATCCTTTGACTTTAGAATGGCGTAACATTTACATTTCTGACATTTGTATTTGAGACGCTACGTGTTACAGAAAATTCATTCAATTTTAAATTGTGTTTTTGGTTTTACACTTTATGGCCAATCTGAAGTAATGTTTATGCATTGTTACGAAAAATACGCATTCATGTTGTAAATCCAGTCGTATGTGATAGAAAAAAACAAAATAATACATAAAATATTATCCAGGGGTGACTAAACAGGTCAAGTTTTGGCCCGCATTTTGGGCTCGGCAAGATAAATGAATTTATTTCTGGTTGAAGATTGCAACCCATATTACTGATTTTTTGCATGGCATTTGTCACTAAAGGAATGTAATAGTATGTAAATTAGCAATGCTATTGGTTGAAGGATAGATGAATAATTCTAGTTTGAACGATCCTCAGCTCAGCCTCGCGCTATAAAGAACGACAAGTGGAATGCTCGTGTTTACGTGTGCGTGGACAAAATGTGGAATGACTGTTGTAGTACACTTACGCAAATGAGTCTTCCATTGTTAGATGCCCAATTACTATTATGGCAATGCAAAAACCGAGGATTTGTCCGGTGATACAAAAAGCAGTCTGGCCCAGATCGTATGTCGCCATGCTTCAAAGCCGGATTATATGTTAGTCACTCAACGATACTACCCTTGCAAAATGCATATGGCTGTTATTGAAATAAAACCGTGAAAGTTGTAATACGGAAAACTAAAACATGATATTAATATTACACAGAGCTGTATTTATTTGGTGTAGGCCTACACTGTAAAGTGTAGGCCTATATTACATACTAAGATTTTATTAAGTGTGTACAGTGTATCATTTTTTCTTTCTAATATTTGCGGTATGTACCCGATAGCGCAATTAGCAAGAGATTTGTATGTACGGCCGGAGTTAGAGCAGTTGCAACTTTGTAGTATACTTTCGTATGACACGACAGCGATTATCAAATTGGTTGTATTACTTTGAATATATTTATTCGTATGTATCACTGATTAATATTCGCAAGAAACCATGCACGTACCTCTCGTAACCAGAACATCAAACGACTTGATGATAGTAGAACCTTTATTAACAATATCGGTCTCTACAGCCAAAGCTCTTGCCATTCGACACAGAACAATAACAAAACATTTATTAAAAATAAAAATTGAAATTGAAGCAATTAACACTTAATGTATGTTTTAAAAAGCTAATAAGAAAGTGATGCCTAAAAATAAAAATAGATGAACGTAAAATGCATAAAAAATATCTTCGGTGAAGCTTGCACTCAGCTTGAATAATTTTCGAAACGTCTCGAAAAACAAGGTTCTTGTTCACCTATCAACTATCATAAGACCTATTACTCTGATATCTGTAAGATTGTAATAGGTCGTATAGTAGGAAATAGTCGAGTTATAGGTATGCTTCTTCATACGGTCCACTTTCTCCGCTTGTTCCATGTGATCCTCAAACCGGACAGTTGGATATAAAATAAACCCTTCCGACTTCCCCCTGTATGTATTTAATTAATTGAAGTTAATTGATATGTTGTGTGACGAAACGTCAGTAAACGGTGGCTTCACTGTAAAAGCACGCTGCCAGCTTATCGGTAAATGGCATCATGTTTAGTGGCAAGTGAATTATGAGGGTCTGTTTCATATCGGGGTCAGACACAGGAGGCGAAGAGGGAGGGGGAATCTTACCATGTGTTTATACAAAAAACGGAACATGCACCTAAATTATCTTATAGCTCGCAGTTTTGACTGTGTCGCCGTGATAGAATTCATTTTGCCTATCTGGACACTGTTCGTCACTATGTTCTAATGCCACAACAGTATGTAGAAACATTATCAGATTATAAATTTCAGCCCTTACATGACATGCATAAAGAAATTAATATATTCATATAGTAGAAATAGCATTCATTCTCCTTTTTGCAAGTCCAATTTACAGGTAAAAAATCATAATCCTAATGATGTCGGGATTGTTTTATGGGAGTTGTGTCTCAGGATTCTAATTATTTTATTTTTAATATTATTGGTTCACCAATAATAATAATTATTTTCATAATTTTGGTATGTAGTACGTGTCTTGCCCAAAAGTCAAAGTATCAAAGCAATACGTTTTACTGAATTCAAATTGTTTTATCGCACTTAGAACAATATCTACGAAATCTGTTATATTTATTGTTTCATGAAGTTTATGATCATTGTGCAATATGATATGTATTGTATGATTTTTTTGATGCACTCGTTAGGCCTACCGATTTCTATGTTTCCTGGTATATCGTTTACGGATTATTGCCATGTCCTAATGTCCCCCATTTGTGTGGAATTTCTTGTGCTGTGAAAACAGATGCCTTGTGGTCCGCGTAATGGTTTGGTCATGCTATAATCGGTGGGGCTGACTGTAAGGATCAAATTTCATCTGGAAAGTGTCACAGAATTTGTGCCTGGCCGTGGCCGTTATGGTTTCCGATATTTATGTGGCGTGAGGGGGGTTGTTTCTTAAAATCAGTATGAGAACAAAATCCGTCCACATATGCAGTAGTCTTCACAGCGAGTGCATGGGTGCGTGTTGACTTGTCCATGTGATTTGTATAATCGACGATCTATGAGTGTGCTATCAACATTAATGAAGTGATTATTGGATATTGCGTTTAAGGTGTTCACTTCACCCTTGTGTGTGTTATATTTATTTGTCTTTGTTTGTGCACGTTGTATGAACACATGTGTAGGCCGTGTGATCGTACTTGTGCGACGCTACGTGTTACAGAAAATTCATACAATTTTAGAGTGTGTTTTTGGTTTTACACTTTATGGCCAATCTGAAGTAATGTTTATGCATTGTTACGAAAAATACACATTCATATTGTAAATCCAGTCGTGTGTGATAGAAAAAACTAAATAATACGTACAATTATTATTCAGGGGTGACTAAACGGGGTTTAAAAAAAATTGTTTGTTTTTTTTTTGATCGCGATAGCGGTCGAACGAAAAGTCCGATCAATTTGAAATTTGGACCATCTACAAGCCTCGATGTGGATTTAACGTCATTAGTTTTGTGGACAAATCTGTTGAAAAGTTACAAAGTTACAATTTAATTATTACAAAGTTATTCCCAAACACAATGGCGGCAAAATGTGAGATAGCCATTTTTTAGTAAATTTCTAGCCGGTCACGAATATACAAATTTCAACGCGATCCGATGAGAATTGTAGGTACAAATTACAATTTTGTATTGCTGAATTGTAGTGAAGTAACTATGACAACGAAACATCCAAGCTATAATTTATATGGACAATCGATCTTTTATTGAACAATGGCAGGAAGTGTAATAACTATAACAGTAAAAACTCAAATCTTTCCACATTTTTGTCACTTTCATTGAACAATGACGATGGCTTTGAGAACTTTTCGCAAGAAAGTTCGTGGACATATGGACGCGCTCGTTTATCAACGCGTCAAACAGAGCGTTTTCCTAGTGTGAGTAGTCCATAAGTGCAGTATGTAGTTGAGACAGGGACTTACAAAGCCTGCCTGGAGGACTGGAGTTATAAGTAGTTCGGTAAATGAAATGGTGTACAATTCAATTTTATCCTTACATTTTGTCAATATGCGTAAACATTTATAATGATTATCTTATCACACTTTTTAGTTTTTATTATTGGTTAAATGGCAATTTAAAATCATAGCAGAAGACCGTTTTAATATTTTAAAATATGATTCATTTTTAAGAAATGATGGGTCCTATTTACGTTTGGGGAAAATGAGCTTCTATTGTTATATACGTTCCAATTCCATTATATATATTTTTTTAAAATTGATCGCGCCCTACAGTAAATGGCATAAGTCCATTTACAGATAAAATCATAATCCTAATGTTGTCGATATAGTGTTGTAAGAGTTGTGTATCACGATTTTAATTAATGTAATCGAATCATCGTATCAGCAGATTATTTTTAATCTCGTGGATGTTCTTTTAGAGCTAATATTACATCACCCTGGTATCTCGGAGGGCGAAATGTGTTTCTTTCAACTATTAATTTTTTTAAATATTTATTTACTTCACCTCGTTTTATAAATTATAACAAGTGACACTGTCGGTATTTGATTAGTTTGTAACATATGCCCCGGAAATGACTGGCGAGGGAACAAGGTCGCGCCAGCGACCTTGTTATACATAAACATTAATTTTGTAGCCATCGGCCAACAATCTACTCCTTCTTAAAAAGAAAAAGCAAGTAGCATTATTTTCAAATGAAGATAACAGCATTTAGCCATTGTCCATAGGCCTAACTCTACTCACGAGTATTTACACACTGATCATGGAGTTGGTCTGAAAATATACATGTCAGAAGAAAATGGGCTAGAGCTGTAACAGTATACATGCACTTATGAAATGTAGTATGTTTCAACTGTACCAAATAATGCTTAATACTCTGCATTCAACACGCAACTATAATATATGTACTGTATAATAAATAAAATAAACTGCATCTAAAGAAAGTAACCAGAAACTTCTGTAAAATCTCAGATCTGTGTAATTACTTAACAGTTTCTTAAATACGTTATCTAATAATCAAACACTTAAAGAAAGCATTCACAATATATTTAAACTATCATTTGCCACACCATGCAATGGATTTTCTAGTTTTCTAGTAATAGTAGTTACAACAAAAATAACTAGGAAAACGCTCCGCGTTGACAGATGAGCGATTTTTTTCAATGCATCAAATCAAATAAATCATTTGCATGTCATATTACTCTTTCAAAAAAAAAAAAAACCTTTATAATAAACATATGATTTTTTTACAAGATGGCGGATCAAGTTACAACCTTAATACTGTACTTGTGTATATTATTTCTCGATATGTTGCTAATATATGCACGAAATATTATTTAAATCCGTTAAGATGTTTTCTTTAAATAAATTAAAACCTTTAAGTTGATTTTTCAATGGACTTCCGCATAATTTTATTCGACCGTGGTCTACTCAATAGGCTCTAATTCACAAACTATTAAACCTTTCACTGTATTGAAAGTTCAATAATGTAGATACAGACTATATCTAAAATGTTATATTGTTTAATCATACAATAACCCACTTTTAAATCAAAATTAAAAGCTTTTTAATTTGTCTCCAAATTTCTTTGTTAACATTTGCATTTTTGCCGTGAAAGTCACAAAACATAACACGTCATTGTAGCCATTCTATGATAGCTATCAAAATTCCAAATACATAGTGAAAAAGGTCTGACTGTTCACGCCATTCGTGCCGCATACTATGTGTATCTAACTTCAATAGTCCGCAAATGCGAATCATATCGGTGGAACACTGTAAAAATGAAGAAAATTACTGCCATAAATAAACAATATTTGTTTGTAACATCGTGGTTAAAGCTACAATTTTGAAACTATTGTTGAGTGTTGGTACTATTGATGTGGACTTACATATAAAAAATTATTTATATCGGTGTGTAAGTTTTAATTTAATTAAATAAATTACAAAACATGTTTTTCAGTAATTAATTTTTTGTAGGTTGGCATCTTACGTCATTGTAGCCATTCTATGACAGCTATCAAAATTCCGAATAATAGTGCAAAGGTATTGTTACGTACGCTATGTTTGGTGTATACTATGTGCATCTAACTGCAATAGTCCGCAAATGCGAATCATATCGGTGGAACACTGTAAAAATGAAGAAATTATTGTCGTAAATAAACAATATTTTTTTATAACATGGCGGATAAACTTACAATTTTGAAACTATTGTCAAGTGTTGGTACCGTTGATGTTAATCTACAAGTGAAACATCATTTAAATCCGTGTGTAAGTTCTAATTTAATTAAATAAATAAACAAATTTGGTTTTTCAGAAATTAATTTTTTGTAGGTTGGCATCTTGATGAATTTTGCTGGTTATATTAACAGCATCGAGTTTAGTGGTCACAAATGTTGCCCGAAAATTTCAGCAAAATACGTCAAGCCGTTTGACCTGTGCGCGACGAACAAAATTTAGCGCACATACACATACACACACACACACACACACACACACACACACACACACACACACACACACATACACACAGACAAAGCGCCGATCGAGTTGTATGAAGAAATTCACTCCGCTTCGCTACGCTCATCTAATAAATAATAAATATCACTAAGGGCCGGTCTTAAAATCTCGTAATAAGAAAGTTATTTGTAGCAATTAAGCTATTTGGAGGATTTCAAGGGTTTTGATTGGTGGTTGCCATGGAGAAAACAAGCTATTTGACGAATAAGTACTATAGGCTAGTTATTGACACATTGGAAGGGCTGGTTGGGTCCACCCTACTGAACTGTCGGAAGCGTTTCTTATTTTGTGTAGGTTGACTTTTCAGCTTCCCCTTCCTACTTGCTCCACCTGTTTTTGGTCACAGGAAATGGCACTGTGTATGACTACTTAATATTGTACAATACATTAGAATCTATATGATATCAATGTAGGCCTACAACTGCCAGTAATTGTATGTATTTCTCCATTTGTACTTTAGCAAAGGTAATGAAATTCAACAACAAAAAACCAGTTCCTGATGTTCTCCGGGATGACTGGATGAAAAGTTTAAACGAAAATGGCTTTGCGAGACAACAGCAAACCGATGCCAGGTTGGTACTACCTATGAATCCACTGATGATTTTGATTGCTTCTACATAATTTAAATGATGTTGAAAATTGAAATTGAAATGAAATTGAATTGAGAAATATATTAATGTGTAATATATAATATTCAACTACTGGTACTGTGGAGACTGTATGTGGGGCTTACCTAGTTAAAAATAAAATACGTTATTATTTTTTCTCATCCTGTTTTGTGTTTTGCCATTTGATTCTCAATGGTAATTGCTAATTCTATTGTTTAGGGAAGGATATCCGGACTTTGAAGAGCTTTTAGAGAAACAGTCTGATGTGATTCGATACCTAAAAGACCACAATGAGAAACTGAGTGTGAAGATATTATCCCACAATACTTAGATGTTGGAAGTCATCCATAGGCTGGAGTCTGTGTTAATACAGAAGCATTAATTTGGAAATTTTCCTATCTTACATTTTTGGTTACAAGCAGAAAACGTGCCTCAATCTCTTCATTAGACCGCAGACCACACTACATTAACCTGAGTTTTCATTCTGGCAAACATGTAGGGAGTGGATTTGGAGTGATTGGTAGTGTATTTTGCCACCTTTTGAATATTGAGTTGCAATTTTGGCACCAGTCACTGTATTTACAGGCGTCTATGCACAGGTATTGGCTTTATAGTAGTACAAGCGTATTGACATGCGACAATGATTGTTCTCTTCTTTGCAGCCACATGAAGCAAGCATTAAAACTTTTGATGAAACTGGATCTTGAGTCATTACTCATTAGTACCAGAATAGCTGCTAGTTTTTAACAACCCACCTACAGTCGGTGTATGCTGGGATTGTAGGGCATGGTTCTAGTGATTTTCACTGAATGTGTGCTTGGTTGATAGTAAACTCCTTTTATGTGTTGGAACAAGTGCATCTTTTATAGAAAACAGTTTTTTAAAGTCCTTCTCCGATCTCTAGAGTAAAGAACGCAAATCTGCAATCATTGTTGAGGATGCAAGTGGATTGTACTAGGAAAACGTTCCCTCTGCCCTTGAACAGGGCCCTCTTCAGCCCACCCACCCCTACCTGACATTCAGAAGGAGGAGTGGTAACAGTACAAAGTCAAGTGCAGTATGGTCTAATGAATAGGTAGGTTTCTTGCTTGTAACCAAAAATGTAAGATGTTTAGTTTCCATAGGCCTTTTATAAAAGTGCTTGTATATACTATAATATAATAATTTATGATTGACGATTGTACATACACCTTACTATTAGTATAAGAAACGATGGAGATGTCAGTGCCGTAGTACAAGGTTCTCTAATTTGGGAGAGAAACCCTGAAAAAGTCAAAGAATTGAAAACTGAGGATAAAAATTTAAATGTTATGGAATACTCAACCAATAGGCAACACGCGTACGATTTTTTTGTTAAACCAAACACTTAGTTTAATAGTATTAGATACAAAAAGTATATTAATGCAAGTCGCACGTAAAAAAGAAATTTTTAAATAGGTTTAATGTGGTCGCATTTATTGAAGTTTAAACTGGGGATCTGAAACGCGTACAGGTGGCTGTGACGCAATGGTTCTGTAGACTTGGCGTAACAGACCAATCGCTGAGGCGGTGAGCGTACAAAGTACAAACCCATGACGTCAAATCCACTCTACATGGCGGCGGCTCGTTTTTCGCGCCCTTTTATTTATCGTTACTAAACCAATTATTTTGAGGCATAGACTGATCCGTTTTTCAAAATTCAAAGACACAAAATTATTAAATGAGAGACAAGGTATTTAAAAATCGATAACAATTTTCATACGCGTGTTCCCTATTCCGGACAAAAAATGGAAAAACCTAGAGAAGTCTGGGAAAATGAATAGGCCTCTACCTACAGTCATTCTGAATTTACATACAATTACCGCCACTACTTGTAGCCGTAAAGTTGTTTTCGGGGCTCTTCTAAAGAAATTAAAAAAAAAAATGCCTTCTGCAGACTTCCAGACTCCATCTTCTGAATATGTAATGCACAAAGAGTGCCTTGGATTGGATTTGAGGATTTGTAACTTGTGTTACCACTGTGTAATGTTTGTTGTTAACTAGTTGTCAGTTCAGGTTTGTGTAGGAACCTCAAGAATTGCAACTGTATCATTCTTCTTTCTTATGACAGGGTTAGTATTATGTACGTATGTTAGATGTATGTAGGTAGCTAGGTACATTTTAACATGTGCATCTTATTTGGCAGTCAGGAATTTGCTTTTTTACTACAATTAAATGTTTTATGAATTATGACTAGTACTTTAAATCCCATTTGATGCATGATTGTATAACTTGTATAGATTTAGTTGTGTTTACATAGTTCTAAAGTTTGAAATGAATCATGCAATAAAGTGTATGTGTCTATAATGTATATATTTGTCATTCTTGTTAAATAAACGGGTGTTTATGTAGCCTAAATAAAACGGTTATCATTAAATTTGTACTACATTACAGTCACAGATAATGGCTTGTTGTCTGTGCTACAGTATTACCAAGTACTTTTGCAACTTTCAGTAAGTATGGTTTATCTAATGCTTTTCTTTTCAGATTCGAATCATTTTGAAACGGTTGGTAAGAAAAGTATGAATAAAAGGCTAATAAGAGAGTAGTTATGAATTGATATGAATTCAGGAACTCAATAATGTCTGTCTCAATAGGGACGGCCGTTTGTGTTTTTACGTTTTTGACCCATAATAAGATAAACTCATTATTATTACTTATTTGACCGCTTTTGTCCGAAACACTTGTTACTGTTTGTTAGAGCAGATAAGAGGGTTCGAAAGCTTGCGTAAAAGCTTGGTTCTCTTTGTCAAGTGCTCGGCAATCCAGGTTAGTGGAGGAACCTATATAACTGGTTAAACTACACCGTTCTTTCGGATGGGACGTAAAGCCGATGGTCCCCTTGGTACTGTTTTACAGGAGTGGGCTTCCTCGTTTCCTTTCCTCATGATCATTGAACAATCATTGCAATGCTCGTCATGAAAGTAGTTATGTTCAGGCAACTTTAAAAGTAATACATGAAATCATTTCCTCACTCTGCCCCCCCCCCCCCCCCCCCCCCCCCAATAATATATAAAAAAATGAATTGAATATTCGTAAATTTCCTTCCACTCACGAATATGTAATTTTTAACTTGTTTACAATTTCGCACCTATAAATTGCTCGCTTGTAAACGCATCACAATAGTTACGTTCACAAGTAATGATACAGCAACCCTAATAATTACTGCTAATACTGTATACCAAATAAAATACAACTGTGAAGTTTGAGATTATTTAAGATATGCATTTGCACACACTTGGCTGAATTACCACTTGCTACAAAACTTGAATTCTATTTAAAGGTGCATCGTTGCACTAAAGTAGGGCCTATATATATTTTCATCAACTGTATTATCTAGATGTTATTGTGTGCAATATTGGAATTAATTCGTTCATGTGTAAAACAACATGGATAGTAAAATACATTTATTTATGGTCTTGTATTTATACATTGATGTTGTTACATAATAATTAATAACATATTTATTCATAATAATTTACACCAACTTGAAAATAAACAAGTTATACTAATCTATACTTCAACTTTTGCAATAATTATTTCATACATTCCTTTCGTTTTCAGAATCAGTCATCTCTAATAACAGAAAATGCTAGCAGATACTTTTTATTGATTGTTAACTAGTAATATGTACGGACAAAGTAAATATAACCAGCACTTTCGAGTAAGTACATCAATAACCGGTACTGATGGTAACAACAGTACCTTGGTTACTGTGTATAAATTCGTCAACATGAGGTACGATCATGCTACTTACAAATTATACCATTTTGTCTTATTTATTGTTACCATAGTCTAAAACTGAATGCAGATGAAGAGTTCATGAGGTC
This sequence comes from Isoperla grammatica, assembly GCA_945910005.1. Taxonomy (NCBI): domain Eukaryota; kingdom Metazoa; phylum Arthropoda; class Insecta; order Plecoptera; family Perlodidae; genus Isoperla; species Isoperla grammatica. The sequence continues at coordinate 1,434,483 of OX246738.1, read as the reverse complement.
CTCAGGTAATGAACAAAAGCTATACTTAGCCGTGCACGTTGCTGATGTGCGATGATTGATGTGTGAAGCTGATGCGCGCTGACCAATCACAGCGTTTTTAGTAGTTTCCCATGGCCGGCAAATAAAGTTATTACACACAATCACATACAGTGTTGTTTATATATAATACATCGCAACACAACAGTCCATGTCCATGTGAAGATCCACTTAGGTCGTCGCAAACTATGACCACTCAAAATACTCAAATAGACTAGATGTGCATTCTGGTGGCAAGAAAATAAACGATTATGAGGAGTTTCTCTCAGTTGTTCATGCTAAATCATCAATGGCACAGATAGAGAGGTTGCTAATCAGTGCTATATCTATTGTTTGCTTCATAGCCTTTAATAGTGTTGCCTGAGACGATTTCTTGTCGAAACTATAAAATGAAACGTTACTTGGTTGTGTAATATACCGCAAAATGGGTCTTATTTTCAAAATTCAACTACCCATATTTGATATAGCATGTTGCATACTCTACCATCTCACATGCCTACATTGTTTCACTCTCATTGTTTGCATAGCAGATGCTTATGAGTAGGGCTAGGATGTTCAGGACCTTTCAAAGTGAGAAAAGGGCAGGCAAATAGTACCTTTAAAACAGCAAAAAAGGACCTGTTTGAATTTAATCGAATTCTATTGGTTTCATTACTTTCAGTATTGTTTTATGAAATTAATTCAGTTACACCAATATATTTTCGTTGAGTGGGGGGGGGGGGGGGGGGGGGGGGATAGTGTTGTCGATGTATCAAACACAAGAAGAAATTTTGTTTGCGGTTGCAAACTTGTTTCTCTTGTAGATGCGTCGCTGCAGACATCGGCTGGCTCATCTCATCTCTGAGGCTGACTCATCGTTACAGTATTTGACAACAAACAAATCATTGCGTATGCTTGACCCAATGATGTGGCAAGCTCGACACTGCACTCGCACGTTTTGCATCCGTTTTAGCAAATTATATCAAAATAGGAAAAAAATCCCTTGAAAAGGCCCAAAAGGACCTTTTCTCATGAAATGATGTAAATAGGCATTTTAAAGCAAAATAAAATGCATATTTTTGGCATCCCTAACACTTGAAACACACTTAAAACTATTTTCCAGGCGATTATTTACCCCTAGAAAAAAAGGAGATGTCCTGAACATCCTAGCTACCCTACTTATGAGTTATGAGCGCCGTGCATATTGTGTACTAAATTAGGGCCGTAATCTTATTACAAAATTAATAATGCTTAAACTCTCAAGATTTCACCATGGACTTATAATAAGTCCATGATTTCACCACGTTTGTGGACACAGTGGGATGTGAAAGCGATTGTAAATTAAAATTTTGGAATCAAACACAGAATCTTCGGTTCTCTGATACCGGGACCAAAGATTATAGGCCTAAACTGTAAGTAAGTCGCTCTATTTGTGATGACTACAAAATAAATATGCATCATTTCGTACCCTTTTCAAGTGAAAATTAAGCTCTGATCCAACTACACTACAGCAGTAATTTGGTGCTTTAATTAATTAAATGAATGACTATAGTCAGTCAATATGATGTCCATGTTCATATTCTTTCAGTTTTATCGTGAATAAAACGCAAAATGACTGCCAGTATAAGAAGTCTGCTGTTGAATTACATGATGCAGGCCCTTACAAAGCAAATAGTAACGTAATAAATACAGACAAATCCATTGTTAGTAATAACGGATTTATCTGTGCATGGCCCCGGTATAATAATTGCTATAGTCCTCCCAACGAATCTATTCTCATGCTTTCGTCATTAACCCCTGAGGCCTCGAAGTAAACTTCCGCGGACGGTTTACTGCCTGTGTTCATGCGCGCACTATTGCCGAATACTAAGATGGCGCACGACGAAATTAGCTCGCTAACGTTGAAATCTACTTGATCTCCGCCTGGCGGAGGGTCGTCGAACTGGGAGTTCGACGAGCCTCCGCTAGGTGGAGATCAAGTAGACCTTGTTGTGTACCCAATGAGAGTTCGAGAATTCGAAGAAGTTCACAGGAACTATCAAAATCCAGCAAGCTGTGAGCAACATTGGTAGTCTTTTGTTTTTATTGAAAGCCTGTCAAAATGTATACAAATTCACACTTTACAGTATGATCCATAGAAAAACTACTCGCAGCAAGTATTTATTCTAATATTCCACTGTGTTCTAGAGGTAGGTCTAAACTGTAAAGGTATAGTCCGTCCTACTTTAGTTTTATGAAATAAAGTCGTTTAAACACCGGCGTTTCCGCCATTTCTTGGTATCGAAAGCACCGAAAGCTGTGAATGGCTGGGTGCCCAAGGGGTGCCCGGGATCTATTTTCAATCATCATTTCTCTTCAAACACGACTTATTGGTTTTGTTACTACAAACTTATATTTGTATTTAATTTTTAAAAATATTCATCGTGTAATAATATTAATAGCAACTTACACAAATGATAGAATTACCATTTATCAACATCGGACAAGTTGGCCAACTCACGAACTGAGAACAATCCGACGCAATCTTCCATCAAGCACACGGAGGAATGACAAGTTAAGTTGCCATTCTGGACATGGCCTGTGATGAAAGCATGAGAATAGATTCGTTGGGAGGACTATATTATGTCGGTAGCCTGTGACTACTGGTATTCTTAATTATTGAATGCATTCATTCATTCTATTGTTTATAAAAGCCACCACATCACGACGTTATTGTTTATATTGGGTAGAATATAACAATAATAATAAAAATAATAATAATAATGGAGTCTATGGCTGATCTGGAGGAGGAACTTCTCCATCTGACACGGGATCTATCCGAATGGTTTCTCCCCAACAAATTATCCTAAATCCAGGCAAGACGCAAACAATCGTCCTTGCTCCTTGAGGGAACCGAGTGTTATCCCATTCCACAATCGCACTGGCATCCGAAACAAAAACTCTCGGATTGATAGTAGACCATCAACTCAAATGGATACCCCACATAGAAGACCTTGTTGGGAAACTGGCCAGAGTTGGCTTCGCAATAAAAACTGTAGCAAGACAATGCAACATTTCTACAGTCAAAACAGTTTATTTTGCATTAGTCCAATCCATTCTACAATATGGTTTAGTGTTTTGGGGTAGCTCGTCCTCGGCCAAGCGGGTATTTGTTGCTCAGAAGAGAGTAATCCGCTACATGGTGGGAGTGTGTAGAAGGACATCTTGCAGACCCCACTTCAAGGACCTAAATATACTGCCATTGCCGTGCTTATATACATCCGACAATTGTGTGCATGTTCACCAGGGAAAAGCTTCACCTGTTTCAAGCGGCTAGCCACCAATACAACACTCGAGGATCCTCCGAATTACAACACAAATACTGCAAGCTGAGCTTGGCTTATCATGGGATTCTACAGTCAGGTCGTAGACTCTACAACAAGCTTCCAGACGAGATCAAAGACTCCCCAGGTATACGAATATTCAAATGCAAAAATGTTGTTTCTGAAAACGGAGCAATATTATGATGTAGCCGAGTTCACCGGTCAAGGAACCAAGCTATGAGCCATACAATGACTTCTAGGCCTATACGACCTTATGATGTAATATTTAACCCACCTTGACAATGTACATACAATCTTGTATTGTGGTTATACAGCTAAGAAATGAAAGAAATAATAACAATGGTAATAATAATAATAACAATACTAATAATAACAATCATAATTTATATCTGCTCCCTGTGTCCAACAATGAAGTCGGGTAGGGGATAGGAACTTCATCCCATCATATTCTGGCCCCTAGGTACATCGAAGCCGGCTGGCCATGCCTGACGCTTCCCTCATGTTAACTTCCTCCGGCTCCTCGTCTTCACTTTCTTCTTCCTCTGCTCTTTCTACAAATTCTGTCCATACTTTTCTATCTTCCCACCATCGTTCCTGATTGACCTCTTCCCAAGTTGCATTTCTTCTTTCCACGTCCATTGCTATCACTTCTTCCCACCTCAGTCTTGGTCTTCCCCTTTTTCTTTTCTTTTTCCCTGCTTCTTTCTCAAACTCGATTTTCGGGATCCTGTTTTCCTGCATTCTTTTCATGTGGCCAAACCACCGCAATCTTTCTTTTCCCAGCTTAAAGTTTAGACTCTCCACTCCAAGTTCCTTCCTTATCTTTGAGCTCCTTATCTTATCAATCTTGGTCACTCCTGCCACACTCCTTAGGAACTTCATTTCTGCTGCTTGTATTGCTTTTTCTTCTTTTCCCCCAACTGGCCAAGTCACCGCTCCATACGTGAGTACTGGTACAAAATATGCTTTGTATATTACCAATTTGCATTGCCTTGGTATATCCTTTTTCCAAATCAGTTTCCTCACTAACTGGAAAAATTTTTCAGCGGTCCCCGTTCGTCTTCCAATCTCCTTGTCAATTTTACCATCAGATGAGATGATGCTTCCAAGATACTTAAAATCCTCAGTCTCTACTAGCTCTTCGCCTCGCAGTACAATCTTTGGTCTTTCCGCTTTCCTCTTCTTATTCCCCATAACCATCACTTCGCTCTTAGCCATACTTATCTCTAATCCAAACTCTTGAGTCCCTTCATTCCACTTATCTACTCTTTGTTGTACTTCTTCCCGTGACTTTCCCCATATTAGAACATCATCAGCATAAATTAAGGTTCTAGATGCCTCCGGTCCGTCTGTCTCTACTTTCCTCAATATCTCGTCAAGTACTATATTAAAGAGCATCGGTGACAGCACACTTCCTTGTCTTAAACCTGTTTTGACTTCAAACCAATCCGTTCTGCCCTCCCTGGTTTCCACGCAACTCACACTCTTCATATACATGCTCTGCACTCTTTCCACCAGTTTTCTGTCAACCTTCTTTTTCCTTAGGCTTTCCCACACTCTCTCTCTGGGCATTCTATCATAGGCCTTTGTGAGGTCTAGGAAGACCATCCATATCTCCTCACCATTCTCCCTTTCTCTTTCCATCATTTGACGTATTGAGAAAATCAGGTCCACCGTTGACCGGCCCCTTCTAAACCCATGTAATTCCTCCCTTAAGCTTTTCTCCACATGTTCTTTCATTCTCTTCTCTAGCACTTTTTCATATAGTTTAGCACAATGGCAGAGTAGAGTTACACCTCTATAATAATAATAATAAAAATAATAATAATAATACGACGTAAAGAAGACACACGAGGACGACGCAGAGAAGATCACATCAACAAGTACTAATAAGACAGTGAACGACTGAAGTTGAACAAGGTACCTCATGGAAATACTTGACATTACATCTGTATTATCCGTATAACATACAAACACCGGCTTTGACCGAGATTGATGACTATTTTAACTAGTACCTACAAGCCACGTACCTGCAGCCAGCTGAGCGTGGCGCTAGACAATAATAATAATAATAATTATTATAATAATAATAATAATAATATAATAATAATAATACCTTTTCGTATAGAAATACCCCTCATAGGTGCACACCAATGTTACTAGTTAAAATAGTCATCAATCTCGGTCAAAGCCGGTGTTTGTTGTTGTCGGATGAGTGAATTGTTAAATAAGGTAGACACATGGAAATACAATACATTACGTCCGTAGGCTATAAGTCTATAACATGTTAACGCCGGTTTTGACCGAGATTTTATGATTGTGATACAATCATTAAAATAATAATACTACCGTAATAATACTAATAATAATAATAATAATAATAATAATAATAATAATAATAATAATAATCATAATAATAATAACAGTACCTAATATATTACAATCACCTAACATACGTACATAAATTACATAATTACATAATTAAAAATTGCCAATATTACTATAATAATAATTGAAACCGATCCAGTTGTGTTACATTGCAGTGTTCTATCAATGTCTATTACACTGTACCCACAGTTGTCTCCTATACTTCTGTGGGCCCCATTCTATCGCCCTGCAGCACGCTCGGTCCCTCCTCCATTTGCTTTATTCTTTGCATGATTTGGGCGTGTTCTTCTAATAATTGCGCGAATTGGTTCTTCCTTATCTCCGCTTCGCCCTGAAACAACAAAACCAAATGACATAATGTGCTTTTCGTTTTTGTTCGATTATAGCATATATTTTCATTTTTGTTTAAAAATACAATCAAATCATTCACCGTAGCCCAATGTCCCAAACTTATTCTCAAAAGAGAATAACGCTAGATAATACAGTGCTTCTGAACGTTGTGTATTGTGTGGGCCACGTACAACAAATATAGGTATTTCCCAGACCACCATGTTAAATACCCATAACGTTAAACAAAACCAGTATCATTTACCAATGCACGTTCAAGAGGAACGCACAGCTCTCCATTATATGAATATTTATGTAGTGCAGTGGCATATTATCTGGAAGTATATTTCGGGGACTCCCCTCAACACCGCCACAGGAAAAATGTAATTAAAAAAATTGTGTACAGGTTATTTATACTCACACTACACACACGACTAATTTTTTCAGTTGGTTACTTTTGTTTTGACTATGACATTCTCATGTTGAGATGTTTTCACTAACGGTACAAATTGTCAGACAGTAAGTTAGAAGTAGAAGCTCAAGCAGTTTTGTACAAGTATTCTCTTTCGTGTCGAGACTTTTATGATTATGTAAGACAGGATACAAAGATGCTACGTGAAGCAAAATCGCTTGACATAATAAAAAGTAACCAGCTAAAACGGAGTTTACCAACTCACAATAAAAACTGGTTTCGAGAGAAAATGTATACCTGTAAAATGAATATTAGATCTCTTAATTCATCTTCTGGCGTCGAGCGCCCATACATGGACTTACAACGAAGTTTCTATTATAATAAGTCCATGGAACGTCTGTTACAGCAATGACTTATTATGGTAATTAAGCCCATTAATCATAATTACAGGATCCAAAATTTGTTCCACCTTTGGCGAATCCATTCCATTTCCCATCCCATTTCCCATTTTCTTTGCATTTCTATTTCCCCCTTTTCCCCATTTCCCTCCATTTCCCCTATTTCCCTCCATTTCCCTCTGCATGCTCTGTCAATTTCAATATTGCCGTATTTTCACGTTTAATAGTTGGTAACTCTAATTGTAGTTTATAGTATGTGCGACCACCGTATTTCTAAGATATGTGGTCGTCGTTACTCGTTAGATGCACTAGTTGCGACAATTGTACGAAATACACGTATGATTCACCTTGATTTGTTGTATCCGTGCGTCCGACTTCTCCTTGTCGGCAGGACTCGACTCCTGCGGCCGATCCTGGCTTGAAACCTCCTCTATTCTGCTGCATTCTCCGCCCGATTCGGACGGGAAGGGTTCGTCTAGGTCGCCGTCCACGTCATCGATAACCAAGCTGGCAAACAAACGTCTCGATTAACCTCGCTGCCGCACACTGTATGGCTCTAACAGCAGCATAAACTGGTGTTTCCAAAATTAAATAAATTCCAATTAGAACAGTCATGTTGAACGTTTAAAAATAGCTTCGGTCGATGAATACCGTTTTATTGTTACTTCGAAAAAATCGTTTTTATACGGTTGTAATCATCGTCTTGTTTGTTTGATTTTCTACATCTTCTGTAGATTACCTACAGGATAGTTGGGAAGGAATCTCCCAGAATCCATTATAAATAAAACCAAACAAATCTTCCGTCAAAGTTACCGATGATGATCGTACCAAATCCTCAACCATCATTCAACATTGTAGCACAGAGACTCTGTTGGTCTAATTATTTCACACCTAATAACTAGAGGTGTTTGTAAATGGTGTTACGATTCCTTAAATATCGTTTATGGATTTAACCATTCCGATTTTATGGCGGTGTTTTGAATTTTTTGTGATTTTGACACAAAACGTGTTAAAATATAAAAAGACACATCCAATTATGTACTGATGTAAGCCTACAAATGTGATCACCCAACATAAACAGAGCAGAATATAATATTCGAACGTCTGTAATAAAATTGGAAAAACATCAACTTGTTGGTTAAGAAGACATTAATTAACACAGAAAAAGGCTAAAAGGTAGAAAAAAATTCCGATTTTGCGATCACTTCACTAATTAATACAAATGTCGATGCTATGACTGGATAGTGGCGCAATTCACGAATTATGCGGTGAAATTTTGGTGTTTTTGAGGTGCTAATCGACAGGTATAGACTTTCCTTACCCCCCTCCCCCCTCGCTACCTTCATTATCTGCACATTTCGCGGTTCGCAAAAAACAAACACTTATACTGATACTGTTAGTGACAGGCGCAATAGAAAGGAATTTTACGGGCGGATATTTGTGCCCCAGCATTCATCAACAACAAAATTCATAATTGTTTAGAATTTCCATTAGGAACACTCAGATTTATTTATTCATTTATTTATTTATTTATTTATTTATTTATTTATTCATTCATTCATTTATTTATTTATTTATTTATTTATTTATTTATTTATTTATTTACTTATTTATTTATTTATTTATTTATTTATTTATTTATTTATTTATTTATTTATTTATTTATTTATTTATTTATTTATTTATTTATTTATTTATTTATTTATTTATTTATTTATTTATTTATTTATTTATTTATTTATTTATTTATTTATTTATTTATTTATTTATTTATTTATTTATTTATTTATTTATTTATTTATTTATTTATTTATTTATTTATTTATTTATTTATTTATTTATTTATTTATTTATTTATTTATTTATTTATTTATTTATTTATTTATTTATTTATTTATTTATTTATTTATTTATTTATTTATTTATTTATTTATTTATTTATTTATTTATTTATTTATTTATTTATTTATTTATTTATTTATTTATTTATTTATTTATTTATTTATTTATTTATTTATTTATTTATTTATTTATTTATTTATTTATTTATTTATTTATTTATTTATTTATTTATTTATTTATTTATTTATTTATTTATTTATTTATTTATTTATTTATTTATTTATTTATTTATTTATTTATTTATTTATTTATTTATTTATTTATTTATTTATTTATTTATTTATTTATTTATTTATTTATTTATTTATTTATTTATTTATTTATTTATTTATTTATTTATTTATTTATTTATTTATTTATTTATTTATTTATTTATTTATTTATTTATTTATTTATTTATTTATTTATTTATTTATTTATTTATTTATTTATTTATTTATTTATTTATTTATTTATTCATTTATTTAATGTCTCTCTATCCTATTCATTTATGAAAACTGGTTTCCAAAGGAGGACCTTAAATAAAACTAGGCTATGCAAACAATTAAAAATAATGAAATCATACATAACAATAACAACAAAAACAAAACAAACTATACTGTACTATAAAAAAAATCAAGAACAAGAAAAAATAGTTGAGAAATTAAATAAAATAATATCAAGTGGAAATAATATAATATATTAAATAATAAAAATAAAAGTATATAAATATGAAAGAACATGAAGAAAAAATGTTGGAAAAAATACATATTATATATAAAAGTGAAAAAAGAAGAAAAAATATGAGAAAGAAATAAAATCGAAAAAAGAAAAAAGTGATTTGTTTACGGTCCCATCTCAAACGAAAGTGAGGATTGCAAAAAATCAGAAACTGCAATCTGGGAAATATAAAATTTCACGTAAAAGCAACTCGGGAAGCCGCACACGCCTTCTATCTTCACTTCGAATCTTGAAAATCAGAAGGTCTTGAAATTCTTGATCCGAGAAAATCATTTAATAAGCAGAGATCAAACTGAATCAAGAAAATTCAGGAAACTGAATATAGATTCCCGACTGACCAACAAACCAATCATCAGATGAAAAACCACTAACAATAAAACAATATTAACTTAAGCGCGCTTAACTATCTGATTGAATTAGTTATTCTAGTTATAACTATCCAGTCGAAGTAATTGCCTTGCATTGAAGAGGCTTTAAGCCTTCAACCACATTGAAGAGGCTTCAACCAATTGTCATAGCATGGCAACCTTGAAACTGTGTGGACGTTATTACGAGGTGTGACTCAAATAATTATAACACTGCCAACTCGATATTCGTACGTTTATTGCGAGAGTGGTGTGTCCTTGCAGCTGTTGTGCGCTATTTCTCAAGCTAAACCATACGTCACATAGATGGCCAGGCCCACGATGCGTAGCCTACTACTGAACGTACTACTGAAAGCTATAGGTAGCATCTTCGAGGTCGTATACGCGGTTGAAGCTATTTATCCGGCGAAAAAAGTTCGGCATTTACCATGATCACGAATGCACACTCAATCTACAGTATACACTCTATTACCACCGGTAATCGGCGGTAACGTGATTTGTACTATGCTATTGATTCATTATAATGTGCCGCCCACGCTGTGTGGGGTACAAACTCCGTTTTCCCGACAGCCTGGGATTCAGTTGTCACCCACGAAGACAGAGATAATAAGATTTGAGCTTTACCAGGGGAGCCGACTATGTGAGTGCTCAGGGGCTGAAGCACCCCTACAAATATGAAAAATTGTACCTATATATATCAGAGGTTAGAGATCTCAATTTTCTAAAATTTGTTTTTACGATTATGTTTCTATTTTTATCTTGGATACAATCAAAGTGATTAAAATAATGTTTTTTTGGCAATTTTATATATTATATATTTATTTTAAATGCATTATTTTGGCATTGCATTCACCCCACTTTTTTTTAGAACGCACCAAACACACTCTAAAACGGAGCTTAAAATTGTTTCGCCCGCGGCGCTATTAATGGGGGGCTCTACCCCCCAAACCCCCCGTGCTTGGTCTCTTTTCCGCGAAGTATGAGCACCCCTCGGAATTTGAAAAACCCGGCGCCCCTGAGCTTTACGTCGCACATTTTGTCCCGAAGCCAGGATCCGAACCTGGAAGAACGCAGGAACGGTGGTTTTACCATGACCAATCCATAATACATAAATGAACACACCCGTATAGTACTGTATATATTGAAGAATATGCATGCATACATAATAATGTACAAGTCGAAACAAATTTTTGTTGTTGATATTTTTACTATCATAGATCGCTTTATGTGTACGGAATTGAGCATATGACTAATCTGCACTCATTTTGTATCCATGGTTTCTGATCGTTATTTTTCATCAAACTATGTAATCATTGATTCGTAAATTAGATTGGGCCAAGAAATAGTAGAGCTTTGATTTACTTATGTCGGCAAGTGTGCACAGGACTATAGGTGTAGGTATAGCCATGCATACATACTCAGATTCTGCCGTATTCCCCCCGGGAGCATTGACACTAATGAGCTCAATATCGAGGGTAGCTGACATCTGATTTCCATTGTTCACTCCCCCCTCATTACAAGCGTATCAGACACCCTACACCTTCAGGCTTTTGTCTTGATAGAATGCTGTACTAAGTGGCACCTGATAAAAGTATTCTATTTTACGTGGTCGGCGTCGATTCAATTTCCATCTTTTCAGAAGGAATAGGAAGCACGAGGAAATTGTTTTCAGAAGGAATAGGAAGTACGAGGAAATTGCTTACAACTTCCAATAATGGCAAATTTTGCGGAATGAAAAATGTTCTTTTTGTAAACAGTCAGCATTTTGTTTAAGATATTTTTATTTTTTGACGAGGCATTGCGTGAAATAAATGCCACACTTCCACATTATAGGACATTGTGAAAACTTAGCTCGTCCGAAAGTTTAATAGACGCAACATTTAATTCATCTTTTCTAGTCAAAAATAAAAAACCGAGTACCTATCTATCTACCGATGGTAAAGTTTGGTACACAAATTTCTTCTTCACTGGTGCAAAACATAGACAACTCATTTATTCCAATGGTGAACGATAAAATGTGTGCACCAAAAGTAATCATGCAGATATTTCGTTTAATCGAATCTTCAAGTTTAAAATCGCGCGCGAAATTACCAATCTTTAATCATATTTATAACCCAATAAATGATCCACCTAATCGAAAAAGTGAAAACCGCTGTGAGTTTGGGTTCGTAGGAACTAAATTTTAAATGAACAATATTTGTTATGTTGTAATTACCGGGTTGGTATTTCGAATCTAGTTTGTAAATACATAAATTTAAAATAACAATAACAATCATATTAGATAATATAATTATAATACATAAATTACACGTTTGTCAACAGTATTCGGTTCTTTGGAATCCAAATTGCATCCGAATGTCTGTGTTTCGATGTGGTATAGCAATTTAAATTGCATCCGAATGTCTGTGTTTCGATGTGGTATAGCAATTTATTAAATTCTGACTAAAATATGGTAAATCTGCGTGGTTTTAATATTACCTGCGTTCCAGAATTAATTGGATTACTACTAATCTCACTCAGCCAACAGAAATCTATGTGTTCCAATATTCTTACATGTTCAAGAATCAATATTCAAGTAGGCTAATATTCAATAATCTGTTGGATGTTCCCTCGATTTACGAAGCGAAACAAATCCCATTAGTGTCCCCTTTATATGTCCTGGCGTCACGGCAGATAATCCGAAATTACTTGTGAGATGAATTCTGGAACGCAGCTATGGGCGGTTGTGTGTTGAAACTTGAAACATTGAAAGGATGTCACCTCTCGAAGTATGATCTTGTATATACGCACGAAATAGGATTGAGTTGGTCGGAAATTGCATAACGTGTGTGACGACAGAAAATCTCGCCAAGCTATGTAATATACGAGCAATCTTTAAAGTAAATCTGTGACAGACGTCTCACCAGCATTTGACAGATGTTGGGACGACTCACGAGATTTTATAAAACCATACCATATACCGGTATTGGTCCCATTGATGCTGTCACAGACACAATATGCTGTGGTACGAATGGCCTTAGAAGCCGCAACCGGATCACTTATGTTGGATATTACTTTACCTCACTCAGGTTCATATATATTACCCTCAGTTACACTAACACGCCGTTCGTTATGTACGCCAATGGTATTTTGACTTTTGAGGGCATAATGACTGGTAACGAGTTATCTGTTATTGGCCAAGGCCAAATGGTTAGTTGGTGTTTTATGCGTTGGAACCCGACAGGTCATATGACGTCGGCCGAATCAGCTCCATTGCACATCACCTTGGTCGTCATAAGAATGGTGGTGGTGGTGGTGGGGGGGGGGGGGGGGGGGGGGGGGGATCTTTCAAGGAGCATGCGGGGTTTGTGGGCGTTTCGATCGCAAAGAGGATCGGAATTATAGGAAGAGAAAAATGAAGACCACATGAGACGAATAAAGAAATGACAAAAGAGGTGCACCATTTGGAGGCACCAGTCACCACGAGGGGGGACCCCCTCGGCCGGTCATGGCCTGGACAGATTGACTGATACGTGATGCATGTATGCAGGACTGCATGGTGATGTAGCTCGTCTCTCTTCATGCGTGTACTGTTTACCACTTACTGTTTACCACTTACTGGTTACCACTTACTGGTTACCACTTGCAGTTGCAGACTCTCACTTGAAGCGAGGAAACATTCGGATTCGTGGATTTCCTTCAAGCCTGTTTTTTTTTTTTAACGAGCTATACAATGTGTGTCTGTGTCTCTGACTGTGGGCTACCTACGCAATTTAAAAAAAAATGAGAATCATTTCGACTAAATTATTTTCTTAGCGTTTTTTCATGGGGTGAACATAGCTATCAAAAGGGAATTGATCGGAATTTGTGTCCTTTGAGGCGCTCCCCACGTTTCACCCAGAGCAGTTACGTAATAGGGGTTGTATAAGTCTTTATTAGCGATCTGATACTTTGGCTCGTGGCTGAAGCCATCCAAGTGACCAACTTCGCAACAGCTACCCTATCCTACCATAGCAGTAACGAGGAAAGTGAAAAGGGAAAATAAAGTGTAATTATTAAGTTTCAAAAATCAATCCTAATTAATTATTTCGAATCGTTCTTTGGAAAAGTCATCGTCTTTCCTAATATGACAACCCATACTTTGAAATTTTGAGGTAAATTTATAAATATTGTTTTCAACTTTACAGATGTAGCTTGTAAACATTGAAGATTTGTTGGGTTTAAGTTCAATCTGTATTGAAGATACTTAGAGATTATTGTCTATCAATTTTCAATTTCATAAAGTTACTCTGTGTGCTACAGCGATGGAGCCTGTTTCATGACAAATATTTACCAAGTGGTCGTTCCACTAGCCAGACTATCTTAATCAACACAAAACAATAACGCTGCGACTGTGTGTGATCCCTGTTCGATTGTATAATTGGACCTTAATTGGAGAACAAACATTCAAAGTCGGCCACGTGCAGCGCACGAGCACGAGCACGTGCAGCAAACGAGCACGCGCACGTGTAGGAGATACGTTATGCAACAACACAATCCTTCTGAATCCAAATTTGATTCCTCCTAATTAAGTTATTAATTTCCAAGCATATTTTTCTGTCTCTGTCAATCCGCCCACTCAAAGAAGTCTCGCTCTATAAAACTTAGCAAATCCCAACCCCACATCTATATTTTACGGGTTGATTTTACACTAAAGTTAAAAACAATAAGTGAAATGAATTTTGCTTAGTTGTTTTTAATGTTCGAAAAACGATAAAGGAATAATATTTTTAATTCGTTATTACTTAGTCAAGTATTTTTCTACCTACATAAACATATTTTACTTTAATTTAGACAAAATTACCAACATGATTTATCTTCCAGCGTCTAAAACGCCATTGGGCTCTCATTCATCTGTCTTATTGTATTCGAAGTTTAAGGTCAACCCGAGCCTCGCATTGTTCTTTAACTCCAATTACGCTAGGTCAAACTGAGGCTATTATTTGAGAATCATTGACGTCATACCACGTCTTGTTACACCATCTTTTGTTTACAACCACTGTAGTTCTATGTATATGCGTGTGCAATCACTCTCCATAAGCACGTTGTGATACTGTCACGTTCAATTTACGTGTTGTAACACGTTCCAGTGGCGTCGACATGTGGTGTAGGGGTGTTTTGATGATCTCCTTGTTTGCTCCAACGTAATTATTGTCATAGGAAATAGTCGAGTCTAATGGCACCACAGATAACGGATGAGGATGGCACTAACTTAATTTTCTACTTCTTAGTTCCTAATTCCTACCATCGATGAACCTGAGGGATAATTAACGCCTTTGGTTTGGATACCTGGAAATTACTAACACAGCAGGCGTTACTAATGACTAATGAAGCTTGTGCACTCTTCTCTGCGGAAGACTGCCCTACGTGTGTGAATAAACACCAGGACACTGTTGATTTTCGTTGAAATATAGCGTGCATGTATAAGAGGCGGTAGATACATATCAGACGTCATCATGAGACTATATAGTTATGTTGGGACTACTTTACCAACCTAGGCGGTCGAGTGATCGATTGTTTGACCATGGATTGACGTCATCATGAGACTATAGTTATGTTGGGACTACTTTACCAACCTAGGCTGTCGAGTGATCGATTGTTTGACCATGGATTGACTTCATCATGATACTATATAGTTATGCTGAGACAACTTTACCAACCTAGGCTGTCGAGTGATCGATTGTTTGACCAGGGATTGACGTAATCATGATACTATATAGTTATGCTGAGACAACTTTACCAACCTAGGCTGTTGAGTGATCGATTGTTTGACCAGGGATTGACGTAATCATGATACTATATAGTTATGCTAAGACAACTTTACCAACCTAGGCTGTTGAGTGATCGATTGTTTGACCAAGGATTGACGTAATCATGATACTATATAGTTATGCTAAGACAACTTTACCAACCTAGGCTGTTGAGTGATCGATTGTTTGACCAGGGATTGACGTAATCATGATACTTTATAGTTATGCTAAGACAACTTTACCAACCTAGGCTGTTAAGTGATCGATTGTTTGACCAGGGATTGACGTAATCATGATACTATATAGTTATGCTGAGACGACTTTACCAACCTAGGCTGTCGAGTGATCGATTGTTTGACCATGGGTTGACTTCATCATGATACTATATAGTTATGCTGAGACAACTTAACCAACCTAGGCTGTCGAGTGATCGATTGTTTAACCATGGATTGACTTCATCATGATACTATATAGTGTTATGCTGAGACAACTTTACCAACCTAGGCTGTTGAGTGATCGATTGTTTGACCAGGGATTGACGTTATCATGATACTATATAGTTATGCTGAGACAACTTTACCAACCTAGGCTGTTGAGTGATCGATTGTTTGACCAGGGATTGACGTAATCATGATACTATATAGTTATGCTGAGACAACTTTACCAACCTAGACTGTCGAGTGATCGATTGTTTGACCATGGATTGACTTCATCATGATACTATATAGTTATGCTGAGACAACTTTACCAACCTAGGCTGTCGAGTGATCGATTGTTTGACCATGGATTGACTTCATTATGATACTATATAGTTATGCTGAGACAACTTTACCAACCTAGGCTGTTGAGTGATCGATTGTTTGACCATGGATTGACGTTATCATGATACTATATAGTTATGCTGAGACAACTTTACCAACCTAGGCTGTCGAGTGATCGATTGTTTGACCATGGATTGACTTCATTATGATACTATATAGTTATGCTGAGACAACTTTACCAACCTAGGCTGTTGAGTGATCGATTGTTTGACCATGGATTGACGTTATCATGATACTATATAGTTATGCTGAGACAACTTTACCAACCTAGGCTGTTGAGTGATCGATTGTTTGACCAGGGATTGACGTAATCATGATACTATATAGTTATGCTAAGACAACTTTACCAACCTAGGCTGTTGAGTGATCGATTGTTTGACCAGGGATTGACGTTATCATGATACTATATAGTTATGCTGAGACAACTTTACCAACCTAGGCTGTTGAGTGATCGATTGTTTGACCAGGGATTGACGTAATCATGATACTATATAGTTATGCTAAGACAACTTTACCAACCTAGGCTGTTGAGTGATCGATTGTTTGACTATGGATGGACGTAATCATGATACTATATAGTTATGCTGAGACTACTTTACCAACCTAGGCTGTTGAGTGATCGATGGTTTGACCAGGGATTGACGTAATCATGATACTATATAGTTATGTTGGGACTACTTTACCAACCTAGGCTGTCGAGTGATCGATTGTTGACCATGGATTGACGTCATCATGAGATTATAGTTATGTTGGGACTAGTTTACCAACCTAGGCTGTTGGTCGAGTGATCGAGTGTTTGACCATGGGTTGACGGTAACGAGAATGAAGCTAATACAAAGCTTCGAACGCTCTGGCATATCACTATCGTGTACTCTTGTCTTTCACACTAAACAGATAACATGAACTCGTCCGAAATTATTTGTTAACAAATTTTACGTTACATTCCTACTATCTCCTGCATATATTGGAACACGGTACCCGATAGGGTTAGCTTGAAACAACAGTATTACTTAGGTCCGACAACCTCTTATATTTGTGTCTTTAAAAGATACAAATATTATTTCGATCACAACAAGATCTGAAGAAATGAATAAGTTTACACACTGACCCTTCGGGAAAGCGCTCAATGTACGGATTATTGAGCACACTCTTTTACTTGCCCAGTATGAGATTACCTGAATCCAGCCATGACGCATTCTTGTACCCTGGCTTTGGCAACATTGGTGTCGTGGTCACCCGAGAAGAGATCCATGTGAGTACCAGAGCCTGTCAATCAGAAAACACACACATTAGCACAATCATTCATTCGCGTTAACGCTACTCGTGAAAGATAGAAATAAAAATATCACATGCATATACAAATCTTCTCTTTGTTGGACGTTATAGGGATCCGGTACGATTTAAAAATTAAAATCGATAATCGTTAGATAACAAAAAATCGTCACTATTTAATCGTGGTTGAATGAAATAATCACGATAAGCCTTTTCATGAAACATCGCGATAAAATCGATCGCCTGATCGCCGAAAATCGCCCGAACGGACGGTAACGCTCAGATACGACAAGCACGACAGTTTGTGCATCAGCTTATGTCATGTTAACTGTCCCAGTGCAGATTAAAGTACTGAGGAAACTCGCGTCGTAAAGCTGGAATTGAAAATTATGTGGGAAACTAGAAATCAACCTTGGCAACAACTATGACAATGAACTATACTGATCAATCACTCAGATAAAAAATTAAAAATACATGTTGCACTGCAATGTCTATCCGATTATGATGAGTATAGGAAAATATGAATGATGGCCAAGTTCTCATTTCTTGCTTTAGAGCAAATCTTACTTATAGCATACTAAATATACTGCCACAATTCTTCTTTTCCTTATAAATAGTGACACTCATTGCATAATTTTTAATGTTGTAGACCTATACTCATGCAGTTTTGATCAAGAAATTCGAATTTACAGTTTACGCCTAGCCTACTACACCCTAACGTTTTTCTTTTATGTTGTCACATTTTCGGAATATAATATCCTCCAGGCAGTACAGGCGGAGGCGGAGTGCGATACATGAACACGATTAAAACTTTTGCCACAAATTGAAGCACATTTTTTTTTCAAATAGGAAGGGGGGGGCAAAAGGTTCAACCGGTGTCTACGCTTTCACTTTTATGTGTGTCTACCAACCGCGCCAGGAACATAATTAATAATGCTTAATATTCGATTCAATCGACTCCGGCCGCCAGCAATCCTCCAGCATTCCACCAGCACTCCAGTCAGGAGTTGTTTTCCAAAGTTTCCCTCAGTCATAAGGCGAATGCATCATATTGGGTCATACCGTCATATTAACAATCCTCGAACATTCCTTCCCAATAATAGACAGAAGATATTCCTACGAAAAGCATTATTATTTACATTATTCTTATTATTCTTATTATTATTATTATTATTATTATTATTATTATTATTATTATTATTATTATTATTATTATTATTATTATTATTATTATTATTATTATTATTATTATTATTATTATTATTATTATTTATATTATTATTATTATAATTATTATTATTATTATTATTATTATTATTATTATTATTATTATTATTATTATTATTATTATTATTATTATTATTATTATATTATTATTATTATTATTATTATTATTATTATTACTATTATTATTAATATTATTATTATTATTATTATTATACTAATTAACATTATTATTATTTCTCTTTATTTGTCAATAATCACAGGTGCATCATATGCCCTGGTACAACAATAAAACAGGGTTAGACCTAAGCCTAAAAAAAGGTATAATACACTATACAATGAAATACAGACACACAATATAGGCCTAATACTTATTAATATAAAATAACAACTAATTAGAAAAAATGTGTGGTACTGGCAAATTTAAAATTAAAACAATTCTGAAAATGAGGCACGTTTGTAGAATGATCGTTTTCTTCATGGGATGTAAATATGAGGAGAATAGACCTTGGTTCTGTAAGCTGGCACTCATAAGTGTATGCGTGTGAGAGCATTGCCCTAACAACGTAGCATGCCGATAAGTGACAACTTTTATCACAATGCCACTTCCGAAATACTTATTACTCCTAAAGGGAGTAATTTTGAAATTGGTTATCTATGTTAAACACATTTTTCCTGTGCGTTTCATGCGTTGTTAACGGGGAAAGGTAGTCTTACTACGAAAACTGTGCAGAATCAAAGGTATTACTGTAATACCACAACATATTAAAAACGGGTTTTTAGCATACATTTATAGTTTCATAGATGCAGCTTCCTGTGACCGCTGTAAATAAGTGACAATGGTTTGGGTAGCAGCCAATTTTTGCACTACGTATATATTATTTTTTCCGTAGGAATACCAGTTATGCACTCCAGATGTGCCCCTCTTCAGGTGACTATGTATTTTCGGGTGTTTGATATAGTTGGGAAATGTCCTAGGGCTGTTAGTAGGACTCAATTCCTGCAATCGCTTTTACGATTGAGGAAAATCTTGGGAAAAACCTTCAGTCAGGATTGCCGGTGATACCAATCGAACCGGCGACCTCCCGAATTAAAGTCTCGTGTATCTTACCGCTGAGAGACCTCTATCGGTAATAGGTATATACGGAAGTGTTCTTTTCACTTGGTTCTATTAATAACGAGCCATATGGAAGATAATCTCCGTTCCGGTTGAGTTCACGACCTGTTGCCTTGCGGTGCCCTCTTGACTTTCGCTAATAATAACAACAATTGTCATTGCTATACCATGCATATCATGACATATAACAATGAACTACAAGATTACAAAGGCAAGGTCATGTTCAGTAATAGAACTTAACTGAGTATGATTTCTATTCACGACTGAGCCCTTTGTCAGTCTGCATTAAAACGTGGCTTATTATCGGTTGCATGGTGAACGCGTAATGAGTAGCAGATAACAACTCGTCATTTCCAGTACCGGTACTATATTATTACTATTTGAAATATGAAAATTGTTTTAAAGACATACATATAAACATGCAGTGAACATGTTCGTGTAGTATGTCGGATAACCTTACTTTCCTCTAACTGACAGAAGTGCTTTTACTTCACAATCAATGGATGTACTACAATGTGGCTATAAGCCCTATATGATACCTGTGGCTCGCGCTGTGGTTATACATAACATGATTTAAGGCACATTTTCAAAACTTTGTATTGTTTTAACGAAGATATAAAATGTACACCATTATAATGTAGTAGAATATAATATCGAGAAAAACGTGTTGTAACTCACGAGTCATTTCAAAGTTTTAAGTTGATATATGTTGAGTAAATAGTTTGTAGGGTTTTCTATTACTTCCTATTTAATCCAGCTATATTTGACTGTCTACTCCACTAATGTTAACTGGTTGTATAGGGACAGGATTCTGCAAAGAGTTTCAAAGAGTTGACTACCCTGCTGAACCCCCGATTGCTTCAAAATAATTTTAAATTCTCACAAAGTAAACCAAAATAAAATGTCACCCCATAGAGAATTTAGTGCTCGTTCTTATCATTCATGAGAAAGAACACTACATTATATAGGGGTGATATATTTTGGTATTACTTTGTGACAACAGAAATTGAACAGCAGAGTGAGCATCCTGATTGAGATGTTTGACGATAACAATTGACACGTCTGGTTCTAACGGTTATCAGCCGCAGTACTGAGCTGTGATTGTGAATCGCCCCCCAATGGCCTATACTAAGCAATGGATTCGGACCTTCAGCCTCATCTATCATCCACATCAGTGCATTTATAGTTATTTCGGTAATTTGTATAATTTGTTCCTCGTGCGTGTGTAGTAGGTCTAATGTACGTAAACAACAAAAATATACTTCGTTTAGTTACAGAATAGCTTGATTTGGTCACTGTTATTTGAAATTACGTAGGTAATAGATAATAATTCTATCAACAGGCTGTGAAACACTTTTGGTGATAACTGTATATTCACGGTTAGAACTGTAGACGAATCCAAGGCACCTAAAATCAAGAGCTGTCCGTATTTACAAATGACATTCTTTGAATGATGTGCGAGTCAACCAAATATTATTGGTATGACTAGCTACAAATTTTTTCCCTTGCTTCTATCACCTCTCAAGACAAAGACATGAGAAAATAAGTCAATCATAATTCTGTTCTGTTTTGGCGACTAACTTAATTAAAAGAACATTAGCACAGACCTACACTATTGATGATGTGTGTTGTTCCAGTTTCCAGAGCCAAGTTATATTAAGGGAAAATGAAGTCAACAAAAATATGACCTCACGGTGAATGAGGTTTGAAGGTACATGAAAAAAATTTAGTTTCGAGTGAAAACAAAACTCCCCAAACCCCAAAGATTTCCGGACAGCAAACGTCTTAAATGAGATATTGTAACGATTCATAGCTTACACCGGAGCTGAACCAAAAACCTCTCGGCGAAAACAAAACCAGAAATTAGTATAAGAAAATGAAACTGTTGTTTTCCACAAAAGTTTGAGCAGCTGACTTCAGTATCAAATGCTTATGTTTAGGTGGATCCTAAACATAAGCATTAGCACAATACCAACAAACGCTTCCCCTCCTCCCTTCCTCATTATCATTCATCAATCATCACTCATCAGGCTAAAGAGGGCATTGTGCCCTACACTGGTCTTGATTGCAATAAAATAAAATAAATGAATGGGTTTGTCCAGTCCCAGGCATTTAGGTAAACAGTGAAATATGGTGTCAACACTAAAATTGGAATATCTGCGCATCGGGCCGGTCAAGCACGACCTCGAAAATGCAGATAACAGGCGCGTCCAGAACAATCAATTTGAGGTTGTTAGTTTAAATGTTGTGTGCGAACAGCTGATAGTTGGCCTACGGCACAAGCATAACGAAGTGAGCACAAGGAACCACAGGAATACACATACGAGCCCACGCCTAGATATCTGTTTTCTCTATTCCTCAGTCTTGCTATGGGCACATTCCGAAACTAGCTGAATATGCCATTTCCGTGCTGAGGCTGTTCCGTAACCTCCTAAATATCATAGGCTGGGCGTTCCGTAACTTCCGGCGCCAGCATATTCAGCATCATGAAAACGCCAGCCAGTTCGAGCGAGGGCAATTGCCAGCATTCACAAATCATGGCGGCGTTTTCAAAATGCAATAATTTAAAAGCTCGTCAAATTGTCAGGAATTATATAATTTGACCGTTATTTATACCACGCGTTGCAAGATTTTATTATCTTTCATGTCGTATTTGTTATTATTCGGAAACGATAAGAATATTGTTTTTTAATTTCATTACACATTTTTAGCGCGCATTTCCTCCATCTTTTCGCTTGTAGGCGTTCCGAAACACTTGACAAAATGTAACGCTGGGACGTGCTAGCTGATGCTGGAACCCCATCATTTTCAGGAGGTTTCGGAATGTACCCTATTTTGTGTCTCGCCCCACCTAGGCCCACTACTATGTAAACACTTGCTATAGCTGTCTTGCTGACACTTGTGTCTAGCCAACAAGGCCCACTACTATCTGAAAACTTGCTATAGCTGTCTTGCTGACACTTGTGTCTAGCCAACAAGGCCCACTACTATGTGAACACTTGCTGTAGCTGTCTTGCTGACACTTGTGTCTAGCCAACAAGGCCCACTACTATGTGAACACTTGCTATAGCTGTCTTGCTGACACTTGTGTCTAGCCAACAAGGCCCACTACTATGTGAACACTTGCTATAGCTGTCTTGCTAACACTTGTGTCTAGCCAACAAGGCCCACTACTATGTGAACACTTGCTATAGCTGTCTTGCTAACACTTGTGTCTAGCCAACAAGGCCCACTACTATGTGAACACTTGCTATAGCTGTCTTGCTAACACTTGTGTCTAGCCAACAAGGCCCACTACTATGTGAACACTTGCTATAGCTGTCTTGCTGACACTTGTGTCTAGCCAACAAGGCCTACTACTATGTGAACACTTGCTATAGCTGTCTTGCTGACACTTGTGTCTAGCCAACAAGGCCCACTACTATGTGAACACTTGCTATAGCTGTCTTGCTAACACTTGTGTCTAGCCAACAAGGCCCACTACTATGTGAACACTTGCTATAGCTGTCTTGCTGACACTTGTGTCTAGCCAACAAGGCCCACTACTATGTGAACACTTGCTATAGCTGTCTTGTTAACACTTGTGTATAGCCAACAAGGCCCACTACTATGTGAACACTTGCTATAGCTGTCTTGTGTTTTTGTGTTTTTTTATGCGTTTGTATCTGGCATTTGCCATGCGGTATAAAGCTTAATAAAGGTCGAACATGCTGAGTGACTTATGAGTATATCGTCTTGGCGTGTCTTGGTCGCATTATAGTCCACGTAGGCTACAACCAAAGCAAGGTGAACTATTTCTGATCATTCAAATCGTTTAGGAAGGAACTCCACTTGACTAAAACACTCGTATAAATTAGATACTGCCATTCATTCCTCAGGTGGTTGAGTTCTATTTTGAGGAATCACGTACACAAAGTTTTGGAGGACTTTCTGTCAACATGTTTTGTTACCTGATCAACTTGACTGCATAGAATACCAATATCTGACTGGAAACGATGAATGTCTGGCTGGAGCTACAAAAACACGAAATAGTGAGATATGGTTGACACTGAACTTTAATATTCATTGGCCACTGTGACAAAGACGGAGGTGGAGCGGGGATCCCATTCTGAAGGTCGGCGCTTTGATTGTTTCCAGATGCAATCCTGACTGAGGCTGTTCCCTAGGGAAACCCCTTGGACATTCCTCCCCAACCTTTTTTTCGTAGGAGTCGATGCTGTATGGTGCACTCGTCATGGTTGTATCACGTCTGCCGTACCTCAGGAACTAAAATTAGATATACATTTGGATGTCTGGGAGGGGCTGACCAAAGCCTGTTTAAAATTCAATCACATTATACGCCTTGTGACTGAGGATAACCTCGGAAGAATACTTCAGACAGGATTGCCGGTGAGTCGGTATCGAACCAGCGACCACCCGGATTTGGATTAGAGTTTGGCGTGTTGCCGCTGAGCCACCTTTGTCGTTAATACACTAATATCCCTATTTAGGCAAGGGATAAGTAATTAACCCCCAGGCATGGCTTCCTATGACAGTTCATTATGCTTTGGCGATATCAACTGAAACCATGAAGCTTTTGCGTTTTCTTCACTTGTGCAAGAATCGCTCAGTTGCATAATTGTAGTGTACGATTCTTTGCTGTTCCAGCCAAGCGAATTTCAGCTTACAAATCCTTTTGTTCGTTTAAATTAAGAATAAGAATGTGATTTCACGGGTCTCGACAGAATTATGCCCAGGTATAAGAGGGATATACTAAACTGAAGTACATGGCCATCCTACACCACAAAGCCACATCCACCGGATATGACATTTTTAAGAGGTTGTAATTTATTTCAAATGCCCGGAAAACAAAGTTATGGAATGGACATTTGTATGTAGTTTAACCTTAAAACAAATTTAAAGGGCTATTAGAATAATCGGTGGCCTCTCTAAACGTCACTCGTGCAAAAAGCATTTCTCCGAACTCAACACATTAACACTTCCATCAGCTCTTATAATGGTCGCTGTCGCTGAGACACTTATTCAAACCTTACTGTATCTATAAATGACGAGCTCCATTCGAATAGAACAATTTTAAACACATCCAACTCCTAATTCAAATACTCATTCTTCGAACGCAGCCCATCGTATCTATATGCAGCAACATTTTTAATTTCATAACAGAGGCATTAAAAATTCAGTATCTCAAATGTAAACTAAAAGTGTATAACTAATTGAAAAAGCATTCTGTACTCCTTCCTTGACACAGTCCCACACAATTCCAAAGAAGTCTGCCAGTAGCACGCAATATCAACTTAATGCATCCTATGTACAGTGTGGTTATCAATGTGGTTATTTGTAGCTCAAATTTGCGTTTGTTTATAATATTTCATATTTCAATGCATTATGTTATCGTACATACCTAAGTTAACCTAGAAAATAGCATATCAATACTGTAGTTTTTAGGGCAATGTCTTTTTTCCTTCCAATGTAGTTCATTTGATTTTAATAAGCATAACTGCTTTTAAAAAATAGCCTCGTCTGTGTCCGGGGTTTAGAATTGGTCTGCTTGCGACTAAAATGGCAATGTCGTATGACCTAGCTGTCGAGTACGTCATAAAACAACAAAATATAGTGATATTAAATATTAATACTGCTTCTAAAATAATATTAAAAGTTCACAGTCGGTCAATACCTGAATCCTTGCACAAGTCATGAAATTATGTAACTGTGGCTTGGTTGATAACATTAGAAATCATCTTTCATAGATCTGTCTATAGAGTATGCATGATTTAATTACCTGTGCACCTAATTGGCAACCCTCTATTATGCCCTACCACTCACTGCTATTTCATCAGCGAGGCGCTGATGCGAGGCGCTCTTTTATAGCTTCGATGAATAAGCTGCAGTGCTGCTGCACCCTATTGAATAGAAAATAACTCTATAATAACTATATGAGAATGGCTGTTCGCTCATTTTTGATCGCAAGCAGTATATAGGCCTACTGCGATCCAATC
Organism: Isoperla grammatica; assembly: GCA_945910005.1. Taxonomy (NCBI): domain Eukaryota; kingdom Metazoa; phylum Arthropoda; class Insecta; order Plecoptera; family Perlodidae; genus Isoperla; species Isoperla grammatica. Next base: position 1,408,435 of record OX246738.1, on the reverse strand, counting down.
TGTCGCTGTACAGCATCGTGACTAAATTAAATTGATGTTAACAACGCTCTCGTTTCGGAATGAGATTTTCCTTCTTTTAAACGACGTTGCTCGACGCAGATCAATTACAGATGTTTACAAACTACGTCATAATGATTTTAAAATGATAATCTGCTATTTATAGCTAAGGCGAAGGTAATATCTTGGAAGTTACTGAAATCACTTCAATTTAATGAGTTCATTAATTATTCCTTGAGATGGGTTATTTATTTTGTTTACTCCGAGTAACTCAGTTTCTAATCGAAAATCTAGGAAAGGTGGTTGTTTGCTCGAAAACAAATGAATATGCATATGCGTGCGTGCTATATTTAGCTTGCTTTTAGACAGACAGACGGACATACAAGCAAGGCAGGCGTGCAGGCGCAAGTTGTATGACTTATGTAAATCTGCTGCTGCTGTCGACATCAGGCCAGCCAACTCATTCACAATTCCCACTGGTTTCTCATTTTAAATGGATGAGAATGTTTTTTACATAATGTTACGCCATAGAAGATAAAAGCCATAATCGTAACCTACTCCACCGCATTTTGTCCCGATGCACACAAAGATATTGTCTTACTGTACGTTAAACTACATAACATATTTTCTCGTCATCATTGTGACCACCGTACAAAATACAAGTGTTAGTCACACGCTAGTGTTTTTGGTACCTCCATGACAAATGTTTAAAACCCTTCACTGACCCTCGTCATCAAAGCCACTCCCAACTTGCGATTGCACTGACAGTAAAAATATTTTCGCAACCCGCGCATTGTTTCTTTTACTAGAATACCACTTGGCTTAGCTTGTGCTATTCTGCATATTTGGCTCCTTTAGTCTAAAGCCGCCTATGAATTATGAATCATGTTTGCAATTAGGAAAATGTATTTACACTTTACAGATTTGTCTTAACACTAAGCCCGTCTAGGCCCGGGGAACATAAGCCCAGGGTGACTCTGCCAGTCGTAAGAGGCGACAAAAGGAGTCCCTGTGCCTTCCCTCCTACCCCACTGTCCCACTTGGCCCTGACTTCCCTTGCTGGACTCCCCTTATGCCTTATGACGAGTGAGGACCCACGCGATGTGTGCAAATACATACGCGTGGGTCAATCTTCTAATTGTTATTGAAATGAACGTAGAAAGTGTTTTATATATGTATAACGCAAAGCCACACAGCACATAACTGCTGGATTATCGTCTATCGAACGTATTTTCCGGGGTGGGCAAGAAAGCAGTCCTTTCAAGAAATCCTAGACAAGAAATGTGATATTTTAAAGGAAAATGTATTTATTTTAATTTATTAGACGTGATTAGACGTTCTTGCATATTATCATGTATAACATTGGAAAACACTGAATAAAGGTTATTAAAAATAAAAAATATTAAATTCCATATCTTAAGTTATCTTCATTCTCTTCTTTTCTTATATTTTGACTTCGCATCAGTGACGTTATTGTTTTTTCGATTCTCGGCGCAAGTTGCCTGTAGATGCATTTATAGTCAGCATCATTGCTTTCGTAGTTGTGTACGAACCATTTCCCGTTCATTTGGTAAACATACTTTATCGTCTTTTACCAACAAGTTATCATGCTTTGTTTATCAATAAGTCAATAGTCGAATAGTCCGAATCAATATAGTCTTAGTCAATCTCCCAATCTTACAAATGTGAGTCAGCAGCTACAATTTGAACTGAGTCAACATCAACAGCAGTCTTGATAGGCGTAAACTACAAAGTAAAAACCTATTGTTGTATACCTGTTTTTGAGTGAGGCTTCTTATTGGCGTTTCCCTGAAGCGTAAAGTATAACTATTACAACTGCGCATCAACGTGCGTTAGTGTCTTGAGAACGCAACAAAATATTGAAAATGAGGTTATAATAATAACTAACATTTAAGTATCGTAAGAATTCAACTGACTGTTCAAAACAAAATTTAAAAACAATCAAAAAACTGTTAACTATACTAATACGGTAGTTTTTGTGGAAACGAATTAAATAATTAATGATAAATATTAGTTTCCAAAAGGTAAAACCCGAAATGATTGTAATATTTGAAGTTTTTGTTCATCCAGTTTTTAGTACTTATGAAACATGGTTGTTATTAACCACATTTTTTATATTATGTAGCGTTCTTAAAGATAATACGAAACACCTTATTTTAATAGTTGTGAATCACCGTTACCCTTAATGCTTGGCCAGGGATGAGTTGCGAAATGGGAATTCTCTAAATGGATGCATCACGTTGAGAAGGTGCCAGAACCAGTAAACTTCAAGTACAAGTACAATAAACGTTTGCGGAAATCCTGGGTTGGATCCAAACATTTTGTGCAACTCATTTTTTTAGTTACAAGTATTTGAAGTAACCACTTAGCCGTCGTTTACTAACGATCTAAGAGGGCATTCATGGTATAGTTTGATTTGCTACCCGAGTCTCTAAAAGCATATGTGACGCGTGCGATCTTGGCGACAGAATTTTAAACTTGTGCTCTTCATAATAATAGAAACTAAGGCCTTTGAAATCTAAAAAGTGTGTTCCTTGTGTTTGGCGATGAAGATACATCTTGTACCAATAGTGGAATGGGAACTATACGATCAGCCCGTCTGAGCCCGCGGTGTAGAATTGTCTAGGGTAGCTCTGCCTGTCGTAAGAGGCGACTAAAAGGCCGACGTTGTACGACCTAGCTGTCGAGTACGTCTAAAACAACAATTATTATTATTAATAATAATAATAATAATAATTATAATAGTAATAATAATAATAATAATAATAATAATAATAATAATAATAATAATAATAATAATAATTTTTTTTTTTTTTTTTTTTTTTTCACAATCGCACAAACTTTATTATTATTAGAATACAAAATGAAAAGTACAGAACAACTTGTTCCACAAAGCCATGAGGCTTAACTGTGGATTACACAAAATAAATAACAATTCAGTGCACAGTAAGATGGAAACTAAAATGAAAATGACAGTAGAATATAATACAACATAGAACTAATAATGAGAACGATTACGACACAAAATATCAAGATAGAAGACAGTAAAACATATGCATGTTTGACAACTACTTTGAAATCACATGATTTTAATAAAGACAAAATTAAATTTATGAATACAATGATGAAAACCCAACAACTTTAACGTACAAACAAAGAATTGATATGAGATTAAATACTATTTAAATAAAAATCCTTTAGCCCTCTTTTAATTATGCTAATTGAATTTAATACTTTTAGGCTAAGTGGCAACTCGTTCAAAGTACGTGGAATAATTACTTTAAGCGTTCTCGCGCCGTGTTTGTTGAAATATTTAGGGACTCTATATAAATGTGATATTTGAGAACGCGTGGTGATTGGATTTTGAAGAATCATTTTAAAATCATTTTTAAAATAAAACTGAAAAGCGAGTCTATACTTATATAGCATGTGGATAGGCAAAACGTCACCTTTTTTATAAACGCTGGACTCAACGCAGTCAATATTTCTATGAGATTTGGTAAAGAACGTGACCATTTGATGTTGCAAAGCTGTAATATGCCTTAGATTTGATAATGACGCGTTACCCCATGCTAATATACCGTACATTAATATTGATTCTGCTAGAGATAAGTAAACTGTTTTAAGAGTATCTGAAGGAAGCATAGTTTTTATACAATACATTTGACTGAGACATGATCTTAATTTATTACATAATTTATTGATGTGCGGAACCCAATTAAACCGATTATCAATTATTAATCCTAGATACATGTGGCTGTCAACGCAATCAATAACAGTATTACAAGTACACGTTTCACCATGCATGCAATCATAGGAATGAGAGATAATTCTCACGGTGCTTAACCGATCAATGTTTAAAGGGTTACATATATGCACGATTTTAGTTTTTGCTACGTTTATAACCAAACCGTTATCGTGGGCCCACAATAGTAAATTTTGAAAGTCAGTTTGTAGATAATGATTAGCAATGTTTAAGTTCTTATGAACGGCAATTAGAGCGGTATCATCAGCATATAAGTAAATTTTACACTTCCGCATGTACTTTACAATATTATTTACATAAATAAGGTATAGAATTGGTCCCAATATTGAGCCTTGAGGCACACCGGACTTGACAGCTAATTTTTTACTTAATGAACTTCCAATTTTGACCGCAACTTCTCTTTCACTCAAATAACTCTCAAACCATTTTAGCAATTGACCTCTAATTCCAACTTGTTCCAAGTTCCTTAAAAGTATTTTATGGTTGAGGGTGTCAAATGCTTTGCTGAAGTCAATGAACATGGCCACAACATGCATGTTGTCGTCTAATTTTGAATTAACAAAGTCTGAAAATTGCAATAAAAGATCTGACGTTCCTTTACCTTCCTGAAATCCATATTGTTGTTGTGTTATAATTTTATACTTTGCTAAATATTTTGTTAGGGCATTTGAAACACATCGCTCTAGAATTTTTTCTATAACTGGTAACAAAGCTATTGGTCTATAATTCCCATAATCCATATGATCACCCTTCTTGTATATAGGCCTTACAATAGATACTTTTAATTTCTGTGGTACCATACCTTCTTCAACTGATAAATTTATAAATTTGGCATTAATGGGACTTATCTCTTCACATATATTTTGAAGATCAATAACTCGTATGCCATCGATACCGGGTTGTTTGCGCTCCATTCCATTAATGATTCCCGCAACCTCCCTCGCAGATACTTTTGGCATAAAAAAAGATTGAACTTGCGACCTATCGTCGGTTTGTGGACACACTTTTTTACTACAAGAATGCTGTATGTTTTCAACTCCATCCACAAAACTATTAACAAACCCATTTGCATTTTCCTCCCGCGTGTGTATTTTCCCCAGGTATTTATCAACAATTTCATCAACAGAATCTTTAGGCTTTTTCCCTAATAAGTTATTAATAGTCTGCCAGGTTTTTTTTAATGTCATTTTTACAGTGTGCAAACTTACGCTGATAAAACTCGTTTTTAGTATTTTTAATCTCATTATTAACCACGTTTCTCAATTGTTTATATTCACATCTATATATTTCATTTAACGGGCTTAGAAGCTTACAGTTTTTCCATTTGTGAAAACAACTATCTCTACGTTTTACTAATATACGTATCTCATCCGTTATCCATTCTTTATTATTATTTATTATTATTATTTAATAATAATAATAATAATAATAAAAATAATAATAATAATAATAATAATAATAATAATAATAATAATAATGGTAATAATAGTAATAATAATAATAATAATAATAATAATAATAATAATAATAATAATAATAATAATAATAATAATAATAATAATAATAATAATAATAATAATAATACTAGTAATAGTAATTCTGTTTTACCTCTCCATTATTGCAATCGTGCTATTTGAGACGATAAGAGCTTGTAGATGAAGGCGAAGGGACAATAACAAACAACCCATGGCCTGTGCGGGATTCAAACCCACGTACCTATAGGTTCCGGACCTACGCCGCCCTAAACGCACGAGCACCGCCGACGGCAAATGGAGATAATGCTTTATAGTGTTCAGATACACGACGTCGTTTTCACGTATTCATAAATTGCGGGATTACAAAATGTGCTCACTGATAATTAGCACTACCGGAACGCATTAGCCAAGTCCTGTGGATAGCGGAAAGTAGTGGGATCGGTGACAACTTTCTAGTTAAGTGGAGTCGTGTACTGAATCTAATAGCAAGCAGCTAAAATTATTCAGAAGTAGAAGCCTATAATCTCACGAAGTGGCCGGTTCATTGCGCGTGTTACAGCCTTCACATTACTATCTTCTGAGCAATGAGCTTCACCAGCAAACAATGTCCGTTTCTCTACCCTCAAAAGGTTAAAAATATGGGGGGATATTTTTAAAATGCGGAACTGTGTTGTAATAACTCACGCAACCTTCTGAAAGAGACTATGCTGACAAGATTTACCCACAGGCGACACAAGAGACATTGTTGCGTGTCGAATATGTGTACGGGTGGTATATCAATAACACGTGTCATATGAGGATCAGGTATAAGTAGATTCTAGGAACGATTAATTACGCATAAGATTAAACAAGTGGCGTGTATTGATGTGCACTGTTAATAACATACCAGCCGTTGACGTCAACTGGCTTCTCTGAATTAACGAGCGGTGAGAGAAAGAATGTTATCTACCGAATATCATTGATTTTCCAGTTGGGGAGCAATATTTATTAGGTGCTTTGTCCTGTGATGGCTATTAAACGTTTACAGACAAAAAATAATGTATTGAATGTGTTTATCGTGCCACCCTAGCTTTTACATTGATTTCCATCTAGATTATAACACAGTATTTATCTGTTTGTTGTAGGTCGCTTCGCTTGCGTGTCATTCGGTGGCAGACTCAATCGAACAGACGGTATCTATTATTTCCAGAGGGATTACACTCGCGACCATTCCACTTCCACTTGGTACTACCTTAGAGCTGTTTTAACAGTTTTCAAAATAATTGTATTCTAAAATCTAGGAAGCTAGTAGCCCGAGCTGCGTGCCGAGATAAGAAATACATTCTGTTACGGTAAGAAGTATTTTACAATTAACCTAAAATGTGTATAGTTTCGATGAGCGGTTGGCCCGTGAAATATGCACCCTGCAAGTAGCGCATGGTCTGAATTTTCGTTCCAGATTTTTTCTGCCTAAAATGTTTATTCCTTGACTAAAATGTCAGCTCCGTTATTTAAAATAACTTTCGTCCAAATCCGACTGTTAGTCTCTCTCTAATTGAAATTGAGAAAACAAGCACGTTTGTGGAATTTTCCTGGTTTGATGCGTAAATTCTTATAACAAGCTAGCTGCTGTGTCTATAATTTTGAAGCAATGATTAAACCAGTTACTGATATGTTACCTTAACCTTTCATGTACTTTCATTATACCATAAAAACGAAAACATGAACAGTTTGTTGAAGATAAGTGCCCATGTGTGGGCTCGCATCAACGGGTGACATTGCAAGGCTTGTGCAACAACTGTGAGGGGAAGACAGGGGGAGGGGGCTGTGACGTCACTTGTTAGTATTAGTAGCCTATATTATGGTGTATTCACGTAATGCGCATGGTGGCCATACTGATGGTCACAATGGCATGTGATTGGTTTGGTAGTGAAGTTCATTGTTACTATGTTTCATCTGGCGTTAGGTTGAAGTTCAACTGTTCTCCAACTTTTACTGAAAAGCAACTTAAATAAATTATCTCTTATTTCGGCCACTCTTTTTGTTGTTTACAATGGCACACATAATCATTTCCGTAAAATTTGTTGGGGGCCTCCAATATGACACACGTCACGGGGTAGGTTTTTTTGTAAACATATCAACTGATAAATAGTTGTCTCTGTTATTATTTGAAAATAAGGTTATTTCTTGGACGTTTGCAAACAAATGCTTTTACTGATAATAGTTATCTGTAGGCCTATTACCTTCCTCAAGAAGGAATTTAAGAAAAAAGTAGGTTTGATTGCTATGGATCGGGAAATGTATAAACATTGTTTTATGAGTAAATGGATCCATCTTGCATATTTGTAGAACACGTTAGTAACCTTGTAGTCATATTTCTCGTAATATGAACACTAGAAATGGTGGTTTTTTAAACTATGTCTAAACCTTACGTGTCATGAGTCACTCTTACGTCAGCCATATTGATTTGAAACTGGTTGCGATCTACATTGATTTTCGTTGTCGAATAGTAGGCCTATGTTCAAACCTGTAAATAATTAACATTTGTACACAATAATGTAAATTATGTACAAGAGTTGAAGAGCGTACATAATTTGCAAATGATTTTTACTTTCAAGGATGAAATAATAAGGAAAATATAATCGGATGAAAGTAACCATACTATATATTGTATTCTAGGCCTATATAAATTTGGCAATAACATAAAACGTAAGTATACTTTCAGAGAAGCTATCGCCTCGCAGATAATGATGTGTGGCATTACACAATATTTATTTGTCGTGTATTGTAATTCATTAGCTTCTAAATGCGAATAAAGATATATGACTGTAAAACTCCAATGCGCAAACCCATCAAAACCCATAAAGAAGAACTCCTCAAGAGTTCCAATCCAAGTACAAAATCAAGAAAACCCGTAAAGAAATAATTAACATATGTACACAATAATGTAAATTATGTACAAGAGTTGAAGAGCGTACATAATTTGCAAATGATTTTTACTTTCAAGAATGAAATAATAAGGAAAAAATAATCGGATGAAAGTAAACATACTAGTAAAACTAGTAAAGTAAACATGGTAAACATAAAGGCCACGAATGGTCGGGGAATTGCAATTTTCACAAATCGGAAGTTACGAACAAACAGCTAATGTCATAAAGCCCTTTTAAAATCCTCATTGGCATATTATTATGTCACTAGATTCAACGATAGTTCCAATTTAATGAGTTCATAATTCATATTACAGATGTTGCCATGTGCAAAGGTATACAACAGTAACACCATGAGGTAAAACCATGTGTCCATATGCGTTATATTATTATAATTTGGGCATACAAAGCAAATTCGTTTATTAGTACGAGTTATTTTTGTGTGACTTTGAAATGTAAAGGTTTTTACAACCTAGTTCCGTAGGAAGTAATTTCACTTCTATTTTCCACAAAAAACAAAGCAGTCTTATAAATATGAAATGTTTTTGAAATGTCCTGCACATATTTAGGATTGATCCCTTGGTTCACGCATCGCGATTCCAAGAAGTGGCATTTAATTTTATTACACTGTGTGAATTATTGCGGTGGAAGGGGGGGTGGGGGGTGGGGGGTATAGCGTCATTACGTACGTCCTTCATAGTTGCATGGAGCCTACTCAATACAGCCACGCACGTGTACGCGATTGGAGGCCTAAAAATAACATTGATTTTCCGGTAAATGACCGCATGTTCCATTCTATGGTTCGAGCTGGTCCAGTTGACCATAACGACCTTATGCCAACTTCCGTGTATCGGCAATCAATCTAACTGAAATCTCGCGAATGAAGAAGTAGCTAGCAACAATAGAATGTGACTGTACTACAATATAATACAATAATAGATGGTAGTAATACAATGACAAAATACAAATAAAATAAATACATCAAATGCAACGTCAAACATAAAATAACATTGTGACCTGGAGATAAAGCTAAATATATATTTCAGTTACGTCCGAATTCACCAAATTATTAGTAGTATCCAGGGGTCGAAATTAACTTTTTTGGCCACTAGCCCTCCGGGCTAGTTGCATCAATAGTTCTCTAGCCCGAGACCATTTTTATAAGCCCGTAATGAAATAGGTTACATTGATGTAAAACGATCATTGTTCATACATGAAAGTTTTGGGTCACAACTCACAATATTCGCCAGGTTTGACGTGTTTTTATGGGGGACTAGGGAGTGAGTGGGAACTATTGTTTACCTTAATAAACCTGTTGGCCTAAATGAAAAGGTTTTTATTTTTTGTATGTTCTACTGTAAATGGAAAATTATATGATTATATGATATTAAAAAAGATGCATTGTGACTTAGCGTGAGATATATACTGCTGTAGTCTGTATCTATCTGTAAACACATTTATGAAAATTACTATATTTTTTACTTGAATACACACCTCTGGCCCCCACATAATAAAATAACTGCTCATATGTAACAAGTTACAAAAACTTAAAAACACATTGTCCTTATTCTTTCTTCAATGTAACTCTCGGATATTAACAGGTAACTACAGGTCTCTACAGTATCAACAGGTACTCGCCCGTCGGGCTAGTGAAATAAGATTTTTACTAGCCCGAGCAAAGTTTTACTAGCCTCGGGCGAGCGGGCGAGCGTTAATTTCGACCCCTGGTAGTATCTGTTTTATAACCATTGGTGTCAACAAACATTACATTCAAAATGCATGGGCGCCTATACATTGGTTCGTAGCAATTTAGCAAATCCCCGATTACCGGCTAGTCGGAGATTAAAAGTTTGGTGAAACCGGCCCTTACTCGTTAATACAATATATAAGCAGTGAATATGTTTGCCAAGTTTTTTTTAAATAGCATAAGGCCATATCACATTAAGTTCCGAACTGACAATTGCAATCGTAGATTCTAGCTTACGATTGGCGGCTAATGCGCAGTAGCTCAGTTCGGCCAGTCTACGGTTGCAATCATTTTTATAGACCAAGCTCTAAAATAAGATTGGGAATCGTAGATCCGAGTCACGTGAACCAATCAGGAAGGAGAACGGTTGAATACGAATTGAGCACTGCCACAACATAACCTCAAGCAACAACTACTTTAATGGAAACAAAGAGCCAATAAGTTTAATTATATATTTGTTTGTGATTAAGGCTTGTCTTATTAGTTATTATTATTGAATTTATTTATTAGTTGAACGATTTTAGGATTTACAGCTGGTCAAGTGTGATTGGATAATTGTAGATTGCGATTGCAATTGGCGACTCCAGTCTACGATTCCAATTGTAGTGTGATATGGGCTATATATAATAGGCCTATGCTTGAAATATGACTGTGAAAGAAGGACACAAAACAGATGTATTCACTAAAACTCGATGTTTAGAACGTTATCCTGATAATGTCCGTTTTGAACTCGACGTTTACATTGAGCGTGCAACGAGGCTAACCGCGAGGAGCGCTCATTCTCGCGTTGACGGCAGTAGACCCCCTAGAACAGTGGTACTCAAACTTTTTTCCTAGAGGGCCACTTTTCCAAAAATCCAAGTAAAGCTGGGCCGCACTAATACAAGTATGCAGTAGCGTAGCTAGGAATTATTTCGGGGGGGGGGGGGGGGGGGTTAACAGGGAAAAGTGAGGTGTGGCAAAGCCCCAGCCGCCGGAGGTCTTTCGCCGAAAGCGCAAAATGTGTTCGACTATTACAGATATTTCGTGCTTTTTCGAGTCAAAGCGTATAACTCGAAGCATTTCCCATTAGTTTATATTACGTTACAGGTAACAAATACCAAGTAAAGTTTAGTTGGTTTGCGATATATCATAATTCATCACGAATACAATATTGTTTTCATATACAGCAAACAAATAGTCAGTTAAAATAGTAAAATATATTAATGAAAACACAAAAGCTCTGGGCCGCAAAATTGTTAATGGAGGGCCGCATGCGGCCCGCGGGCCGCAGTTTGAGTAGCGCTGCCCTAGAAGTACGTCCATATCACGTGCAACAAGTGTAGTAGGGCAGTGCTTCTCAAACTGTGAGTCCAGAAGAAAATACAATAATTAGAGCATATTGAATTTATCTATTATTTAATTTACTTTCTTTTCAATGAGTTTTACTTGGTTATTGCCTGGCACAGTATATCTCGCGTTGAGAGCCCACCAACTACCCTTCTAGAACGATGCGCTATCGATGTAGACCTACCAAATCTGTTTCTAAGCTTGTCGTTGGCCGGGAACTTATATATTTTAGCACATGCTTTTTATTAGTTATGTCTTTATTATGTCGATTCATTAACATAGCTTACATTCTTTTTCCAACACAAACAACTTTTTACATTTATATACATATATATATATATCTTTGGTTGTTTGTTGAGAAAGCATACATATATATTATGATGTTTTTAGTTTTTCGCTTAAATAACCCTTTAAATGCCCACACACACTGCTCTGCCTGGTACTGGTAATGGCATTGCGACAAAGTTAGCAGAATGTCAGTAAACATCGAGTTAAAATTTATTTTCTGAAGAGATTGGCAAAAACAAAAACGTGTTTAAAAAAATAAATCGTAGTAAGTTTGAGTAGAAAATTACTAATAAACAATGTTTTTAAAGGGATAGTCAAGTGAAAAACTAAAAAACCACTTATGAGTAATAAGTGCGTGAAATTCCGTTCTGTGTAAAATAAAACTGATAAAGGTTGCTTCAATGCAAGAAAAAAAATAGTGAACATTTAGCTATTCTACTAGATACACTTCGTCAGCTCTGCTGCATTTTTCTCCTGAAGCGTAGTACAGCTGTATCGGTTCTGAGCCTGCTAGCGCCTTCCCGATAGAGAGAGCACTCATCGTGTAATACGAATCCAGCCACAACACTCGGAGACTGCGGACAGTGCCGCTCAAAACACATTGCAACTTTTCTACACATCAAGTCACGAGACAATTAATTGCAGGGCATTTTGTAGGTAGAAGTACACGTTCGTACTAAGAAGCATGTTATCGGTAGAGAAACGATGCACATTAAACCTCCTGATGGATTTTTGATAAGGGCCCTATTTTAGCGGCGGTTTTACTATCTCGAGGCAACATTTTTTTCTATATGGGAATTATCACGAGAAAAGTTGCTCGGTGCTACTTGGTAGCAACAAGTTAAAAATCACGTTTTCTTTAAATTTTTAACCAACTGCTTTTAAAGTACGGTATCTTTTAGTCATGTTTTCCATATTTGAGGGTGGACATTAAAAAATGGTAGTTTTTTAGTTTTTCACCTGACTATCCCTTTAACTCATTTCTGACGTCAGACAGTTTTGCAATGAAATAGTGGGGACAAAATTGCCAAATGAATCGAGTTTATAAAAATTAAACTATGTACTAATATTTTGAAACTTCGTTCCTATGAGAGCTCCAAAGTCACCATTTAGGTGTTTACCAGTACATACCACACATCCACACCACACATACTGGCACATGTATTAGTACATAGATAGATTGGAGTCAAGTTCCAAAGTTAAAACACTTCTGCTCGAACCAAGAGTCGAACTCTGGATCAGGTGCATTAGAAGCAAGAATAAGCATACTAGGCCAACAAACCTCTCATTATACTTAGTTATATACATTGCAATATCGTGCATCAGTAATGAGTTCTGGCGTCCTTCGTCAAGTTCACGATACGCTATGCTATGATATACGCTAATAATAAGCAACATATATTGAATACGAAGTATGACATTAATTATAATATGCTCGTTATAATAATAATGTCAATTATTTACGTTAGATAAGCGTGACGTCACCCAGAGATAAGAGTGCAGTCACTATCAGCTGTTCACACTAATAAACTTTACTAACTACCCGAGAAACTCACTTCAGGTGATAGTATAGGCACTCAATATTTTTACCGGTACTTCTTTATCGAAGTAAACCGTTGATACTAAATGAAGTAGTAGATCGTTTATGACCTTGTTAAAACTTCAGTTAGGTAATGGTTGCTGCCCAAGCTCCACAATGGGAGAAGTGAGAACACACGTGTTAGTTTGTATCCACTGTTGCGTACTAATGATTGTGATGGTAATTGCATTCATGATTAACTAAACACATTGTGTTTAACTTTAATCTATTGTCTTAAAACAAAGTTGTTATTTTCTCGTAATCCATGTGATTGTGAGATAACTCTTCACTGTCGTTTTGACATTACTTGTACTCATGCAGGGCATACATGTTATGGTTTGCTGGGGTTCATTGTAAAACCCCGATTATATTACGAACATTTTACGTGAACCATTGCTATAAGGTGTCCAACACGTACATAGTAAAGGCTGGTCTACACAGATTTTTAAGACATACGATTTAAGGTTTAACGCGTAGTCGTAAAGTTGGATCATAGGAAACACACTGGCGTTCACACAAAGTTTTAGTTTTAAGACGTTGTTTTCATTGTTGTTTTTAAAACAACGTCTTAAAACCTTATGCATTATGTCTTAAAAATCTGTGTTGACCAGCCTTTACTAAACCGTGCTTGAACATTTAAACGTTCAGTGCATAATAATAATAATTTTTCGTAGGAAACCCTGTTATAGGGTGCACACCAGCTTTACCTGATGTGCCCCTCTTCAGGTGACTAAGTAAGTGTATTAGGGTGTTTGGATGGTTGGGAAGGAAAGGAATGTCCAAGGGCTGATTTTATGACTCAGTTCCAGCATTCGCCTTTACGACTGAGGAAAACCTCGGAAAAAACCTTCAGTCAGAACTGCCGGTGGCCGGAATTAGAGTCTCGCATCATACCGCTGAGCCACCTCTATCGGTGTTCAATGCATGGATTTTTTCGGTGAAACCTCAATTATCACCATCAGCCGTAACCCACCGGCTAAGATATAGTTTGAGCCCGTTAGAAATTATGACATGTCTTTGTTGGCTGACCAAACTTGCAATATCGATAAAACATTGTGTGTTGGGTAATTGTGTAATTGAGAAGGAATGACCGATGCATGGCTATCATGTATTACTCAATCCCATGATTCACCTCGGAAAACGTTCAGTCAGAATTACCCATGACAGGAATCGAACTAGCGACATCCCAACTGAGTCTCGCGTGTGACCGCTGAGCCATCTCTATGTTTGACCATGGTATAACTCTGTAGAGAAGAACGTCACGACACATTGAAATTCGATCAATAGTATTTAAATAATAAAAGAAGTATTTCGTGTAGGGAGCAATTGGCCCTCAGATGCTATTAATGCCACGTCTTCTTTTAACATGCTTAGTGGTTGTAGTACTAGTAAAGTGTATTTTAATGTGAGTGAACATTGGTGAACATTATTATATTTAGAAATGGGATAAAAATATTCCTCGTTGAAACCTCATGCGTCTGTACTTAAAACTGTCAACTGAGTTTCGTCTTCTTACGTTTTGAACTGCTCTTCGCTGGCATGAATCGCAATTCATTGACGTAAGTATATACATGCGTTCCAACATCGGTAGCGTCTGGTCCAAGAAAACTCGCACCAACACCACATAGATAAATGTTACTCTTGTGTTCGTGTGCGTAAAACCTTTAGAGTTAGCTAATTGACTGAATAGAGTAAAATTATACCATGTGTGCGATACCACGTGTAACTTGTGTAGCCTGTTATACAATGTATTACTTCAGTTGAACACGTGGGCAGACATATCGTTGTTCTTTGATTAAGTCTGCAGTAATTTAACTAAGATATGAAAATATAAACAATTCCTAGTTGAATATTTTATGTTATACGTGTGAATGCTATTTGTATAAAACATGTATAATTTCCCATGTTGGGGCCGTGCCGTCTTCCTTGTCCAAGTTTCTGCCTAGATGTTCGTTCACTACGCCGTACACCAGGGCTAATCAAACTTCATTCAGTGATGATTTCAGGCATATCCCGGGGGGGGGGGGGGGGCTCCGCCCCTCCGGCAGTTGTAAATGCCCCCCCTAGCAGATTGAAAAAATCACATGAAGTAATGTAAATTTGCAAAAAAAAAAAAAAAAATGCAAAATACAAGAAAATGAGGTATATTTTTCCACCTCATATAGGACTAGGAAATAAATCGATTTCCACGACAAACTCAACTACATAAATGTTGCAACATTTTATTTTCTATTGATATTGAAACGATGTTAGGTAAATGTAAGAATGGCAAATAGGAATCATTTTATATTCGAAAACTGAAAGGATGGCATCAACAGAGACCGTAACCCCCTCCACCCCTGCCTTTTGTCACGGCGCATCCCTTCTTCCTCTTATCAACCAAGTTTTGGGTAATTACGCTCGGAAGAAACCCCGTAGAATCCAACTGCTCTAGACTGTGTAAGTAAATACCTGGGCCTGGATTCACAAAGATGCCTAACTCTAAGTTGTCCTAAGTTAGGCAAATCCTAGCTAAATAAATCAAGATAAATGATGTCTGGGTATTACTACACATTCACAAATACAATATTATTAGTTAAATTGTTGATATTTAACTATATTTTCTTTATGGCATTGCAAAACGACATATGCGTGATTTATATCACTAAGATTTGCCTAAACTAGGACGTCTTAGCACTTAGGCACCTTTGTGAATCTGGGCCCTGGTATTTAAAATAATAAATAGAATTGTTGATTTTATGATTATTTACACAACTATAATATGGCGCTAGATTTCACAATTCGTGTGTATCAGGCTCCCCACTGGTTATAGTATAAACATCACCCATTTTGTGCATCTTGTATCCCACACACAGGAAGACAATTTGTTTCTAAACCCTAAGCCATAAAATGAGTTACTAATTCAGCAACACCCCAGATTTTTATCAGCCCCCCCTAGGAAAAATGTCTGAAATCATCACTGACTTCATTGCCCCCGACTTGTTGGGACCTTATACTCTTGTCCGATCGTATCAGCTACACCTCCACATTTGCTTTTTCTATTTTACCAAATTCATGAAAGTAGAACTACGTGTATTTGTGATTTCTTTCTACGATCGGTATATAAATATCTATCCCGAACTCTTTCGCCTCGTCACGTATCGCATCTAAACGGTTACTCATGTTCCCCGTAAGTCCCACAGCCGCTCTGTTTTCCTCACACAACTGAATAAGTTATTCGGCGTTTGATTTATTCCAATCCATGGGAGAAACCAAAATCAAACATCAAGACATAAGAAAACACAAAAGCTTCTTTCTCGCACGTGGTACCAAAGTGGTACTGAGCTTGGCGTCGGCGCAGACCCACTGACGTGTCCGACACAACATGTGGAGACACACCTACTAGTTACCAACTTGTCGGCCAACATGCTCATTCGTACACGACCAGGGCCTTGATTCTCTATGGTCAACGATAAGGTGATCACCGGTTTTGGTCGTTATGACTGCATAGGCGTGCGCACGGCCCAGGCCTATTCGGCCCAGGCCGGACCTAATGTGTCAACTTGGCGGTCGGGCCGCGCGGGACTCCAATTTCTTTAGACCCGGCCTGGGCCGAGAGCAGTTTAACTTTAAACTTAACTTTAAATAAGTCTTTGAATTAAAATGCACTGTCAGTAGCACGTTTTTACGCAAAGCGGCAAAGGCATACTTCACCCGGGGATGCCCAAATAATTTATCTTTTATTGAAACGAAACATAGCCCTATAAGGGCCACAAGAAGATCCTATGGCAGCGGAAAGCGCGCTAAAATCGCGTTTTAGGCCATAAAAGTTAGTGCACCAACCGAAATTTTTTCGCCTACGGCGAAATTGCCTCCGGCGGCTGGGGCTTCGCCCCAGACCCCAGCTATACCGCGCCACCTCGTGCCGGGTCTATTGTTAGACGCTGCGCACGCCTATGGTTATGAGAAGGCTGTGACCCAATCACAGCCTTCCATTCGCTTTCCGTAACGACAGAAACCGGTGAGAAATTTACCACAGATTTAGAGAATCGGGCTCCAGGTCACGTTGGCTGTTCTAGCGAGAACCAGGCTTAACAGAGACTGTCAGACACACATAATGACATCACTGAAAGGGCCCTGATTCCGCAGAATGTGAAAAGTAAAAACTAGTTGAAAACAGCGAATTTGGCGTGAGCTATAGATTAGGTGAAAATCATGTGAACGGAAGGTGAAACCGAAGAACTGATAAATAAAATGTTGTTATAGCATAAGACTTAATTTAGGGGGTTGTGACATCACAGGCGTACAAACATTGTGTTGCTATAGGGAACTCCATTGTTGTATCTTTTTTTGATTGGTGCATATTTAATGTTTGTCCGAAACAAAACACGGCCACATATGGCTATATTTTTGGAATTCAGTCTTGTTGTGCAATTTATGTAAACCACAGCCTGTTAATACGCAAAAACCTTCAAACGTGTCATGTAATTGCCGCTAGGTTGTCAGAACATGGATAAACCCATGGTCAGAAGATATTACTATTTTTGACGAGGCGAATGATTGTAGCAGCGCGCATATGCGGCAAGGAATGACTCTTGGCTGCGGAATTTAGAATTTAGAAACCATTCATTTTCTCTGCGCCCATTGTCATCAGGATCGTCTGCTTCGCATTCCACTCGCTATCTCAAATTGGGTCATCAAAAAATTATTTTTTCCCATTGCATAATATACACTCGTCCTTTTGAGTTCTACTGCTTCCTTCATGTGTATCAATCACTGGTATTCCAATGTCTTGGTATCAATTTCGGTCGTTCCACTCTGCTAGTAGCGGTAGTGTACACTTTTTACCACCTTTTGGAGGCAGTGTACTTACTCAAACTTACTTGATCAAAGGACACGCTATTAGCGCAAGTCCTGGTTTAGAATGGTTTAAACAAAATACATGATACATACGCATTATTAGTGCAACTGCAAACCATAAAGCTCAGTGAATTAAAAAAAATCCATTCCCTCCTAATTATAACCACGAAAATAGTGAGTTCGGGTGTTCGTACATGCATACGTGCCTGCAATGCCACCTGTATGTTTCATACAGAAATAGTAGTTTGCACTTCATTTATTACGTTGAGTGGCAAGCGGGGAGCAACTTAAAATAGATTAGGTGTACGCCTATATGTAGTATAATCGTAGACTCTATGACAGCAATTTCCTACTCATCATGTTGCGTATTGAATTCACATTCAGCGTAGTTTCCTTCTTTGAGCGTCTCTCCTTATCACTCTATAATTGTGCCGTCCTCAACGATAAAGACACATAATGTAGTCGTTCATCTGTAACAAACTGAGCCTTTAACTTTAAATTTTTAAAATAACAGATGAAAATGGGCCTTTAGTAGTTGTCAACCAGAACTTCAGAAGAGTATATTAGCAAATTAGTCACATCTTTTAGTGTCGGAATTCTCACTTCTGTACCTACAAGATTTTGCTTGCATTTGTTTTTAAACATACACTATTCTGAGTTTACGCATTGGTGACCCTGTAGAAAAATGAATGTTTTACTCGAGAATATTAATTGCTCACAAAATAAAGTTGTTCACGTTCCTTTATGTTTTCACAGTTCAAGTTTTATTTCATAAGCTGCTTTATGAAAATACTAGAATTATTGCCGGAACGGCTTCCAACGACTCGTAATGAAGTACTGGGAACTACGTTACGTTAAAATATTAAATCATTATTTTGTTAAACCTAGGTAGTAGGTATTACATATTTTTGTAACAAAGTTATGAAGTGTTACAGGATAAAACCAAAATTAAATTCATCCATAATGTAAATGCTGAATGCAACCTGCCTCGGAAATGCTACCTTATAGAAATGGGTAGGTTTGCGTGCTTTGATGATCCGAGAGCTATGCCGGTGGAAACGTATATGCTTCTGGTAGGGCCACCCTATAGCCGAACAGGTCAAGGTGGAGAAGCCAGATGGAAGGCAGTCCACGTCCTTCTTTTTCCCCTTTTCTCCCCTTTACGTCCTACTTGCCCCTTTCCTCTAAACACCCCCCGACGTCATATGGCCATAGTTGTCAAGTACGTCGTTGAACAACAAATAACAATAAATAACTATATTTAACTGCCGGTTCATTGTTGTAAAAAAACGAGATGTTGCAACCAAAATTAATTCAAAATTAATCATACTTGCGCTTTCGTTTGTTACACTGCCCAATAAACATCATAGGACGAATTAGCGACAAACATATGATTGCTCGTGATAACTTATAATGAGGCCAAGGGGTGTATTACCATTACCGGCCAACCTGAGAGTTCTTCAAGGGTACTTTTGAATTTGTTTGTAATTTAACCCATTTATGTAACACTGAAATACTAAGCATAATGTTATAGGCTTACTATTACTGTATAGCATTTATCATTAACAAAATGCTCAATTATATGGATAGGAGATCTTTATGAAATTAAAACACATGGTCTATAGCTGTATACACTAGTTGCCGAAATACAATGTTCGATAAATAATTTTTTACAGCACTACGTACTAAAATATTAACACTAATTAAGCTTGTGATAATTAAATAAGTTTAAAACATGTTTTGCTACTCAGCAGTACGCTTAACTAGTACTGATACTTCTATAGTACTGATGTTGGAAATAATTTATTTTTATAAAAATAAGTTATAAATAATCAAAATCGTGCACTTTTCCTTACACCAGCTATGCAAAGCTATGGTCATAATATCACAAAAACAAGCAAGTAAGCCACAATAATGAGTCACTGCAATAAAATAATAAAATAAAATATGAAATGTATGTTCTTGTAATTTCTTCTTGTGTTATGAATAGTTGTTTAGACTTGAGAATATCGTTGCATGTGAGCTACCGATAGAGGTGGCTCAGCGGTAAGACGCGAGACTCTAATTCTGGCGGTCGCCGGTTCGATTCCGGCCATCGGCAGTCCTGACTGAAGGTTTTTTCCGAGGTTTTCCTCAGTCGTAAAAGCGAATGCTGGGATTGAGTCCTACTAAAAGCCCTCGGACATTCCTCCTCAGCTATCCAACACTCTATAGGCCGGACGCCGTAACAAAGAAGGTGTTGTCGTCACGGATGATGTAATAGCAAGTGACCTCACACCTTGTAATACCAACTTAAATGTAGACTACTACTCATTGCCTTACCAGAAGTAAACATGTATTGTTATTTCATAGGTTGGTGGACATGGGCCCTGGATTAAATGCTATTTTTCTCCCTCTTGGTATGTGTTTGCGGTTTAATTATGCAGGAATAAACTCTAGTTTCTTATCATCTAATTTATTATATTCACTTATAAATTAATAACTACTTAATTATGTTTGGGAAAATTTAAAGTAGTTCCGTCCCATCATGCTAGGCATGAAGGTATGAAGAAGGAACAGCTACGGACGACCTACCTTGTCATTTGCTTTGTCTGTCTGCATATTGTCGTACTCTAAAGGCACAGGGAACGCATATGACCACTCTGAAAGATCCCGAGTAATGTTTTCAGTGTCAATGTTTCTTGATATCGGTAATAAATTTTCATAAATAATATTACAGGGTAAATCAGCCGAACACGGGCGTCACATGTTAGAAAAAATGCCGCCATGTTTCCCCCACGTGAACTCAACTCCTGTCAAACACGAAACGGCAATAAAAACAACAGACCATCAAATGACAAAGAAATACATCAAGTATCCTAGCAACACACAGAAGTCAAAGCTTTCTTGATGGTAGTATTTTTAAGTCACGGCCTACCAAAGCTAGTATTTTCTAACACCGCCTTGCCGATCAGTGTATTTTCTCTCTGACAGGTATAGTGCGCGGATGAGCACTGCGTAAACGTCGACATATCACTACGCCGGCCAGGGTAATTAGTTGTGACGACACAACCTTCTTTGTTACGGCGTCCGGCCTATAATAACCTAGTTAGTCACCTGAAGAGGAGCACATCAGGAAAAGCTGGTGTGCAACCTCTAACCTATAACGGGTATTCCTACGAAAAATTATTATTATGTGAGCTTGTTTTCATTTTCTAGCCCAAGAACGTCCAACCCAGCACAGCACGTGCTGGGTTTATTGCATTAACAAGCTACAACATGAAGTGTCGGCAGATAGTAACTACGTTTAGTAATGTAAGCATATTTGTCTTTTCAATGAGTACATGATAGTCTCGTTTGATAATCTCATTATGCATGGTTATAGATTTCCTCCAGTTCTCCAGGGTGAATCTCTGACCTCTGTGAGCTGCTTTCAATTTAATTTACTGACAAAATAATCTCCTGAAAGCTTCTTCCGAAGCTACTGTATTTTTCATCCTGAGAAGAGGCGCAGTGAATAGCATGCTCAAGGTAATCGAATCGTACTTGTGGAAGCAACACGTTCTTGCAAATGGATATAAAGACCATATAATTCTGGCACCCACAGAGATCTCAGAGCTATACAATTGCTTCTAATTAGGGAGTCATATATTCGATTCCTGCTACCGGCAATCTTAACACTTTATTAATCTTTCTCTCGGGCATACACGAATGCTGGGATGTAGTCTTACGTTACGTGAACCAAAATTGTACTAAATTATGCAATACATGGCCAAAATTATGTGCAGATCATGAAGATTTGTATTTTATTTATTCAATAATGTCTTATATAAATGGTATTATTATGCTATTTCTTAAATTTTGTTGGCCATAATAAGGGAAAATCACAAGTTTCGCAGTTGTAACCAATCAATTACGTTTTTTTTTTAATTTTATAATGAACATACGATAGCCGATAGGGCATTTAGAACGATATTAGAAATCAATATCAAACCATTGCCAAGGCAAGCTCACTGCCAAATTACACGCATATCTGTGTGTTTGTTTATACATTTTAGTAATATATATTTAATATTCATTCACAATAAATAATTAACTATATTTCCGGGTAAATATTCATATTTGATAATTTGTTTTAAATCCAACGTTGTGAAAATATACGCCACGACACACGCACACGCAAAAAGAGACACACAAATATTACTTGAGCTCAGAGAAGCTATTATGCCAGGTTAATTTCATTCAAATGTGTATGTTTATGAACAATACAATACTTAATTTAAATACGCATGTGGCTTTATACATACTATATGATTTTCATAAGTTCTATTGATCTCATTCAATTTTCCGAAAGAATCGAAACCTGTGTTATAATTTTGTTTATTTTGTTTTTCTCAATCGTATTTTCAACACAATCTTGGTATAGTTTTCCCCTTTCACCGTTTATACCGTCCTGAAGAAAGCCTGAAATCTTGCCCAACTTCTACACTTTAACTTCTTAACACCTACAGTTACTGATAAAGCTCTACAACACAGATCTAAGATAAAAAGGGTAAATAAACATTGTTTTGAAATGTGTGTTATTTCGTAATTGCCTCGTAAAGCACGTAACAAGATACAAACAAAACCTGAGGCATCTAAGTTGTTTGGATGACAACCGTGTAAAAACATACTATCAATTACATAGTATTTACAAGTTTTGCAATATTTTCGTAAGTGTGTCCTTGATTTGCATGATACATTTTATGAATCACACAGATGAATAACGTAATTCCTTTGATTCTTTTGTGTGTGTAATAATCCTCTCGATTAACCGTTGCTGCACGAAATAAGCGATCGGCCCCAATTTTCAGTAGTAATATTACTTTTACCTTTACATAGTATTATTTACTACTACTATTTATACTCGTACTATTATATTCATTATTAGCGTCATTATTATAACACACATTTTTATAAATATTAATTTATATTGACCGCGACAGCATACAAGGTACTAATAATGAACCAATGAAATGATGAATTATGAACTAAATATATTAATATGGTTTCTAATCCATAAAATCTTATAATATGATTATTTGATAAATCATTTTAAATTTGCGTTGACATGCACAGTAACAATATATACACGACTACACGTGTTGGAACAATACAACAATATTCGCTCAATGTTGACACTTGTGTATTCATGAAGTTGACACATTTCAATTCATTGTCGAACACTAAATTGTGCAATTCTTTACAACTGTATAGCTGGTGTGTCAGATATCATACGGTTGCATTGAAACGATAACGATTCAAGAGTAACGACAATAGAATGTTCACAAATTGTTCAGTTTAGTATAAAGACATCTAGATTGGATTTCATAATAATTGGATAGCAAAAAGTTGAGCGTGGATGTTCATAGAGTTGTTGGGGATCGCTTGAGACCCTCTTGAAGTTAGAGTGGATCTGGCTTAATTGAGGTGGATTCACTTACATGGAAATCTGTCACGAACAGGACTTTCAGCATGCTAAACATTAGCGCGTGGGTACAGACACGCTCTGACTGAATCTGACAGATAATCATAAGTCATACTAAGTCATTACCGTGCAAATATTGCTTACTATGTTTACACAAGTTCGGCACTGGAAGTGGGAATACAGGGTACACTACTGTACTTTCAATGGTTCATTTAACTTGAGGCAAATTATTACTCGAGAACTAAATTTCAATATATATATATATATATATATGATATGATATGATATATGATATATGTGAAATCCAGAAATTAAAAAACCAACCCCGACTGGGAATCGAACCCAGGTCTCCCACTTGCCGGGTGGGCGCCATAACCCCCTAGACCACCGGGACCGGCAATCTGACATTGGATTGCCGGTCCCGGTGGTCTAGGGGTCATGGCGCCCACCCGTCAAGTGGGAGATTCCCAATCGGGGTTGTTTTTTTAATTTCTGGATTTCACATAACATCCACGACTAGAGTGTTCTTGAAAAACATTTATAGATATATATATATATATATATATAGCAACCCGTGAAATCAAACGCCACAAAATACAAAATGTACTGTAAATTAATTTTTTAAAGAAAATTAAAATTAATTCAGATTTTGAAACAGTAAATATACCCACTTAAAATCCTAATTGTCATACATAATAACTTCAATAAAATTGGTCGTATTGAAAAGGTGTGACAAATATGACAAATACAAATATATATACGTTTTACAGTTATTTGCAATACAACTATATTTTTATATAATAATGCCAGAAATGTAGTCAAAAATGCTATGGTTTTATTAAGTAATACAAACATATACCATTAAAAACAAAGTTAATTCAGTAATGAAACAACTTTACTGAGTCTGCCAATGTGGTAAGCAGTAAGCACGAATGTCAAGAAACAATTTAATTGTAACATTTATAAATTACATCATCTGAAAGATGAATTTCCTTGTGTTTTGGTAACATATCGATATATCAGTAATTTTCGTTTGTTTGTTCAGATCGGATTCATTCTGGAGCCATGGTGATATAGATTTAGAATATACGCTACGCTCTATTCTGCGTTGGTCTGATGTACCGAGGCTGCCTTGCCTTAGATTCAAAGAACAATAATAATGTAGATGGGGATGGATTGCAAATTGTAGTTTGAATATTCATAAATCTGCGCCACTCGCGTATTACCTCGACAAGCTCCGCTGCACATTTCTACACTGAAATGACTTTGTTTGATGCTTTGTAATATAGAAATGGTGTAAATTGGCATGTGTGAGATACACATACCTACGTTTCAAAATGAACAATTTTTCCTTATTATTAATATTATTTAAATCCAAATTTAAAACACATTCCCAAATAAAAAAGATAAAATACAGCAATGAAATGTAGGAACTCCATACGACGAAACATTTATTTAGAGTAATGTTGTAACACACTTTTGTGCATTTAACCAATTTACTGATTTATAACTAAATATGATCTATATAATATAATAGTCGATTGTGTTTTATATAATATATTTTTTTTTGACAACTAAAATCATTTCCTTTTAGTCATTTATTTAATACCAGCTAAGAAAACCTCAATTATTGTTTATGACACCTTGACTAAAACAATGGATCCTTTTACGTTCAACTCGAAATATTTTCATCAAACAGTATAAAATATTGGGGTTGTGACTGACCGTGAGTCCTTGGCGTCGCGGCGGAGACATCCATGTCTGGGTAACGAGCGGTCATCTACCGCCAACCTGCTATAGCACGTCGTACATACACAGGCCTAGCGCGTTGACACAACACGTCTGCTGTCCACGGTGGTAGCCGACAAACTGACTCCGTCCGTCCGTAGACTCGCCTCGCCTCTCACTCACTCGCCGACGTCAAGCGCTCGCCGGCATCGGATGGTAAAACTTTAACACAATATTGATCGGTAAATGTCAATCTTTGGTTGGAGTGGAACCGAAGCAAGTTGTGATAAGCACTCCCGGCGCTCCGTTGTAATTATTGTCTCCGAGACGGAAGGACGCACGCACAGGCGCCCCCTTCCATGACGGGCGCCCGTTTCCGAAATATTCAATAAGATGAAATGACAAGAGTTGGGCGCGCGTTGCAGCGCTCAACTGTCTACCCATCCCATGGGCGCCGCAAGGGGGTACTTGTCCCCCGATTTCAGAAAAATAATGACTAATGAGTCGTTGCGGGAAATGGCCTCCGGCAACTGGCTCCTTACATTCCCTTCTACTTCCTGAACCAGCCCTCCCCCCAACCCCCCCCCCCCCCCCCCCCTGAAGTTCATAGTTACGCGACTGAGTATGACAATATACAAACTTACTGAATTCTAAAGATTTTTTCTTTATTTATCATATTTACGAGTGCATTCTGGTCGGATTTTATTGAATGAACGTATTACACACTACTGTAATATAAAATATTTAATTCCATAATGTTTTTTCAAATGTTCTAGCTTGCCTTTCAACTATGAGCATGGAATTATTTGTTTTTCCGGATTCATTTTGCATGAAGATCTTGCAAAATATATTATGTAAATATTTTCATTAAATCTAAATTATTTTTAATAATTCTTTCCAATTTAGTAGTAACCAGAAAGGGAGGAGATTTCTGGAGATTTTTCCACTTTCGCACGTTTTGACATAGCTCCTTGGAACTTGAATTTAATCTCTTATATGATACTGGTCTACATGTAAACGATGACACTGGAGCCATCATAGCAGCGAAGCGCATTATATAGTATAAATGTCCCCCACGGGGAATCAGTTAACTTGTAACTGAGTGGGTACACGATAAATAAAAATGTATTTATCTGTGTTCATGTATTTACGCTGCTATCTATACGTGTACGCTTTTCTGTTTACTTATGAATACTGTAGCATATTTGAATTTTCTTCCAAATTGAACAACTTGCAAGAAGTACCTAATTCAAGTTGCAGTTTGTGCAACCACAAACAAATTTGATCAAAACATATTCACTACGTTACATATAAATAAACCAAAATCTAATTCTTGTTTTCATAAAGTATGTGCGTTTTATTTCGTTTCATTGATTACCTATTTTAACGTCACTAAATCAGTTAAAAGGGTTCCAAATCCAATAGTTTCCTTCGGGGCTAACTATACGAGACTTACGTCCCACTCCCCCCCCCCCCCCCCCCCCTCAGACCTCAGTTGCACCCGAAAGGATAATACAGTTTTGTCTCCCCCCCTGGAACTAGCCTGGCGATGCTCATGTCAGGGTGCGTTCCAACTTGATTTTTCGCCTGCTAACCACTAATCACTAACCACTACCTGCTACACACTAAACGCTAACAGCTTTGGGCACGCCACCTAGTATGCTAATACAAAGTTTATTGTTATTAATCATCTAATGTAAATAAATACGATAATAATACTTCCACTCACTGGTTGGGTATTTTCCTAACCTAAAAGTATCAGCTGTGATGGCTGGTATCAACCATCTTGGTTTAGTGGGTCAATTGGTGTCGTAGTGTACACTTTCGGCCACTACCCACTACCCACTAACCACTAGCCAAATAAGGAGCATTGGTCGCCTGCTTGTGATGTCACTTCCTTTCGATTAGTATAACTAAGCTTAGTCCACTACGAAAAACGTCAAGTTGGAACACACCCTCAGTATATGGGTTTATTTGTGAGTGCACACTCGGTGATGTACAGTTCAGAGTGAACAAACAAACGAACAATTGAACACAGAAAATTGAAAATATATTTAAAAAACGTTTTATTAATCCATCCTAACTCAAACGATGACGAAGGATAGATTGAACTCATAAACCACAATTAGATGACTAATTATAGCTGGGATGTTCGGATAGTTGCGAAGAGTGCCCAAATGTTGTTTTGAAGAGGAAATTTCATGAAAACCGGCGTCAGGTATAGTCCTCCATCCACTTCCTGAATAAGTCATGTGTGCTCAATGTACCTCATGCTGCAAGTCTTGTGTGCTCAACTACATCACGCTGGAAGTCTCGTGTGCTCAAACTACCTCATGTCAGTAGTTTATTGTACTCAATTACTCAAACTATACACCTTCTGTCATTATAGGCTCGTGTGCTCAAATTAACTCATTTATTTAGTCTCGTGTGCTCACACTACCTCGTGTCGGTATTATACCGCTTAGCTAATACTATATTCTTATTTTTTATTTCTCTATCAAAAACAGCCTGGTTGGATCAGTTGCATAGGCTAAGGTACGGACGGCTCGTCTCTCGTCTGTTGGCCCAACTGAGCTCTGACCGGCCTAGTGGCTGATTACATTTCCTGCTACAAGTGATAATTGATAACCACTGCCCATTTCCCACATCTAAGATTAAGAACGTATCAAAGATCGTGGCCGAAAAAAACCAATGTCGGAAAGAGGATTGATACTGATCGAACACTGAATGGACGTAGTTGTACGTTATAGTAAAAAGGCATTTAGGGCAATTCACCATGTAGTTACCACACATCGCTATAATAAGTAATAAAACAATCAAATAATAAAATTACCGTACAACAAATAATTAATTTCAATTTTTGTCAATTATCAATTGTCTTAAGTAATAATATCCATATTTACTCGATTAGGAAGGATTTTACTCGAAAGGGAAAACACTTGTTTACTTCAAACGTGTTCATAAAACGCGTGTGAATACTTCCCACGGCCATGACCACCCTCTGAGCGCGGGGTAAAACAGATCTCGGGGCAGCTCTGTCTGCGTATGGGAGTCGTATGCCAAAGTACGTCGTCGAAGAACAAAAATAATTAGCATCATCAACTGGCTTGTTCACGCAAAGCTCGGGGCAGGTCGCGCCACTGCACTACTGCCCAACAACAACAACAACAACAACAACAACAACAACAACAACAACAACAACAACAACAACAACAACAACAACAACAACAACAACAACAACAACAACAACAACAACAACAACAACAACAACAACAACAACAACAACAACAACAACAACAACAACAACAACAACAACAACAACAACAACAACAACAACAACAACAACAACAACAACAACAACAACAACAACAACAACAACAACAACAACAACAACAACAACAACAACAACAACAACAACAACAACAACCATAACAATAACAACAATAACAATAACAATAACAACAACAACAACAACAACAACAAAAACAGCCACGATAGAGTAAATATCAGCATTATAGTTACGATTGATGGTGCAGTGACATCACATGCAGACAAACAAATCTGTTGCTACGCAATTACACTGTTCTATATTTCTTTGATTGGTGAACATTCAGTGTCTGTCTGCTAAAGAACACGGCCACATGGCTATTTTTAGAATCGAATCAAGGTCCGTAAAGCCCCTGGCATCGAATCAATCAATCAACAATCTCGTCGAACTCCCAATCCGAACCTCCGCACGGACCTTGGAATCGAATCAACGCTCCAATTAAAACACTACGTAGGACTCATAGTCGGCCCCTACACCTAGGGGCACCCATTGTTGCTATGGATTTGTTTTGTTTATGGGAAATAACATGGAAACAACTGTTACCTTAGTAACAATGGGCGCCCCTAGGTGTAGGGGCCGACTATGAATCCCAACCATCACGGACTCCTAAATCTGCAAGAACAACAATACACAACAAACGGCCATGACACCAGCCCTACCTGAGTATGGCAGTAGTACAGCAGCTCGGCGAGTGAGAGTAAGTGGCAGTGAACAATTGATGCAGACAAAGCACGTTGATTTTTTTATATTACACTTTTAAAGCACGGACATAGATAAGATTACCAATGTTATTAAATTCCAGAAGTGTTGCATGTTTAAAATGTTACGTTTGTCATGACGAAATTGAGTTAGCAAATCAATTCAACGAAGAAGAAATGAATATTCCAAAAATCATATTCGTTGCACGCATTATGCAAATGTGACGGAATGGAATACAGTGATAGCGCATTATTAAAGTTTCCTATAATCGGGATTGAAAGATGTAAATTTCCAAAGTGATCCAGATGGAATAATTTTTATTGAAATCTTCGTATATTTTAATAATTGATGCATAAAATTAACACAGAAATAGAAATAGATTGAAAAAAGGGATCCGATATTGCGATGTGTTAGTTGAGGAAAAATGTATGCCTGTTCTAAGAAACTGAGAAGTGAAAATACGAGCATCAGAAAGTAAGTTTCTTGTTATTAGCAACCTATCGTGAAATTAACCAGATAAAGTTACATGACGTTTTTCACCACCTTTATATTACATTATGCGTGGACTATAGCCTAAATACATAATACATACATAATTACGTATATCTCAAATTGACTAAAATATTACGACTTTCTTCACTCCTCTAACTTTCCAAACGTTTAAATATTATTCACTGTTGATGGTTTAAGCATATTATAAATCGTTCATAAACTGCTCCCAAAATAAGACCGTGTGAACTTATCACTTCTAGTCATATATCTAAAGAATGCTGCACGTCATTGAAAGGCTGAGCAATACTTATCGACATGTTTCCGTAACACCTGAAAACTACGAAAAAGGCTTTTTATATTCTCGTGATGGATTGAAATACAGTCATGAAGATGGAAATTAAGAGTAAATTATTATATACATTTTTTTAAATAGCCTATAATATAATTTATTTTTTTATTTTTTGTTCTTTACTTTTTGACATTATTTCATTATTGAATATTTGTTAACTTCTTTAGATGTTGTTATGTACACAGTGGATGGATGCGATGTTAGTCTTATTCAACGGACAATTTAAGTTATGGGCCTACTACTTTTTTTGCATCATTTACAACTTTTCCGTTGTTTTCAGTCCATCTAAACAAATTGACGTAATCTGTTTGGCTTTTTGATAATTGAATAATAATTGAATATTCTTATGAATCGCAATGAAAGCCGAACCATAACTTTATTGCATTGCCATTGTCCTAAAATAAGGACATCATAACACTCATGTTAATACTTGTTTGAACTATGATAAGCTTCCCCTAATTTAAAGGGTTAGTCAAATGAAAAACTAAAAAACTATAATTTGTATATGTCCACCCTCAAATATGGAAAACATGACTAAAAGATACCATACTTTAAAAGCAGGCGGTAAAAAAATTAAAGAAAACACGATTTTTTGGCTTGTTGCTACCAAGTAGCACCTACCAACTCTTCTCATGGTAATTCCCATCTGAAAAAATGTTGCCTCGAGATAGTAAAACCACCGCTAAAATAAAGCACTTATCAAAAATCGATCAGGAGGTTTAATGTGCAACGTTTCCCTACCGATAACATGCTTCTTAGTACGAACGTGTACTTCTTCAAAATGCCCTGCAATTTATTTTCTTGTGACTTGATGTGAAGAAAAGCTGCAATCTGTTTTGAGCGGTACTGTCCGCAGTCGCCGAGTGTTTCGCGGAGCGCTGGCTGGACTCGTATTACACATAAGTGCTCTGTCTATCAGGCAGGCGTTAGCGACCTCGGAACCGATACAGCTGTACTACGCTTTAGAAGAAAAATGCAGCAGAGCTCACGAAGTAAATCTTATAGAATAGCTAAATGTTCACTATTATTTTTCTTGCATTGAAGCAACCTATATCAATTTTATTTTACACATAACTGAATTTCATGCACTTATGACTCATTGGTGATTTTTTAGTTGATCACCTGACCAATCCTTTAAGTACTTTTTCAACTTCAAGCTTCGAAATATTTGAAAATGAGAAAATCGGACCTCTTTAACAAATATTTTCCTGTGCCTATTCTCTCGATGGTTTTTTTCACTTTATTAATTATAACATTGTGTCATATTTGTGAAAAATAACTGAGAAAAATTTAGTAAAGTAGGTTATAACATTGAGGGTGGTATTTTCTTATGGATTATGCGCCTCTATCGTGTCTGAAACAATGTTAACCATATTGTTATGGAAGCAGGATAATGGGGCTTTGCACTGCCACATTCTCCCACTCGCAGCGCCAGCGTAGTGCCAGCCCTCAGACAAGGTCTACTTGATCTCCGCATAACTTAGCCATGAAAAAAGGGCTGATTTAACCATCCAGGAGGCTCTGGACTTGAGCTCGAACTATGGTAGCGCTACTTCTATTCCAGTGTCTTTGGCAAAATGCTGCCATCACAGCCTGCTGGATGGGTCAAGTAGATCTTGTCCGCGCTGATTTACCCATCCAGCAGGTCATGGATTTGGGCTTGGACGGTGGTGGCGCATTCTACGTCAAGCTTTGCGTGCAAAGCCCCATTGAGACGAGTTTGGTCAACATGAGGTTAAGTCGTGGGTTAAGTATATTTTACCAAGGATGTTCGTGTATGACGTAAATCCAGTAATACTGTCGGTTGGAAGGTGCACGATCAGTTGTATTGTTCGTATATATAAGTGGATTATTGCGTGAGAAGAGAATTACTTATTGACTTTATGTCGACACTGTTCATTTTTTAGGTTATATATAATTAAATTAGTATCTTTATTCGTTCGATTTCTAGACGTGTGCCTTTTCGTTACGAAAGCAAGAAAAGACGATTAAACTCTAAATAAAATGTAATAATCAGTTACAGTGATTTCACCTACAACTGTTGACATTTTTTTATCGGTTATGTAAGTATGAGCGTTGCATTCGATTTTGAAATATTTAATTGATACCTACCTTATCTACGATGACCTAAAAGCCTGTTTGCTTTTATCTGGTGTTGACTTTATGTTGTGGGTCACTTACTTATTTTCCGTCATGCCATATAATATATATTTCAATACGCCTATTTTGAACATAAGTCGGGTCAGGGGTAGTTGTCAGCAGTAATCTTGCGTACACAGAGTTTGTTTGTTACCAGACCTATCATGTTCTCTTATTCAATTTCTTCTCCTTCCCTGCTTCTTGTCACTAGTTCACGCCATCTTCTTCTAGCCTTCCAGTTTTCGTGCCTCTATTTCTTCCCACAGCTCGACTCTTCACACAGTGTTTCAGTTGGTCCTCCCATTTCTCTCTTGGTCTATCTGGTCTTCTACCCTTACGTATCCTCATAAAATGCTGCCTTTGGTATTCTTTGTTTGCCAATTCTTTTCAAATGTCCATACCATCCCAACTCTACTCTCCCTATTATGAACAATAGCTTTTTTCACTCCAACTTCCATCCTTATTTCTCTATTTTCAATTTTTTCAAGCCTTAACAAACCGGATATAATACTCCTTACAAATTTCATTTCTACAGGTTGTATTCTACTGGAGTCTCTCCCCCACTGCATCGTAAGTCATGTCATCAAATGGGGATTTAATATTCAACAGGTTCATATGAAGGAGAGAGAGCAGTGAACGAAAAAGAGGTATTTAACAGAGTTAGTAAAACATTCAATAAATATAAATCAAAACATTTAATAGGTATGATAAGAAAACTGACCTACTGCACTGAGTCACCGCTAAATTAAATAGCTTTCAGTACAATTTCGTCTTGGGCGGTCACGTTGACTTCGTTTCTTCTCCCCTTGTTTGTCTTCCCCCTACAATAAGCGGGACCACCCGGCGTGTTACGTTTTCTTGAAAACGAGCCTTGTTCACATTTATATTGAAACCTGGCTGCTATTACTATTTTGGAAATATGATTTCGAGCGGACAGACGTCCAATATTGCGTCTCAAAATATATTTTTATTTCCAGTACCACGATGGAAATTGATTTTGGGCATCGTTATACTACATAGTATTCTTCTATGTAATGATATGCTTTACAAATCATATTATATCTTATGCTTTGTGCTACTAATTTTTTGTTTGCCTGTACAAGTACAGGTACAAAAAATGCCAAAATGCAAAAAATGTACAAGTTTAAAAATGCCGGTAAACCGAACTATTCATGGAAGATAATCATTCAAAAAATATACCTTGACATAGATAAAGACTTGTAGTGTAATGTTGTGCAATATTATGTTTCCATGGTTGAAGAGTATTGTGATTATGGCGTGATGGAAATAACAAATATGTTATGGACTCAATATTCGCCATGTGCCCAAACAAATTAAAAACAAATATGTTCGATTATAATTTAACACCATGGGTTTCAATGGGTTTCTTGACAACAAGGTTTATTTTAGCCATATTTTGGAAAACGTCAAAAACCGGTTGCAGACGCCAACAAGTGCTTTCGATGCAACGTCAATTGGCAATCATGTGGTAGTTGAACCACAAGCATTTGAGATAACTGAGTTACTTTATTACTTTAGTTCAATTTCGTACCATCGCACTAACTTGTCTGCGTTCACATGTCGAATCTATACACTTATATGTACAGTAAATCTATGTTCCGCAAATAATTTATTAGTGATATTCTTCATCTGTGAGACTGTGACCATAGAGAGTATAGTGTTTAAAATAAAATATATATAGAAACGTTGTACTGGAACAAGCAGATGTCAAGTTTCTATGATGGAGATTGAATGGCCAGGTGTGGGTAATAATCCGTGCATGCCGTATAGACAGAACACTTGGCTGGCTCAACCCTGTGTTGTTCTAAAACCTTCCCGTGCCAGAACCTCTTCATATCTTTGCGTGTTTCAACACTGTTTCTATGCGAAATTCTCTGGCACATGATTTAAAGACTGACAAACTTCTGAATGACGCAGACGTTGACGCGCTGCAAGAGAATATGTGTATTCCATTATGACTATTCTTCTGTGGACAATCTTATAGTCGTCGCCTGAGCATATTCACTTTTAATTTATAAATTATATAACCTTCATTGTTTTAGATAACTGTTTATTTACCCCCATTAAATTGTGTATTGTATTAAACTATATTAATAGTACACAAATCAATTATATTGTAAATTTATTACATTTTTTTTATTTCAGTCTAAAACAATAATTCATTTTATTATCTTTGCATGATTGTGTCGATTATTACTTACCGTTGTTATACATAAAAGAATGCGCATCCTTCATATCTCAACAAGTGATTTATATTATTAATCGCTCTTGACTATGCAAAACGATAAAAAAAAAAAAAAACTACTACACTCACTACACACAATATACATAATACTCACTACATTACAACTCACGGAAAAATGAAATTCGAAATTACTGATCGCTACAGTAATACTAATTACAATTAGTTATCTTTCATTATTTCAGTATATAGTGTAATAGTGCATAACTCATAACACCAGTTATTTGCGTAACGGTGTCTATACAGGCAACTACATTTTTTCTACGTTTAAATAAGTACAATTATTAGCCTAATAGTTAATACATATAATTTGCACACATAAAATAAACGCGTCTTATGTGTCGTTATAAATTTCCCAAAAATATTTTTGACGTGGCTAAACCAATTAAAAAGTATTAAGTGGAAATATTACTCAAACTGTAACAAATCATATTATTTCAAATAACAGTTTCATAAAAAGAATACGAGCAAAACGTTTGGCTGTGATAAAGTATATCAGTCACATGAAGTACCGTACAAGACACAATAACTAGAAATCAAACCAATAATATTATAAATAAGGAACAAAGTAAACAGACAATGTGAACGTTCAAAAACCTCAGACAAAAAAATTCGGTCAGAATTGCCGGTGGTCGGAATCGAACCGGCGTGTTTTACCGCTGACCCAAGGTCATGAATCTCCTAGTGAAGGTTCGGTAAACCTCAAAGACGTGGGATCTCGACAAGGATTTACGGACCTTGCTGCCGAGCCACTCTATGCTATCATTGAACCTATGAACGCCAACGCGCGTAACTGCAAAGTACTATTTTTATATGTATTCACATTTTCTTGACGAACAGAAAAGAAAATCTGTACTAATTTAGCGAAGCCCCTGTTAATATTAATTCTAATGGAATACAAGCACGCGTACGTCATTGCTTTCTAATTAAATTTAATTTTGTGTTTGGCAGACTCGGTTGTCTGATGACGTCAATGTTAAGTGGTCTAGTTTGCTACAATCCTCGTTGTACGTCACGGAGGCTTTGTTATTTAACCCATTTAAAGATAGGGAATCACACTCAAACGGAGGAATATTGAAAAGCAGATGATACGATCGTTATCAGGCTTTAAAGCGTGGAAATAATGAACATAATGCCAATATCACAGTAGCTGGTAGATCTAATTTCGTTCTCTATGTTTGCTTTACCCATCATGCATCAGGCCACGTTCGTTATTGGACGTTCGTTAGATATCTACAACGCAGCCACTTCCACTCACTCAAAACTGAGCAAAAACTAAATATTTGCTCTTGTTGTTAATTTTCATTTCGCTTAGATTGTTCACCCATCTCAATTAATAATTAATACATCACATGAGTTTCATTATCTCCCGCTAGAGCAACGTAGTTTTGTTAACGTTCTCTTGGCATACAACACTTGTGTTATTTTTAAATCACTTGGTCAAATTTACCCTGACAAAATTTGGCACTTGAACAGTCTATTCAATAAGCTGACAACTCTGACGCACAAACAACATATTATGACTATTTATTTACATGGATTGTTATGATTCCTGACTGTGATTTTAGGATTAGTTTTAGTGGAAGTAGGCCTACTCATTTGGTTGAATATCGGGACTCGAACTGAAAGTCGGTTAGATTATATGGTGTAAATATCCAGAAGGCATAAAGGAAGATGAAAACTATGATATTAGTCTTGTCATTTGTCTAGCGAAAGTTTTACTCATGCGCTGTATAAAACACTCCACCATGATCAACATCAGTTATCTTTTATATTTCTTATCGAACATGATTGTTTTTACTGCATTATTAAGGCTCATAAATCAGGTTTGTATCTCACACAACGTAGTATGTAATTTAACGGTTTAAAATGGTATTTTCTTTTCTATTTATTTACGTTTATATACATTAAAATATATTCATAATTCTTATTTTGTTTAGGTTAATGTCAATATAGCAAGTACATAACGTATATGGGACATAAATACAGACACTTTCTCACAAGTAATTTAATCATGTAGGTATCGTTTTTATTGAAACATTAAAGCTTATATAAATCATAGCCATGTTATCCATGTATATATGTATGATTAAATAAAAAGTGTACAATTTTGTAATAATATGTTGAAATTATATTTGTTTTCTGCTATATTATTATAATACGCTATATTTCAGCATATGTATTTCAGAAACTAAAAACTGACATGCAGAGTTAGAATGTTAGTAAACTAATACGTTTAGCGATGGGCGTTATGGACGTTGCCAACTTATTGACAACGAATAACGCATAAAAACAACGTGTTAAAACTAAAACTTTGTGTGAACGCCAGTACGTGTTTCCTCTTATGTCTTAAAAATCTGTGTGGATCAGCCTTAGTGTTTTGGTGAATCAATACATATATACATGCATACTGGATTGACTGTATTTAGCAATTACACAATAGCCTTCTTCGTCTCACTGAGAGTCAATCATTTAATACTGTCTAGTGTCTTTGTTTATAGATAAAGTAGATAAAATATACGTACTTAATAGAAAGCTACATACTATCTATCATCTGGAATACAAAAAAAAAACGGATAACTACATACATTTGTCCAGACAATCGCGAAACTTCTTTATCGACTCAACGATTTTTTTCGCGATGAAGTGGCTCCCGTAACTCATTTTCTTTTTAAACTCATTGTTTCCATTGGTCGCCCCTGGGCAATACGATTACGATCCTTGGTCAATCAGGTTTCATGAGACGGACAATA
The DNA here is from genome assembly GCA_945910005.1 of Isoperla grammatica. NCBI lineage: Eukaryota > Metazoa > Arthropoda > Insecta > Plecoptera > Perlodidae > Isoperla > Isoperla grammatica. The sequence goes on along the minus strand of OX246738.1, from coordinate 1,371,291 downwards.
CGCTCTCTGTTGGTTGTGTTTTCCAACTAGTTCTTCAATACCAATTTAGGAAGTACTCAGTGAGGTTTACATTTTATGTTACATTAAAAAAAAAAAAATGTATAATGTTATAATGTTACGTCTGAAGGTTTAATGTAAAATGGCTGTATAGCTGTATTTAAATCCTGAATAAATAAATAAATAAATAAATAAATAAATGGATTTTATAAACTGATCTGAACATAAAATCCACGCTATTATCTATTACGATGCGGATCCTACAGCATTCATTCTCACATAAACAAACTGTTATTATAATACCATATTGAGTCAAGAGTTTAAATTCTTTGGAAACGCATAATAATTATGAAGATCAAGCTCGCAATGGAGGGTATGCACCACTCACTAAACTACCCGTATGATTCATTATTAATATTATTGTGTTGTACAAATATGTAATGTGAATAGCAATGGCGTTGTTATCAATGTATCTATAGAAGACTGTGATATCAGAAACATGGTGGAACTCTTAGGGCTCCCGCGCACTACGCGGCCAGGCCGCGCGACCATGGCCGCGCGGCCAAAAACCATCGCGACTTTGCTCCGCGACTTGGTCGCGCGACCACAAATATGTCATTCATATTTGTTTGAACTCAGTTAGAAAATGAACGCCGAACATATTGCAGCATTTTGGTAGGCCTACTTGCTAAGAAAGCGTCGAAATAGAAGAAAGAAGAAATTGTGGGTGCATCCTTTGCTACAAACACGTGACGAGAAGGGCGTGTTTGTAGGCTACTATTTAATCAAGAGTTTAGGCAATAATATGGTAAAGTTTTTTAATTACACAAGGATGTCTCCATTAAAAAACATTTCAATATCAAAATTGCGTGACATTACCATTTTTTTTAATACGAGAACACCAAACCCGGCAAAACATGCTACACTTAGCCGTTCACACAACGACTCAGCGTTTTGCTATGCTCTTTTGATGAATGAGTCATGTTTGGACAGGTCTGGCCGCAGGATTTCTGCGACCAGTGCGCTACCTGCCATTTAAACCCGTGGAAATAGTTGGCCGCGCGACAGCAGGATCTCGTTGGCCGCGCGCGACCAGCCGGCCGCGCTTGCGACCAGCGGCCAAGTGCGCGTTGTCACATTGACGGCAATGGTTCTCGTTGGCCGCGCGGCCATGGTCGCGCGGCCTGGCCGCGTAGTGCGTTTGGGTCGTAGAAACACTGAACATGTCGATGTAGTACCAGTGATCGACTAGGAGTTGGTTTAGTTAACCGTGGTTTCAGCGACCCAGGTTTGAATCTTGGCTTGGGAATTGACGTCTTATGGTATTTATTTTACATTTTCATATAGCGCACCGTCTCGATTACCATTGTCGCTAGAAAAAATCAGATCTTAAGCCTAATTAGCATCATCTATACATCTTGCTCTCATAATCCCAATTTCCGTATTGCCAGCTGACAACTCTTTTATCAAATTTAGCAAAAATATCCCATGTTGTGTATGTACACACTCACTTGCCCATGTACAATCAATCGATGAATGATATAACAGTATAATACAACGTTTGAAACAGTGTTATGTTCACCGTGCATGTTCTGACTGGCAGGCGCTGTGCTCTGTCATTTGGACTGGTGATTGGCGGGCTGTGCATAAAGGATAAATCTACCCCATACGGCGCGTCGCGTGTGAGAGTAAATTGAATGTCGTATAGTGGTCATAGGGGTGTTTCCGTCACAATGCTCCAATAATAGTGTGCATATTGAATAAATGTATATTGTATATGTGAATGGGTTTAGTGATATGAATGTGATTATGCATCATTCATCAACAATGTGAGGTAAAGATGAAAATAAATGTTTCATTATGCTCGTGTCAAATAAGTTCAATAGATTTGGTAAGGAGTGATATAATCGCAAAATTGCTGTAAAATTTACCTGAACCATTCAAAGCCACTTTATTATTCTATGGTTTGGTTGATTCAAGCTGATAAATTAATTAAGTTAATAAATGCTAGACTAGCCTGTGTACAACCAGATACAAGAGACGTCTAAACAATACCAAGCCTACTCAGAAGTAGAACAGCAATATAATCAATCATTGGCCTTGGGTCAATGTAATGTATAATGTAATATACTATAAGAACATGGTTAAAATAGGACATTTCTAAAAATAAGTCACCGTGTATGTGTATTTATATATACATTGATAATTTAGCTTGTTGATAGTTGGGATACGTTAACGTCTTCGTGCAGTTGTAACAACCTACTAGGAAACGAAGTAACGCTTGGGGAAAACACTACCATCGCATGGTGGTATTATGCAACGAAATCGTCTATCCGTGCATGTTTAGTCTAATTGCATGCCTCATAACAATCCCCCCCCCATTCCTTTCGTTAACCGCCTATGTGAAGTTTGAAAGCAAAATTCCATAAATACAAATACATTTTGTAACGTAGGTATACGCAAAAAACGTTACAAATTATAAAGTGGATGGATTGGTTAGGTTTAGTGGGCAAAAATAAAATCTGTCATTTAAATTAAACGTTTTGATCAAATATGGATGTAACAACTTTGTTTGACACTAAAAGATATGCTAATTTTGTGTAGTTAAGTGTGAAAGAAAATGAATGTGCTCCAACTAAAGTAATAGTTGAAAATGAAATAAATACTAGCAACGGCTCGCAATCGTCTAGTTTGGTTCTCCTCATGCTATAGATTAAAAAGGTACCATCTCTAGCATACCTGAATTTGTATTTATTTATTTATATATATATGATTTCTTAGATTTTGTTGGTTGCAAAATGTAAAGTAAGAAAACATTTTTCGGTTAAACCAATCCAAATTTTATTTAAAATAAAATAAATCAAAGTTTCAACGACTTTAGCGTCGTCTTTTTCAAGACATACAAACATACAAAAACAAATAAAAAACCACAACAACCAAAAAACACTTACATATAAAATCGAAAACACTGCCACAGCGATACATAACTGGGTAGCTCTCTCTTTGAATTTGCTTCTGGTTATTGGTCCCCCCTGAGACACTGCTGGAACTCTTTGTCTCTGAGAATGGTCAGCAACAGGCTGATTGATGGCTCTTTGAATTTGCTTCTGGTTATGGGTCCCCCCTGAGACACTGCTGGAACTCTTTGTCTCTGAGAATGGTCAGCAACAGGCTGATTGATGGTTGGAAACACCTGCTGGACTTTAAGGTTAGCCTTAATCGGTTTCCAAGCCGAAGGTAGTCTTTGAGCGTCATCTCGCTTGTTCGGGTTATGAGGCCGCTTCTCAATCTCAATAGGGAAGTCTCATCAAAAATAAATATTCCTCAAAGCACCTAAAAATGGAAGATCATTATCTAAAAATACGGGCGGTATAATTTTTATCTGAGAAGCGTATATTTCCAATTCTATTAGCATTTTAAGTTTGAAATTTGGAACTTCTTGTTCCGTAATTGAAAAACGGCTCTTGACGTCATATGTCATGTAAACAACTGCCTCCTTCAAGTATTCTTAATAATATCAACGATATTAAGGACATTTTACAATATCTAGGATGCAGTGGCTTTACAAAAATGTCCGGACGCCGTAACAAAGAAGATGTTGTCGCCACGGATGATGTAATAGCAAGTGACCTCACACCTTGTAATACCAACTTAAATGTAGACTACTACTCATTGCCTTACCAGAAGTAAACATGTATTGTTATTTCATAGGTTGGTGGACATGGGGACTGGATTAAATGCTATTTTTCTCCCTCTTAGTATGTGTTTGCGGTTTAATTATGCAGGAATAAACTTTAGTTTTTATTATCTAATTTACTATATTCACTTATAAATTAACAACTACTTAATTATGTTTGGGAAAATTTAAAGTACTTCCGTCCCATCATGCTAGGCATGAAGGTGCCGAAGAAGGAACAGCTACGGACGACCGACCTTTGTCTGTCTGCATATTGTCGTACCTTAAAGGCACAGGGAACGCTCTGACCACTTTGAAAGATCCCGAGTAATGTTTTCAGTGTCAATGTTTCTTGATATCGGTAATAAATTTTCATAAATAATATTGCAGGGTAAATCGCCGCCATGTTTCCCCCACGTGAACTCAACTCCTGTCAAACACGAAACGGCAATAAAGACAACAGACCATCAAATGACAAAGAAATACATCAAGTATCCTAGCAACACACAGAAGTAAAAGCTTTCTTGATGGTAGTATTTTTAAGTGACGGCCTACCAAAGCTAGTATTTTCTAACACCGCCTTGCCGATCAGTGTATTTTCTCGCTGACATGTATAGTGCGCGGATGAGCACTGCGTAAACGTCCACATATCACTACGCCGGCCAGAGTAACTAGTTGTGAAGACACAACCTTCTATGTTACGGCGTCCGGCCTATACCACCGTTTTCTTCAGAAAATACATTTTGATACAGTATTTACCAAAACGTGTTTAAAATAATGCAATTATTTAACATATTGTTGTTAATTAATGTTGAGCAGTGTTCATTTACTAACTAGAAATAAACGTTGGTTCAGTTAAAGTCTTATGAGAGCAATAATCTACTAAAGGGTGGGATTTCAGTACTATTTGTATGAATTACAATTATTGTTTACTGACATATGACGTCAGAACCTTCTAATCACGAGCAAGTCCGTCTGAGGTCCGCAGGTCCGTTTCTGAGCGTGTTTTGACAGCAATATCTTTGACTTGCTGTTAAAGCGATGTTAATGCACCTTTCGAGCCGAAACCAATTAGTTGCCGTTTATTTTAACTTGAGGTAACCAGTAAGCAAATAAAAAAAATGTGTGAGACTTCCCTATTGCTTCTCGGATTAACCTCGCTCGAAGATTGTCCTCTGAAGCAAGAAGCCTTACCCCGGCAAAGTTAATGTTATGTCCTTCCTTTATTGTATGTTGTGCTAGAGATGACGTTGACTGACCTTGGTCCACAGCAAGTCGGTGGTCTTGAACTCGCTGCGATAATTTTCTACTTGTTTGACCAATGTAACTGTGATGACAGCCATTACAGGGTATCTCAAATACTCCTTTGTTTTCTAAAGGAATCACATCCTTACAAGTTCCCACCATTTCGCCAATTTTCTTCACGGTATTAAAGATCGTTCGTATGTTTTGTAAAGGGACGACAGACTTGATCAGTCAACGGCTTCGCCGAGAAAACATACGAACGATCTTTAATACCGAGAAGAAAATTGGCGAAATGGTGGTGTCTCAGGGGGGACCCATAACCAGAAGCAAATTCAAAGAGCTTGCTAGAGCTACCCAGTGATGTATCGCTGTGGCAGTGTTTTCGATTTTATATGCAAGTGTTTTTTGGTTGTTGTGGTTTCTTATTTATTTGTTTTTGTATGTTTGTATGTCTTGAAAAAGACGAAGCTAAAGTCGTTGAAACGTTGAACTATCATTATAAATAAAATTTGGATTGGTTTAACCGAAAAATGTATCCTTACTTTACATATTGCAACCAACAAAATCTAAGAAATCAAATATATATATATAGCCTATATACGTTTGTAAAATTAAAATTTAAACTATATCGGGTTATTACGCCACGTCGGTCACACTCACCTAAAAGTGTGACCGACGTGGCGTAATAACCCGATATAGTTTTAATTTTAATTTTACAAACATTGACCCGGGCCACGAAAGCCTCCGTATTTTAATATATACATATATTATGCTAATTTACATAATATATATTGTAATGCTTATATAATTTCTATACTTATATCATTTAGCGTAATGAAACATACTTATGAAAATAGAATATTGTATTTTTTAGTAGTAATGCCATAACAAAATGGGAATTTTTATCTAGGGTTACAATTTAACCCTTGTGGGGGGCGGGCAGCATGATTGAGGTATAGGATTTTTTATTATTATAAATGCATTTACCGCGACACTACGATCTGCTTTGCGGGCAGGCAATCATTCAAAGTGGAAAATCGAAATATCAATAGTTTTAAAAAATAATCAGTAGTTCTGGTACCTCCACAAATGATATCATTTTTTTGTAATTTTTAGCAGAATGTAAGACGTTAAAGCCCAAATATCATCTCAACAGACAATTCATATAAGAAAATATATTTTGTATCCGGTTCGACTTTTTTAAAACTTTTATGGTTTCATGAAACTATAATGTTCGGAAGTATACAATTCTTTCTTTGCAACGGATTTTATTGTCTACCAATTTACTGTAATAAAATGTATCTCTATTATATTTGCATGTAATCTATAATGCGTGTAAGCCTAAGATATAAAATGGTCACTTTCTGTAAGATTTAATAGCGGCCTCCCAGTCCCTTCCCATTCTTTGGGTCTGGACATTTTATTATTTTTAATAAGAACGTGTAAACTCTGTTTGAAGACAATCATTTGCATGTGTTATCATTTTCTTGAACTTTTACCTGCACACATCAATCTATACGGCTTAAAACTGTGATATTTCCTTGAAAACCTGTGTGTCTACTGTTGACAGAACGAATGTAAACAAGCAATGAGTACCTCATAATGGCCGCCACGTGACGTCTATTGAAAGCTACCTGACTTCTTTACCGTTAAACAAGGTCTACTAGATCGCTAGTACGTGCCAAGGTCTACTGGAGTTACTCCTAGCGGAGTAATTGCGAAGCGCACGCGCTACAAGCGATCTAGTGGACCTTGGTACGTGCCAAGGTCCACTAGAGGGAATGTGCATGAATTTTATACAGCTCTGAAAGTACGTGAAATATATTGTTATTCATCTAAAGACATCACAAACCTAATTTAAAAGTTTTAATATTAACTCATTATACTTCTATACATGTTCAAAAGATTTTGATTTTCTGTTTCCCGCACTTTTATTTTTAAACGGTATGTGACGTCACAATCCACGAAAATCACTGCTTATATGAATAACTTTGCATATAACCTCCTTGGACTTTGCCACCGCCTCCTAGACGAAACAATCTAATTTTCAAGGTCATCAAGCTAACCTTGTCAAAATTTTTACTCAAGCCGTTGTCAAGTCTGCTTTATATGAATAACAACAAATACCTTACTAAAATAACAACACCCAATATTAACTGCGTTAAGCCCAAATAATCAATCAATTAACTGATATTCTATGGAAATAGGTTTGGTATTATTGTTTTTATAGTAATTGGGCTTCAAAATTAATAAGTAGGCGCACTAGACATTAATTCGATTTTATATGATTTTGGATATGATAATTTCCAAATAAGCCTTATTTTATTTACCATTTTTATGATTGGTTGATTGCTGATACATGGAAAGTGACGTATGCCCCGTTTTTCCCACCATAAATACGTGTGAAACTTTCAGCTCGTTTTTATAAATAAAACTTAATTCTATGTCATCGAGATAAAATATTTTTGTATACAGGAAGCTCCTAATCTAGTAAAATGCAGAAAAAAAGTAAATCCAGTAGACCTTGGGTACGTGCCAGGGGATTCAGTGGACCTTGAGTTTTAAACATTTGGAAGAGCGACTCTTGCAGTGAGAATTCGAACTACACGTAGGACTTAAAAAATTTCGCTCAGACACGCGCAGACGAATTCCCATATGGATGAACCATCTTACCGTCCATATGTTTCTCTCATCTCATCGGCTATGTTCGATGACACAGCATGTAACGATCTGCTCTGCGGAACCACATTTCGACAAGTGTACGCTCAAAACTACCTAAATATAACAGACTTTACATGAAACGAATATTGAATTGCTATTTTTATGATGTTATACGGAACCAATAACTCGAACTAAACAAAGAATTGTAACGAAAAATTTGCAACTCGTAAATACCGTCAGACCAAACATTTATAAAATTCCCCCAATGATTGCGCATCGTCTTATTGTAGTTCGTGTGTTGAGAATCAATCAGACATCGTGATGAGCACACGTTTTGTGTAGTCCTGAGTACGCACAGTCAATGCACAGACGTGTTCATGCAATTCAATGCATCGCACAACCTCCATCCAATTACAGCCGGAAACAATAACGTGCTATTTACTTATATGCTGTAAATGAAAACATAATTCTTATAACAAACATTCACATTAACTTTATTTGCCAACCTTTGTATACATACAGAATGCTACAAAGTATATTAACGCACAATATAAATAATCATAACTTTGAAATTTGTTTGTTTAGATGTGTTCAAAACATGTCAAAAGTTTCCAACGTAATCCCCATACAATCGTAAAAAATATCTAATAAGCTGAACAGAACTACTAAAAAATAAATGCATTCAAAATACGTAACTCAGACAACTAGAAATGTTAACACTTTTGTGTACAACTGAGGTTCTTGGTGTACTGCTTTTTTACATTAAACAATGTGTTTCATAAATGTACACAATCTTGTGATTTAAAGGCGAAAATTGCATTTAAATCTTTGTTACACAAGTGCGACCACTCTACTTTAATGCATTGAAAAGAGTAAGCAAAAATGTGTACATAAAATCTGATTCTATACCACACATTAGGAAGATGTTCAACCCAGAAACAATCACATAAACTAAGCACCATGCCCGAGCTTACGAGGAAGTAGGAAAGTAGCAGATTGACGTTTGTTTATTCCACAATGTAAATGATCGCAACACCAAATTTTTCATTGAGATGAGAAATAGGTTTGACACTTGATTTGACTGCTGATAAGTTAGCATCACGACAGGACCTGGTCATCCCCAAGACAGAAAACAACAATCTCACAATGTTATAAAAATAATTTATAAGAATAAAAGTTGGTTGTGCAAGAATATTATTCCGCCTCTTCGGGTACGTTTGCTACAGACTCGACTTCAACAGCAATCGGCTTGTCTTCGGTTTCCTGCACTTCGGGGGACAGAGGTTCTTCAACCACTGGCTCGGCCTCTTCGGCGGCTTGGGTCGCAGCTTCCTCAGGCGCTGCTGCATCCTCCACTACTGCCTCAACCTCTACGGGCGACGCCTCCACGACTTCGGCTGTCTCCGCCGTCGGTTCTTCGGGTGCGCTCTCGGCAACAGGTGCTTCTTCTGCGGTTACCGTCTCTTCCACAGTCTCGGTCGGCGCTGCTTCTTCGGGCACTGCAGCTTCGGCTTCGAGTTGGGCTAGTTCGGCTTGCTGCTTCGCCAGTTCCTCTTCCGCCTGTTTTGCTAGCTCTGCTGCTTGCCTTTCTGCTTCTGCTTTTCGCTCTTCTTCGGCCAAGCGTTCGGCCTCTGCCTTGCGTGCTTCCTCAGCCTGGCGTTCTTCCTCTGCCAGCCTCTCTGCCTCGGCTGCCCTCGCGGCCTCGGCCACCCTCTCTGCCTCAGCTACCCTCTCTGCCTCGGCTACCCTTGCAGCCTCTGCTTGCCTCTCGAGTTCAGCCAACCTCTCTGCCTCTGCTTGCTTCTCCGCGGCTGCGGCTGCGGCTGCTTGTCTCTCTGCCTCGGCTTTCTTCTCGGCCTTGGCTTTCTTCGCGGCCGCCTTGGCCGCCTGCTCCTCTTCTTGCGCCTGCGCCGCTTTCCTCTCCATCTCCGCTTGACGTTCGAGGGCTGCCTGTTGGGCCATCTCTTCCTGACGCGCCAGCTCGGCCTGTCTCGCCTGTTCCTTCTGTTTCTCTTTCTCCTCTTGCAATGCGGCTTCCTCCGCTGCGCGCGCTTCCTCTTGCTTCTCCTTCTTGCGGCGGCTCATCCGGGCGCCGGTGTCTTCGACGTCGTCCTTGGGAGCAGCGCTCTCGTCCGGACGTGAGGCCTGTTTCTGAACACGCACTTCCGGTCTGGCTGTTTGGGCTACAAATGTTTTGTTCTTCTCCGACGCTGGGGGAGAGTAGCCCCGGGAAGAGGTCTGAAATGAAGAGATTTACAATCATGCATTTCAGTTGCTTTCACGACACAACTAAATAATGTTCACAGTTACAAAAATACATTTGAAGCTTCTTTTTGGTGGATTTAATTGTTAGCAAAAAGTATCGGGCAGTTAAATGTTTAGTTGCTATATGTGCTAAACATTAACTAAAAAGTGGGTTTATAAAACACTGTCCTCATTCAAACAATAATGTTACTCTCGTATGTTGGGTAAGAAACAGCAAAGTACACCAGCCAAAAGATCTGTGCTAGAAATCAAAAGTCTCAAGTTATAGTCTCGGTTAATTATTGTTAATTATTGTGCTCACCAGTTTTTCGTTCGAGTACGATGGCTTGTAAAAACGTGATCTGACAAGGGAAGGTCCGTGGATCAGACCATTCATGTGATTCCAAGCTGAAACAGAGCCACGCACACTCAAGTCAGATCTCACATTTCACGAGAATCCATCCGAGATTTATCAAACGAAACGAGAGAGGTATAGGGTAGTCACTATAGTCAGGTATCCGTGCACAAGAATATTATATAATTTTAAATAGGGAAAACAAACATGCATTACATTTAAGGATGCTTATGAATTAGTAGTTAGCTTTTCGTGTTAATTAAGAATTAGATAACATCATCACTTGGGTGTTTAAATGCTACGTGTATCGACCTGGATGTGGAAATCTAGGGGAGATATGATTAATCGATTTCTCTATTTTTTTTAAACAATTTTTAACATTAATTGCAGTTTTTCATCATATTACATCTGTGTCATTAAATTGTATTACCATTTCGTTTGTATATGGTTGTTTATTGGAAACAAAGTGCCGACGCCAAAATAAGGGTAATTTAAAATCACACTTGTGACACCATTTCCCGCAATACTGATTTATTTAAATGCCAACCTGACAAAAAATGTTATATTGCACACACATGCCACCCTAGTAGAAGTGTTTTGAGCCCCAGTATCTGGGGTGTAGTATAGATCACTCAGGGTGAGATAACCAACTATTTACGTATGTTTGTAACAATAAATATTAGTCTGTATGTGTAAACACGTAATCAAGAAAAGAAAGGATCATACGATGCCATTAGAGAAGATATTACAGAGTCGGAAATAGTAATCAACACACGTATAGACGAACAATGAATGCTGACGCACGTGCGAGGGTTGAGTTAATGGTGCGCATAGATGAGATGAACACTGATTGCATAATATACTTACAGGCCGCAGACTCTGCGGTTGTCGTCACAGCTCTTGAAGGGATGAGTTCTCCGCGACTATTTACTTTGCTTTACTGCTCTTGATTTAATCATGAGTTGGATTTGTTTTGTCTGATTCTAAACTTTCAAGTATATCTATCTCCTATCGTGTGAGTTTACTGTTGTAATATACACCAAGGCAGCTCAGAGTGTAATGATATTTGTTGTAAAAAAGAATATAGTTATCGCTGAAAGGTTTTAATTAATAAAAAAATAAGAAACCCTAATCGGGGCAAATATTTTATCCCTGTGAATCAACGATAACATGTCTAGGGTGAATTGATCGACGCTGGTCCTATTTCGTTTGTAAGAGAGTCAACGTATTGAAAACATGCTGAAATAGAACTCTATCCCATGTTTCAATTGCAGAGCGCAACACTAATAATCGCAGCTCCCTCCAAAGCTAGTTTTTCCACAAGGTTTTGCATAATAATGAAAATTTCACACTTTGCGTTGTTATGTATATTTTTTCTTTCACGTTAAGTTTCATAAAAAATTTCTTTAAGGTTTTGGGTAAGAATTTTCAGATTTCTTTACTTCAAATTAAGAAGGCGGTTTTAAATTTGTGGATATTGTAGAAATAGAACCAGAGTCTACTTATCATGCTAGAACTGCTTCTTGTACAACAACGACGGCCTCAAAATGGTCTGCGAACGGTTAATTTTTGGATCAGGCATTGGTAGTACCATACATAAAAAAGTATCTGATATGCTTTTACGTAATCACAATTCGCTTTTTTGTGGTGAAGAATGATTTAAAAAGCGTTTCAAAAAATTTTTCAAGTTCTACTTCCAACGGCACCTATGATAAATTAACCGTTCTCTGAAGGGAATCTTTGCTAATAGAATCTGACAAAATATTAAATTACTTTAAGAAAATACACTCTTTTGTGAGAACATACATACACGCGCATGCCACAAAAATTCATAGCAACTAATTGGTTCCAAAAAGAAAAACACACCTCTAGAAATATAGAGGGAAAAGTGAAATATCTCATGCGGTTTGGCATAAAATGATGTGCAAAAATGAGCACCCATGAAAATAGGGCTTGGTAGCTTGGTTTGGTGCAGGCAAATCCAATTAAAAGAGCTAACTGTGTGTTCAACATAAGACGGCAATTTACAAAGTTGATATTTAGTGATGATTCAGACAAATTTAAATTGTAATAAATTCTGGTAGCCACGTCAAATCTACGGAAATGAATGTATTGCGACGCGTTGTTTGAAAACGCAAACAAACAAGTTGCGTCTATAAGACTTTACGCATATTTCCTTTTTCACCGTTTGTACGCTATTGGGGAAAAATACACTACTGATGACAGTTACAGCACGTAATGTGTTTTTCTATTTGGCGTTCACGTACCAGAACACTGTAAGTATATTGCTCAGTAACAATACTCGTATGTAATATTATGTTTTCGTTTATTTACAGATCACATAAACGGACGTATGGAACTTGTATCCTTACAAGTTGTTAAACAAAAAATTTTCTAAGACTAGTATTATGTTTGACGAATGTAAAACAGAAAAGATTCAATTGTTTCGAGTTTTAGTTTTGTGGCTTAAATAGGCTGAATAGTAAATTTCATATCACAGACACTATACTAACAACTTTGTAACTTGGTCTTCGTGCATATGCATGTAGTGAGAAGGAAAGATATTCTAAGAATCAGGAAGTATCAACTAAATTTACAACATAAAAAGGATAAGGAAGCAGACATATTTTATTTCTAAATGAAAAAATCGTCAGCAAGTAAAGTTTGTCGTCGATATTTGTTGCTAATTTAAAAGTGTTGGTAATCATTAGTTGAAAATATAGAGATCATGAAAATGTTTAAATTATTGTGATAACTACCGATGACATGAGTAGTAAACAAAAGAAAGAATTACAGAAGAGTAGGTGAGATTGTTTGTAAGGTTTCCAGAAATCAAGAGCACACTGGGTGCGAATATGAAGAACGGAATACACCAGTGTCAGACTTGTTCAGCAGGCTGTTCCGGTGTGCTCCCTGAAAGAAAAGTTGTAACTTGTTCAAGCCAAACAAACACAACTATCACTAGCTTCATTCAACAAAACGTTATTTAAACATGGAAAACATCTACAAAACTGGACACTGGACAGTGAGTTAGTAGGTTGGGCACGGACGACGCATTTTATGGGAATGCAACATATTTGCTTGCAAGAACAGCAACAATTTTATCATATCACGAGAGAAATATGTGTGTAATAACTAATAAAGATATCAATTGAGTTGCTGGTATACTTCTGACACGCGGAATGATTGCTTTGTAGGAAAGAGGCTGACATAATAATTCCCCATCAAAGAGATTACAGACAGGTCAGTGTAAAAGGTATCCAAAAAGGAAAGAGAGAAAAAGAAAAATGCTCATGATAGCATGGAAAGTACGCACAGCGATTGCAATGGCATATAGACGTTTACCCGAACTTTCTCAATAAACGACAGTCGCCACGAGAGCATAATATGGAACATGTGTTAATTATTGATGCTGGCGATTGCAGTAAAATATACATATTATATTTACATTACTAAAGCGAGAGAGTATTTTTAACTTTTAAAAGTAAGTAGTTTAGTTCAAATTAAGCTTCAAACTTTGACTTCTAATGTTTCCCACTCTTATTCTTAAGCTTCTTTTAAAAAAAAGTCTTCGACGTCACGTCGCATGCTTCTGTTGAATACATTATAAGGCGCGTTTTGTTTCGTTCTGGTAACAAAAAACGAAGTTTTATAGTTGACGTTCTGTTCTGTGTGAGAAAATTGATTCCAAACCCATTTATGCCTTAAAATTATTTTAAGCGAACAATTTTAGTTCTGCTATCTACGAATGTTTAAAAATAACAATTGAACGCACTTGAAACGAACAGTAATTGAAACCAAAGAAGTAATCTTTGTTGAAACATAATCCTGCAAATGTGAACTTATCTGCAAAACATGATTTTGCGACCTAATATCTTTGGAAAAGCATGGCATGCAGCATTGACCAACTAAACTGCATAAAACCGCATCTCGCTACCTTGTCCTTCCTCTTTGACGCCGTCGGCTGCATTGCGGTTCTTCTTGTAGTGTGACAAGTAGGTGACGTCATTCTGGATCCGGTCGTCTTCGGTAATCATGGCTCGCCTCCTGGAGAATGCCCGACCCCCCGCGAAGCTGACGCACGCCAAGTGGCCCTTGCCTGCAGGGGTCAACAACGCACAACACGTTAGCACACGGGGAAGTTCCCCCTTTAATAACTTATAAAAAGTATAACTTTCTTTTGAACAACTGTACCCTTCAAGAGTATGTTCCTTTAAATAGATCATTCTTGTTTATGTTTAAATTAAACACACAGGTAATCATTGTTGATTGATTTTGTTGCATTTGTAATAATACCTATAAAACGACTATTAAGTAATTACACTATATAATTACAAAAAAGCAAATTGTTGTTGATGAGAACTAGAGTGGCACTGAACGGAAACAAAGAAAGTATTCAGTGTAAAAGGAACGATTAAAAAAAACGTTCTCTGGAGATATGAACTTTCTCAAAGTTACTTGGCATAAAATAGAACCGTGTTAATTGAAAATGTGACTGAGGAAAACCACGGAAAAACCCTTAGGGTATCAGGCCTGCCGGTGGCCGGTACCAAACCAAAGACCTCCCGAATTAGAGTCTCGGGTCTTAACGCTGCGCAACATCTATTGATGGAATTATCGAATACTAATCACACCATCTTGTTCGTAAAATAATAAGCATGTATAGGATTGATCAGCAATCAATCAATACATATTAAAACAATGTTCACGTTTCTACAACACTAATTATCGTAATGTTGATACGATTGTGGCTCACCAATGTTTCTATGGCTGTTGCCGGGCTCGGGGTATCGCGACATATTGTCCACATCTCGCTGTACGCGACGCACGGGTCCCAGAAGTCTCTCGATGTATGCGTCGGACGTGATGCGCGTGGGCACAATCGGTTCCTCGTAGTCGTAGCTGGGGAGAGGAACCGACAAATTAGTGTACGACGCATATACTCTCTAGCTACCCTGTGATATCTTCTAAACCTTGTACTATGGAGGAGCTATTGTGTTGTTTACGCAATTTCAATTTTTTAAAGTAGATTGTGTTCTTATAAGATAATGTAATCAATGTGTTAAACAAGTCATAGGCTAATACCGATCCTATAAACGTAACGTTGAATTTGCTATTTTTCCTGCAAAACTAATGAGGAAATGGTTGTTCGTCTCTTTATAACATTATTCTAAAATGTAAAAGCATTTGATTGAATATGAATATTATGGAACGTGTATACAAAAATGGTTCATCATTAGTTACCATTGAATTTCACTCATTATCATTGTATTAGTTAGTATTATTGGATTGGAAAGGTTTTATTATTTTCTTCGAATTTTACACGAAAATTGGCAGGAACAGAAATGCTTTGAGAAATGCGTCTCATTTTCACGCAAGCCACGGAAGCAGAGAAGTACAACTGTATGCAAATATCATACGTAAAGAATTCAAACACGGACCGACTGTAGACGTTCCACGATCTTTAAAGTGTTTGTGTTTTGCAAATTTCTGTTTGAACTTGACCCATCATGACCCATTATCTGAATTATCTTGACTTAACCCATATCATCGCTTGAAACCTCAAATGTCCACACCGATCTATCAAGTGCAATCAGGGCTCTCTACTAAACTGTATTCTCAATGTAACAATTGTGATTAGTGCACGGTTGCGCGCGAAAAACACGTTAGCGGACAACATCGGGGCAAGATCCCCTGGTGGAAGCTTGAAGAACTCTCACTAGGTCTGTGCGCGCTACTAGCGGGCCTGGCGTGAACCTGACTCGTGGGATGGCGACGACTCTCGATGCGCGGGGCAGCGGCGCGTGGATACGTTTTAGGAGCGCCTGGGTCTGTGCGCGCTACTAGCGGGCCTGGCGTGAACCTACCTGACTCGTGGGATGGCGACGACTCTCGATGCGCGGGGCAGCGGCGCGTGGATACGTTTTAGGAGCGCCTGGGTCTGTGCGTGCTACTAGCGGGCCTGGCGTGAACCTACCTGACTTGTGGGATGGCGACGACTCTCGATGCGCGGGGCAGCGGCGCGTGGATACGTTTTAGGAGCGCCTGGGTCTGTGCTCGCTACTAGCGGGCCTGGCGTGAACCTACCTGACTCGTGGGATGGCGACGACTCTCGATGCGCGGGGCAGCGGCGCGTGGATACGTTTTAGGAGCGCCTGGGTCTGTGCGTGCTACTAGCGGGCCTGGCGTGAACCTACCTGACTTGTGGGATGGCGACGACTCTCGATGCGCGGGGCAGCGGCGCGTGGATACGTTTTAGGAGCGCCAGGTTCTGTGCGCGCTACTAGCGGGCCTAGCGTGAACCTACCTGACTCGTGGGATGGCGACGACTCTCGATGCGCGGGGCAGCGGCGCGTGGATACGTTTTAGGAGCGCCAGGTTCTGTGCGCGCTACTAGCGGGCCTAGCGTGAACCTACCTGACTCGTGGGATGGCGACGACTCTCGATGCGCGGGGCAGCGGCGCGTGGATACGTTTTAGGAGCGCCAGGTTCTGTGCGCGCTACTAGCGGGCCTAGCGTGAACCTACCTGACTCGTGGGATGGCGACGACTCTCGATGCGCGGGGCAGCGGCGCGTGGATACGTTTTAGGAGCGCCTGGGTCTGTGCGCGCTACTAGCGGGCCTGGCGTGAACCTACCTGACTTGTGGGATGGCGACGACTCTCGATGCGCGGGGCAGCGGCGCGTGGATACGTTTTAGGAGCGCCTGGGTCTGTGCGCACTACTAGCGGGCCTGGCGTGAACCTGACTCGTGGGATGGCGACGACTCTCGATGCGCGGGGCAGCGGCGCGTGGATACGTTTTAGAAGCGCCTGGGTCTGTGCGCGCTACTAGCGGGCCTGGCGTGAACCTACCTGACTCGTGGGATGCCGACGACTCTCGATGCGCGGGGCAGCGGCGCGTGGATACGTTTTAGAAGCGCCTGGGTCTGTGCGCGCTACTAGCGGGCCTGGCGTGAACCTACCTTACTCGTGGGATGGCGACGACTCTTTTATGAAACTCCCGATACCGATTCGGGCCGCTATGGGTCGAAAGCGGGCGAGAGCGATTATGTAACTTTTTTATGCCCGATACCGCCCAATTTAACCCGGAATGAAAGCGTAAATCCCGATACGGATTCAGCACCTCTTTCTAGGCCGATATGCGTGTTAAACGTTGTTTTTAGCATTTGTTTTCAGCGAAAACTAGGAGACGATTTAGATTCTAACGAAGAAATATTGTGCGTCGTAAGTTGAAATTCTTTTCTATAATATACTGTATTAAATATTATTTTGTTGAGGTTATGTCAAACTATACACGTATTTACTGACTTAGCTTTAAATTAATATTCAATGCAGGTCTAGGCCTAAATATCCCCTCCCCCAAAAGGTCGTATGTCTAGGTCTAGACCTTCACAGCGTTAGCCCTAGTCATATGTACACATAGTGGCAGCAGAATGCTAGGCCTAGTATGTTTTAACACAACGTTTTCGGTCGATTGCATTTTGAGGTTATAAACAAAAACAAAAGACGATCACAACATGACTTGTGCGAACTGCACATCATGACTTGTGCGAACTGCGAAGCAGTCGGAAAAGCTGAGTTTCTGATTGGTTACGACTTCGGCAGCTCCGTCTCTGTGTGATTTCCTCGGCTCGGCACGGCACGGCAGTCCCATATCGGCCTACCCATATCGGACTACGCTATAGAATAGCTATTTTTTTATTTTCGCGCTAGACCCGCTATGGGAACGACTAATATACACGCTTTGGAATCGGCACGGATCCATATCGGGAAATTACAGAATAGGGGTCCTGGGCAGCGGCGCGTGGATACGTTTTAGGAGCGCCTGGGTCTGTGCGCGCTACTAGCGGGCCTGGCGTGAACCTACCTGACTCGTGGGATGGCGACGACTCTCGATGCGCGGGGCAGCGGCGCGTGGATACGTTTTAGAAGCGCCTGGGTCTGTGCGCGCTACTAGCGGGTCTGGCGTGAACCTACCTGACTCGTGGGATGGCGACGACTCTCGATGCGCGGGGCAGCGGCGCGTGGATACGTTTTAGGAGCGCCTGGGTCTGTGCGCGCTACTAGCGGGCCTGGCGTGAACCTACCTGACTCGTGGGATGGCGACGACTCTCGATGCGCGGGGCAGCGGCGCGTGGATACGTTTTAGAAGCGCCTGGGTCTGTGCTCGGATAGAACGGGTTTCATCGTCGAACGACTAGAACGAAACCAGTGACGTCAGCAATATTGTCAATTATTGTTTTAAGTCAAAAAAACTGCTTCATTTTCTTTTCATGTGAATTTACTGCTGACTTCAACTAGCAAACTAAATAAAATTGGTTAAATAAAATCGATTCATATACATGAAATAAACAATGAATTATAATATTTTACTTGACTTAGCTCGCCAAGTTAAAGATCTTTTTTGTTACCTTGAGAACGGTTTAAGATATTGAAACTATTATTCATACGCGGAATTTACTTTTGTACCACAGCTAAACAATGATTTAAAAAACTTTCAAACTGTATAATTTTTACGGTTTTTATTTTATTACAATCGTAACAATTTAAATAGTTGGACAATTTTGTATGCATTATTTAGCTGATGCAAACCGCGTGGGAATCACTATTTGAATATCTTGAAGCGTTCTCAAGATATCATTAAAATACCGTCAGTTTGGCAAATCCTACAAAAATCTTAATGTATTTGCTTTGATAACATATTCATTCAATTATATTCAATGCATGGTCTTTATAAAATTAACTAATTAACTCATTAACTCAAATTAACTCAGTGAAACTGTAATTCAGTACAGTATAAATATTTGAAAAAGTTGGACCCGGCACCTCCACCACTTTAGTAACTACCCATGGCGTATTTAAAAAAACAATACACATTATTTCCTCTCAACTACTGTATTTATTTTGATTCTTATAAATAAAAGTATAGCCTGTTACGTTCACCATTTAATTGAACTAAATCCAATTAAAAGTGATACGAAATCTTTCAGATAATTCTAAAACCAATTTCTTTTAGCTTTTTTTATTTTACATCTAACTATCTGTGTTGTGGTTTCCTACGTAGAAAATGTAAGACCCGTAAGTCTACCACAGCGTTTTATCTTACTACCGATGTAGGCCTACGACCCGCTTCAGTATTGGTAAAATTTAGTTCGAACTATCTGGGATGCAGTGCACAGAATGAACCACTAGATATG
Organism: Isoperla grammatica; assembly: GCA_945910005.1. NCBI lineage: Eukaryota > Metazoa > Arthropoda > Insecta > Plecoptera > Perlodidae > Isoperla > Isoperla grammatica. The sequence continues at coordinate 1,351,915 of OX246738.1, read as the reverse complement.
GTAGCTATTGACAGCATACTTGTGCTTCTACTAATACCTGACGAATGTCTTACAATATTAGCTTCAACTAGCTGAAGCACTATTCATGCTTCTTTCTGTTTTCTTGGTGTTACAATGGCACTCATTATACGTTTGTTTTGTAATAAATAAAATAAATTATAAATCCGTATAAATATACATAATGTATACTTTGCTCAAAATAATGATCCTCTTTAAATTTGTTTGTACGTTTACTTATTTCTATGCTTGTTAGAGCTGCTTAGTAGTTCTATATAGGTTTTCTGGAAACTGTAATTAATATTTTTAATCTTTTGTAATAAATGGAAGCTTTAAAGCGAGTGCTTTGATGGGCTTTGTAGAGCAAATCGTTAGAAATTCGCAGAACTCGTTTACTTACAAATTCAAACAAATGGCTGTTGTTTGTTTGATTGTTTGAGCATTTTTAATTGCATTCCATGAAGAATGATACTGTATATGTAATTAACTAAATATAAATTGAAGTTGATCGGATTTGGTCTTTATAACTTCTGTAAAGTTTAGTACTCGAATGTTATATCTGTTTGATTGAACATCTGTACAGCTACTTTGATATGAAGATAAAAAAATAACTTGTAACTTCGTTGGTGAGTAAAGTCAGTCGAAGGACTTGTCACTTTCTCAACCTTATGTTAAACATGTATTGCCAAATGCAGAAGATATGTAGTAGAAATCTACGTTTTATGAGCAAAAGTCTTCACAAAAATAAAAACAAGAACATCTAAACGGTTGATAATTATATAAGTAGTAAAATTAAATTCAAGATAATATTGCATTATCCACCACATCCGTAATCTATATTACTTTCTTACTACTTCATTATGTTTGGGAGTAAATGTATAACACTGTTAATGAAAAGGATTGCTGAATAAGCGATATGCATTAAAATAACATATTGACGAACCATTCAAATTTGCTTCCTAAAGTGGACATCACCCAAAGATTGGTACAGAGTTATGCGGAGAATTTCCTCCCCTTACCCCCACTTCCATCCACGCGCAGGCGAAGCGAGGAAACGAAAGATTTAATTTCTCTAATAGACCCGCGAACCTCACAGTTATGACAGGTAATTAAATATGTCAACTTTGAATAGAAATAAGTACCCGTGTTGTAATCACTTGAAATATTGATCTGATACTAATTGTGAGTATTTATTGTGAATCTTGAGAGGAAAACAATACAAATGCTGTTTTGAATGAAAAAAATCGCGCTGTTTGTAGGCCTACACAACAACTAGAACCACATGTCTTAGTAAATCACAATCTCATACCCATGAGTTGGAAAGTATGATTACACAGGTTTAAAGCTATAAGCCAGCTTTATGGGCAATGATGTCAAGTGATGCCGTTGTCGTACAAGTTTGCCACGGCTGGGAATCGAACCCGGGTCTTTTTTTCTTTCGTTTCTCAAATTATTTGTTGTACCTTTAATTCTAAAACAGGAAATCACAGAAATCGCGGAGAACATAGACATTGGATTATTTCGTCGCTCGTCTTGAGTTATGTGTTACCTATATTATTATTATTTTATTGTTGCAATACATACAAACTCGGTCAAAACCGGCATAAACATGTTGTACGGACACAAATGTCAAGTATTTCCATGTGTTTACCTTATTAAAATCTACTTAGAACTACTTAATATATCTTCTTCTTCTTCTTCTTCTTCTTCTTCTTCTTCTTCTTCTTCTTCTTCTTCTTCTTCTTCTTCTTCTTCTTCTTCTTCTTCTTCTTCTTCTTCTTCTTCTGCTTCTCAAATGCCCACATTTGGCTATACTACTTAATATATCATTGTCCACATTATTTTTTCCAAACCGAACTGTGGATGCTATGTACGGTCGTGGCCGATTTGTACTCATCCCAGCATTCGCTCTTTGTACGGTGGAAACCACGAAAACCACCATCGGGATGGAGAACTTCTTGAAGTCTTCATTCTTCTTAGTTCAAAAATTTTCGCACTATCCTACACGTGTTCAAAATAATTGCTTTTTGCATCTCGATGTATATGTTCGGTTGGAGACCAATTAGTTTAATACTGTCATGGAGTTTACGTGGAACAATGCCATTTGCTGATATAATTAACGGTATAACAGTTACATTATTCTGCTTCCACAACCTTTTTATTTCAATTGATAATTCCTTATATCTGTTTATCTTTTCCCGCCAAGTTGTCTCTACATTGTGGCATAAAGGGACGGCAACATCAATTAAAATCGTTTCTTGTTTCTTCTTGTCAATAAATATAATATCCGGTATATTGTGATGTATGGTTTGGTCTGTAATAACTGCCCGGTCGTAATATAATTTGTAGTCTTTACTATCTAATACCTTTTCAGGCTTGTATTTGTAATACGCAGTGGTTGTGTTTATAAGTTTATACTTCATGGCTAATTTTTGATGTACAATGTTTGCAACTTGGTTATGCCTATGAAGATAATCTGTTTGACAAAGCATTTTGCACCCAGATACGATATGTTCAATTGTTTCGCCGTTCAAATTACATTTTCTACATTTATCTTCCACTGTGACGTCTTTCAGTATGAATTTTTTGTAATTGTTAGTCTTGATTACTTTATCTTGAATAGCGATCATAAATCCCTCTGTTTCGCTGAAAATGTCCCCGGACGTTAACCATTTGTTCGATGCTACCCTATCGACGCTATCCTTAAGAAGTTCTTTATAATGTCTGCTATGTAACGTCTTTTCTGATATTCTGATCTCTTTTGCTGTGTCAGAATTTAGTTTTTGAAGCAAGTTTAAATTTCCGTCATTTAAATTGAGGGGAGAAAGCGACTTGTCTGCCGATACTATAGCTCTATGAAGTTGTGAATGTGGGCATTTTGTATAAAAGTACTTTCTCAGAATTTCAATTTGTTTATAATATAAATTGTTTAAATCAATCAAGCCTCGTCCCCCTTTTTCTCTAGGTAGAGTCACTCGTTCTATTGCTGACTTAGGGTGATGACTTCTGTATTTGGTGAATGTTGTGCGGGTGAGAATTTCTAGGGCATGAAGTTCTGTCTGTGTCCATTTAATAATTCCAAATGAATATGTTAGTACCGGTATAGCATAAGTGTTAATTGCTTTGATCTTATTATTATTATTATTATTATTATTATTATTATTACTATTATTATACTTATAATATTAATATTCATAGTAATAATAATAATAATAATTATATTTATTGACAAGAAGAAACAAGAAACGATTTTAATTGATGTTGCCGTCCCTTTATGCCACAATGTAGAGACAACTTGGCGGGAAAAGATAAACAGATATAAGGAATTATCAATTGAAATAAAAAGGTTGTGGAAGCAAAATAATGTAACTGTTATACCGTTAATTATATCAGCAAATGGCATTGTTCCACGTAAACTCCATGACAGTATTAAACTAATTGGTCTCCAACCGAACATATACATCGAGATGCAAAAAGCAATTATTTTGAACACGTGTAGGATAGTGCGAAAATTTTTGAACTAAGAAGAATGAAGACTTCAAGAAGTTCTCCATCCCGATGGTGGTTTTCGTGGTTTCCACCGTACAAAGAGCGAATGCTGGGATGAGTACAAATCGGCCACGACCGTACATAGCATCCACAGTTCGGTTTGAAAAAATAATGTGGACAATGATATATTAAGTAGTATAGCCAAATGTGGGCATTTGAGAAGCAGAAGAAGAAGAAGAAGAAGAAGATATATTAAGTAGTTCTAAGTAGATTTTAATAAGGTAAACACATGGAAATACTTGACATTTGTGTCCGTACAACATGTTTATGCCGGTTTTGACCGAGTTTGTATGTATTGCAACAATAAAATAATAATAATAATAATAATAATAATAATAATAATAATAATAATAATAATAATAATAATAATAATAATAATAATAAATATAATAATAATAATAAATATAATAATAATAATAATAATAATAATAATAATAATAATAATAATAATAATAATAATAATAATAATAATAATAATAATAATAATAATAATAATAATAATAATAATAATAATAATAAATTGTATGAAGTAACTGTATGAAGTTATAACAATTAGCAAAAAAGTTTTCCCCACCCGGGAATCGCACCCGGGTCTTTCGTTAATTCGTAACGCCGAAAGACCCGGGTTCGATTCCCGGCCGTGGCAAACTTGTACGACAACGTCATCACTTGACATCATTGCCCATAAAGCTGGCTTATAGCTTTAATCCTGTGTAATCATACTTTCCAACTCATGGGTATGAGATTGTGATTTACTAAGACATGTGGTTCTAGTTGTTGTGTAGGCCTACAAACAGCGCGATTTTTTTCATTCAAAACAGCATTTGTATTGTTTTCCTCTCAAGATTCACAATAAATACTCACAATTAGTATCAGATCAATATTTCAAGTGATTACAACACGGGTACTTATTTCTATTCAAAGTTGACATATTTAATTACCATTCATAACTGTGAGGTTCGCGGGTCTATTAGAGAAATTAAATCTTTCGTTTCCTCGCTTCGCCTGCGCGTGGATGGAAGTGGGGGTAAGGGGAGGAAATTCTCCGCATAACTCTGTACCAATCTTTGGGTGATGTCCACTTTAGTAGTGTTTTCATTTTGTGCAGAACAATATGGGCACACTTTAGCTAGAACAATTCTCTTTATGACGGGCACAAAAAGAAAGTCAATTTAAAATAGATCACAACCTAAAAATATGCCGTATACGATGAATGTGGTCAAGGTATAGGTGTAATATACCTTCCTCAAAATGTGGTATGATTCCACTAAAAGAGATTATATAATTGACGACTGTGTCCAAGATTCACGTCTCCGACTGAGGTTTTAAAATGCAGCGCCACGTTAAATATTGATCATTCATACCCAATGGCAACCACTCTACGTTGATTCTCATTCCTAGCTAACGTTCATCTGGTCTTGAAAGTTTAATCAGTAAGCGATTACCACTTCTAAGAAGTGTTGAGGGAATGATATCTTAAACATAATTGACGTCCGAGAATCTCCGATTCTTTACAAAGACAACGAGAGCCGAGAGGTAAATTTGTCTATAACATTTTCAAATATCTCTGAAAATCGGAGCGATTGTACGTTGATAGCCATGTGGTATTTATATATGCGTTACTTCAGTTCATGAGGATCGACGACTTACCACTGTAAGAAGTGCGTTAGGGTTCTGTAATTGTAGGTGAGTAAAAGTTGTCGTCAGAGCCTTCGTCCGTATAATGATTGTTTACGGGCTTTGCCCTGTTGACTGAACGTTGGAGTCGTATCGGCATGCATGGGTGGGAGGGGGTTGTGTCAGGGGAGGGGTTTCTACGGACTTACCACTGTAGAGCGAGAGTTGAGGTAGTCCTCTGAGGGCCGGTAGGCGAGGGAGGGGTTGTGTCAGGCAGGGCTCCACCTCTTGTATAGAGGCTTTTCTACGGACTTACCACGGTAGAGCGAGAGTTGAGGTAGTCCTCTGAGGGCCGGTAGGCGAGAGAGGGGTTGTGTTAGGGCTCCCCCTCTTGTATAGAGGGGTTTCTACGGACTTACCACGGTAGAGCGAGAGTTGAGGTAGTCCTCTGAGGGCCGGTAGGCGAGGGAGGGGTTGTGTCAAGGCACCACCTCTTGTATAGAGGGGTTTCTACGGACTTACCACGGTAGAGCGAGAGTTGAGGTAGTCCTCTGAGGGCCGGTAGGCGAGGGAGGGGTTGTGTTAGGGCACCACCTCTTGTATAGAGGGGTTTCTACGGACTTACCACGGTAGAGCGAGAGTTGAGGTAGTCCTCTGAGGGCCGGTAGGCGAGGGAGGGTCGGACCTTGTGTTTGATTCTGTCCATCTCAGCCATGATGACTGACGGCCTTGAGCGGGTCGAGTGCATGGGAGCCGAAACGCTGGTCAAGCGTTTGTGTGCGATGAAGGGGATGGAGTGACCCTAGGGCAGGGGCAACAGGGGTTGGTTGCAATTTGCAAACACGGATTCCGAACATTTTGCTACATTTAAGTGAGATGTTCAGTCGCTGTTTTGTTCTTAGGCGTTCGACCGTTTGTTGCACCGCGTACGAATGGATTTATATTAATTTATTTAATTTCCACTGTAAAACAGGTGATTTGAGCGTGTCCAATGATCGCGGTTTGGTGCTGAATTAAAGACATCAGCTGTGACATCAGTGAGCGATTGCTAACTGGAATAGAATTCTCTAAAATTATTTATCATGGATGAAAACGTGTACTGTATACATTTACTATTGTGTTATTCTAAGAGGACAACTCAGAAGCACTAGAAGATTGTTAATCGTTAACGTTGGTTGTCTGCTGTACGAATTACTTGTGAAAAAGATTTTTAAATCAATCTGCCAATAACGACAGGACGGAATCGTCACTTTGCTTCACTTGTCCCGTATTTCATAGACAGAAACAGAAAATGCACGAAAGACGTTACGCAGAATTTTGTCTTCTATAAATTCTCGTAGCTCAAAATGTTTCCGTAACCTTTCAATGTTTAATGTAATTTGATTTGATTTGTACTTATGTACAAACTAGGTGTGTGTACAGCGACAGAACATCCACGAAAATAAAATATTTACACCAATAATAATTAGAAGCTACTATTTACATTTGGAAGCACAGATTGTTTGCTACATAATCAACAATAAGAGTTATTGCTCTTAGTTATTAATTTCTTCTCAATTGCAGTTATTCTTGTTAATAGCAGTAAAATTTGCATTATTAAGGCAGAATGTAAGCTGTTTATAAATAATCCTCCACGGTAATCTCTATTTTCTCTACTCCTAATGTAATTTCCTCTACCCTACGCCCCCCACAACTCATTAAACCTTCTGTATTTCTATGTTCTTGCCAAAAAACAAATGTTTCCTTTATAGTCAGAAATGTCTTAAACTAGCCAGAAAATAATAGAAACGATCAGTTTAGAAATTATTTTGAAACTGACCCAATTATCCGTAATAGTAAATAACTGTTGAGCATTGTAATAATATGCATAAAATGCCCTACAATATCGTAGGTTGGCTAAATAAACAATTCTAACTTACTTCTTACACTTGTTGTAGGCTATAATAATAAGTAAAATCTAATTGAAAAATTTACCTGGAATGCCATACTACAGCTTTACTAAGTATAAAACTAAAATCCATATTTCTGGCAAAAATATATGTATGACAGGGTTTTCAAAAGAAAAAAAGAAAAACATTCTATTGGGCACTTCACAACGATTTATGACGAAAATAATTAAAAAATAATTGTGTGAGCCCTTAAAAAATATGTAGCTACAAAAAAGTCTATAACCCATAAAAATAAAACAATAATTCCGTGTTTGCAATGACGCATTTGGAGTTTCCGTTATTGTTAAGGAATGTGACGAGGTTAGTGCTGACAGTTATAATATGGTTAATTAGAATGTTATTAGAAGAGTAAGTTTTTGAAGCGCATTGGATGTCATCTATAAACTCGAGCCGACAATTACGTCGAGAAAGCTTTGTCTGCTATTGTTCTAGAATATACCGCATTTCGTGCAAATACATATAAGCTCAGTGAAGACGCCGAGCTCATTATAACTAAGCGTGTTAAAAGCGTACATTTAAATTCAATCTATACATTTTACAAACTTGAAAAGTGACAGCTGAAATAAAAATAGCGTTTCAAAATAGCGTTACCCTAGTTTTGAGACATAAATGTGATGGTTTTAAGTAGAGCACGCCAGTCTGCAACACCGCTGGCGGGACATTGCAACTTGCAGATCGAGAAATATCTAGGAAAGATCTAAAAATACTCTGCACGAATCCGGGATCTTCGTCCATTCAGCCCGCGTGTAACAAGAACGCAAGAGTTTGCAGTGGATGTGCGCTGTCGTATCATGGAACAATAACATATCTATTTCATTCAAATGCCACAACCCAGCATTAATGAGCAGAAACTATTGTGTACATAGATGCCGTAATCCAGCATGAAGCCATGACATTGCACTGTCATGCGTAGGAGCGTGTTCAGACGTCACAGGAAGATATTTACAAGAAACTAATGTACCTTATCGTATGCCATAACAGGTGTAAACATATTCGAAATATTATGAAAACATATATGCAGCACATTCTTCGCCTACATACACACATAAAATATAAATGAAAAAGGCTCTGTATACTCATAAAGTCAATTTTTCCATCTTCTATTCTTACATAACAAACACCCACATTAAAACAGTAACAAAGTTCATGATCAAATAATATATCTATATTGCTAAATCATGGTCCATACCTAACTATGGAGAAGAAACGCATATATACTAGTGCGCATAGAGCACATTGTATTATTATTTACCGTTAGTTATATGTTTGCATCAAACAAAGCATTTCATATAGTATACATACATGAGAAATGTATAGACCATATCACAGAAATAAAATTACATGTTCAAATACAGGTACACGTTCTATGGCGGGTTTTATGAACATCTGGTCGGTTTCATAGACCCGTAAATAATAATTTAAAAAATAAAACTGGGGCAACAACCCCACCTTGTAACATCTCAGATCTCAGCATCTCGACCTGATAGTGTAGCATCAAACGTTGCAAAGCTTTATAAGCGTTGGATGGTCACGTGATGTAGTTAGTCTGCGAGCTTGGTACCTCCCACAACGTCCAGAGAGTTTATAAGTTTTGTTTCAACACTTCATTTCAAGCGGGAGTGTGAACTTCAAATTAAAAATTGAATTGAGAGTACCTACTGGAAGCACGAAAAGGGGTTTGGAACTTCTTGCAGTCTTGTGCTATATTATATGTATAGGTACAAGGTAGATGCTCAAAGTTATTTTAATACACTTTAAGAGAATAATGTAAATAATAGGAATTTGATACTGTTAACATCGTTGTAAGGGAGCGTTTTACCTTTCCAAGACCCATCAGAGGCTCCTGATGCTGTGTTGCCATCCAGAGACGCACGTTGAAGACGAGAGAAGGCGAGAGAAGACGTAGTGAAGACGGACGAAGAGACGAAGGAGCGGAGAGAAGAAGGAACAGAGAGTAAAAGACGAGACACAGGAACACACGTTAGTGTCAAACACAAAACACACACAAGCAGGGCCGAGCAGTGACGTCATGGTAGCGAACCGGATGGTTGTGTCGCGAACAAGTATTGACATGCTTTGAGCCATTTAGTTGATTGTATTTCGTGTCTTAGGTCTTTAGTGGAGTCGAGTTTTCAGTGTTGATCAGGATCAGAATGAAGGGCGAAGCTGAGTATTTATATTAACCAACGTTTACGCGTATATATGCTATGAACAGGGGTCGAAATTAACGCTCGCCCGCTCGCCCGAGGCTAGTAAAACTTTGCTCGGGCCAGTAAAAATCTTATTTCACTAGCCCGACGGGCGAGTACGTTTTCCAGAGCTTACAATTGCCGTTCAAAAAATCATAATATTTCGCACCGATCACCTTGCGAGTTTCCAGTACTTGTGTGGGGGCCAGAGGTGTGTATTCAAGTAAAAATATATAGTAATTTTCATGTGTTTACAGATTGATACAGACTACAGCAGTATATATCTCACGCTAAGTCACAATACATCTTTTTTAATATCATATAATCATATTATTTTCCATTTACAGTAGAACATACAAAAAATAAAAACCTTTTCATTTAGGCCAACAGGTTTATTATGGTAAACAATAGTTCCCACTCACTCCCTAGTCCCCCATAAAAACCCGCCAAACCTTTCGAATATTGTGAGTTGTGACTCAAAACTTTCATGTATGAATAATGATCGTTTTACATCAATATAATCTATTTCATTACGGGCTAGTAACAATGGTCTCGGGCTAGAGAACTATTGATGCAACTAGCCCGGAGGGCTAGTGGCCAAAAACGTTAATTTCGACCCCTGGCTATGAATAAAGAAAACGATTTGTGATTGTGCGTTGTATAATCAAAAGGCTACGGACATTCTCATTGTGTGTATAATCTACGAGTTGAAATTTATGTTCACTAAACTAATCATGCTAATGTTAGTTTCCGAAATTGCGTTTAGAACACTACTACAAACGCTGATGTATGCAATATAGTCATATATTTATTCCAAAAGTTATTACATTTAAATTAGCATTGATAAATGTTATTATAATGTATATATAATGTATATATAAGATAATAATATTAGTAAAGCTATACGTTGCATGTATGAGCTATGATAAATACTACGCAGAGTTGACGAATATAAAATTGTTTAGCGAGTTTAAAGGTTAAGTTTACATGCATTCAAAGTCTAAATTCTATTTTGTGGAAGCGGTGTTATGGCAGTGCAGTTTGTTGTGGTCTAGACGCGGTATGAGAAGTGGCGGTAAGAAGTGCCTCCCGGTAGACGGCCTGAGGTCGTGGAGCTGTAGGACGCGTTGTAGGAGCCCGGGTAGTCAGAGTTCCGGGACGAACGCTCGGTGGAGTACGAGTAAGACCCGGGCCCGGAGCCGGCGGAGCGTCGGACCGTCTCCGCGGAGCTCGAGTAGGAGCGCGACGGGACGCTGGAGTAGGGCGAGGAGTTGGACGACTTGGCCTGGGACTCGGTGGAGTAGGAGTAGGAATACTGCTCTTCGGCGCGGCGTGGCCGCTCGGGGGTGTCCAACACGACGTAATGCCGCGGCGTCTGTTAACCAACCAATCAACATCGGCCATCAGTGTGACGTCACCGCCCGTCGCCGTGCTCTACCCTCACACATGGCGTCTTGCAAGAGACACCATGTGCTTCCGAGCTAATCGGTCAGTGCACCATTTTCTACACGGGTAATTTTGATAAAACGTTCTAAAATTATTTTGATCAATTTTGATTTTTAATTTTCACATTTTACTTTCCGTTCCAAATCCATTGCAGTTGGATTCGCGTGGATCACAAGGGTGACTTGACGTATGTATAAACAACAACAACTTGGGAACAACTGACCAAAACAGGGTTTACGCTTCAAATCATTTTCTCGCAAAACAGTTTTCCGATGAGAATTTAGTCCTGTGTCTTTATGCAAATAGCTAGATAGAGCCCAACTTCACCGTTTTCTTTGAGAAGTTTTGAATAAAACGTAATTGCACGATGTCTAACTCAGACTTTAAAACACAAAGTAACTGTGATTATAGTCCTCCCAACGAATCTATTCTCATGCTTTCGTCATAACCCCTGAGGCCTCGAAGTAAACTTCCGCGGACGGTTTACTACCTGTGTTCATGCGCGCACTATTGCCGAATACTAAGATGGCGCACGACGAAATTAGCAGCCATCTCCGCCTGGCGGAGGCTCGTCGAACTCGGGAGTTCGACGAGCCTCCGCTAGGCGGAGATCAAGTAGACCTTTTTGTGTAGCCAATGAGAGTTCGAGAAATCGTAGAAGTTCACAGGAACTATCAAAATCCAGCAAGCTGTGAGCAACATTGGCAGTCTTTTGTTTTTATTGAAAGCCTGTCAAAATGTAGGCTATAAAACTTCACACATTACTGAGTAGATCCATAGAGTAACAGTACTCGCAGCAAGTATTTATCCTAATATTCCACTGTGTTCTAGAGGTAGGTCTTAGCTGTAAAGGTATAGTCCGTCCTACTTTAGTTTTATGAAATAAAGTCGTTTAAACACCGGCGTTTCCGCCATTTCTTGGTATCGAAAGCTGTGAATGGCTGGGTTCCCGTGATCTATTTTCAATTATCACTTCTCTTCAAACACGACTTATTGGGTTTGTTACTACAAAGTTTGATTTGTATTTAATTTTTAAAAATATTCAACGTGTAATATTTTTAATAGCAACTTACACAAATGAGAGAATTACCATTTATCAACATCGGACAAGTTGGCCAACTCACGAACTGAGAACAATCCGACGCAATCTTCCATCAAGCACACGGAGGAATGACAAGTTAAGTTGCCATTCTGGACATGGCCTGTGATGAAAGCATGAGAATAGTTTCGTTGGGAGGACGAGATTAAGAATAAAATTGAATTCCCCACGTGAGACGAGATGAAAAATTGCAAGTCTACTGGGTGGGGGGTTTAACATCCCGCAACGCAATGAGGACTATCGAAATGATGACGCACAGAAATATTAGTAAAGGTACGCCCCCCACTCCTCCAACCCTACACATTGTAGTACGACATCAGAACAACAGTAGCGCTCTTGCTTATGGCCGGCCGCCATTGGCCCGATACTCGGCGTGTTCCGATGTATTTGTACAACAGGGTTGTGAGACAAATAGCAAGGACGTGGGAGAAGGAAGAGTACTTTCTTCAATCCGGCAATTTTACCATATTCACTCTTACTTCTGTAAGACATTTTGCAATAATAGTTTCATTCAAACTTATCACGGAGATTATAAAATGGGAACCCCGTCAGCATAAATCTTTGCTTTGCTTAAGCCACGGCCGCTAAATACTTTGATCTTACATTGGAGCTGTTAGTTATCTTACATAACTACTGATCATGCAAGCGAGTTACACTTCTGCACTTATTGCAGTTTGTGAAGTGTTTTGAAACAGATGCGAGAAATTATGAAATAAGGAAAAAGCATAGATTATGTTTATCACTGTTCTCTTTTATAAACACTTCAATTTAAAGCCTTTTGCAGTTTATACGTCTTATCACATTTGCAAACTTAAGATATAAGAATGAACAGCGTGTACATTTACATAGTTGCATTTATATTTATGTACATTTTACATTTATCCCACATTCATTCATATTTTCATATGACACTGTCACAATGCTGCAATATAGAATGTGTGCTCAGCGTCAGCAACTCTTGACGGGTTTCCAGCATGTCGACTCTTAAACTTACTCACACATAAAGCTATATATTCCTGTAGTATTTATGTAGCTATAAAAAAGAATACATTGCAAATATAATAATTTACATGTACCTTTAAAAGACACATACAAGATAAAGGTGAACACAAATGCATATCATGCATGTTCATGCACAATAATTCAGTTGCAATATCCATTAAAATAGAAAGCCCTGTATTTGTTGGCAGGTAACACATTACAAGTTTTTCATTGTGGCATTTGTAAGTAATCTAAGTTACAACTTAAAGAAGGAAGCTTTGAATTTATTAAATTCCTAATAATGTTAAGGACTAGCTTTTCTGTAAGATTACACTAAGTTTGTTATATACATTCACTTTTTTGGGATTAGTATACATTTCTATTTCCTGTAGATAATATTGGTAAAGGAGAACCTGTGAATCCATTTGCCTCGAAATGTACTTACCAATCGCAAGTTGCTTGGAGATCATGATCGTCGTTTATATTATACCCACTCTGTACTGGATTAGGCCTAGATTTTACTTCTTACACGAATATAGCATGATTATTCAATAATCATTCTGCTCTATAACTTACTCTCCTCAATGTGCCACACTTTATTGAAATACGAGGTGCATTAATTTAAAATGAGAACTTTTAATGACAAGGCCTTGAAAGGAATGGTGAGTGTAATCGCAGTTGTCAGTGAACTTATACTTAGACGAAACGAGTTTTTTTAATCGTTTATTATAGACATAACTACATTTTGTGCTAAAAAATATTGAATGGCTTTCAATCTACATTTGTGTGTTTATATAAAATGAAATGTGTCAAAATTATAGTGTATACAAGTGAAATATTTTTTATTTTTTATTATTAGGAGCTGAAGGAGATGAAGAAGATGATGCATCAAGACTGGCAGACTGGTGCTGATTCCTGAATGCCCTAGTATTTGGTGGCAACACCCCCTTACCTGACAATGTTGGAACAAGGTGTACAGATAAAAAAAAAAAAATTATAAGAAATGCGGACAGGAACTAAGTGAAATAATTGACAGAAGAGGCTACCATAATTATTGTCACATAATCAATTCTACAGTATTTAGCTATTATACAAACATCTATGCAGTATTTATCGCACTTAGCACTATGGCAATAGCAGTGACATTTTGCTTTATATATCCAGTTACGAATTATAATGTGTGACGAATAGTTTTTGGTAATGCTGTAACGGTCCATCTTCATCTCTATAAGCTTATGTGGGCTGACTGTGCTAAGATTATACTACTCTTCTTCTTTAGTAACATTTGACGAATTTCGGTTAGTGGCTGTAAAATGGTTTTCAAATTATTTAATTACTGTCACCAAAGTATTTAGCCTCAACGATTGTTTTCAGCTGCCACATAATGTCTTCCATGTTAATGGGACAGACAATAATGATTTCCTTTGTCAGTTACTTCACAAAAATAACAATTTCCAATTAATTGGTAACGTTGAACGATGTTTTACTTACAGTATAGTTACATTAATTACATGGTATTGGCAATAGACCAAAGGAGTCCTCGAAAACAGGAGCATCTTCTTTAAAGAGCGAACGCGTAAACGGTAAATTACGATCGTTTGAGACCTAACCAAAATCGTCAAATGTTACCGAGTGTTCATGTTATAAAAGTCTTTGTTTGATGTGGTTTAAGTCGTATTTCAATGCTGCCGTGTTGCCATAGTGTGTGGTTCAGTATCGTCGCATGGTGGAGAAAGTGGGCAGGGAGACAAATACCCGCGAGTCTGAGCGGGGGGTGGCTCGACTGAGGGTCGGTACGCCACTGGCTTCTCTCGAAACCGGTGGGCGACCATAAGCGGTCATCGGAGGTTCTACCAGGCTTGGTCGGGGGACCGTCGGGTGACGCTCCCAGTCAATCTTGCGCCTCTGTAACCGTATAAAGAGCACGACCCAAATAACAAACCGCACCAATAGCAAAGCGTAATTTGTTAATAAGCTCGTGCTTTTTATATTGTTTCAGAGAGCGGCAAACTTTCTATCTACGATATTAATATAGCTCAAAGCACCTGGACGTTAGCAGTTGGCACCTTCCGACCTCATTTCGTCACGGGGACGTACGTGGAAGACGACGAACATCGGGAAGGCTCGAGAACTGGCCGATAACGATGATGAAACTACTTCTACCGCGCTCGGGGGAGCAGATGCGCTCATCGTGGTGCGGCGCGGCGTGACTAAAGCTTTCAGCCAATCAGCACAACCTCGACACACCTAGGCTGGGAAATACAGCGCGCTGATTGGCTGAAAGCTTCATTTGCGCTGCACCACACTGACCACATTCACAACTGACTTCTTCGAGGCAAGGGGGAAGGTAATAAAAAGTGCTGAAAGAATGAACCAAAAGGAGAATACGAGGTTGGTTATGACGATGTTGATGAAGACGAAGATGAGATTATAAGGAAAGTGAAGCCAATTGTCTCATCAACATTATAAGTAATGATTATTTGCGTTGAGTGGGATGTAAGATTGGATCACACGGACATAATGCCTGAGGGAGGTTGCCAAGAAGTAAAGACAAAGTTGAGTTTGGAGTCCGCAGATTGCTGTGACTTCATAGAAATTAGTATAGAAATAAGTTAGCACGCCATGTGGAGACGTTGCAAAGCGAGGAGTATTTTGAGACTACCCGTTCACGATATGAACTGAATGTCGTAGTTGATTTACTTACAATCTAAAAATACATTTGTAAACTATTAGTAGTGCGTGTATAATACATTGTAATTATATCACGGCAAGGGTAATTCTTTCAAACGATAGATTGCTAACGTAACCTAAGCGCGCTATTTTAATCAGTTTATTTTCTTTCATTGGTTGGGTAATGAGGAATCAAGTACAATCAGAGGCTGAGCTTTTATTGCAGCATAAATATCTATATTTTGGTTCGAATAATGGCTTCTGCCTGGCAAGTATCACGTAAAAAACACATTTCAGTAATACATAAATGTAATGATTGGAATAAGAATGATGTACACTATATTATTGAGCTACTTCAGTGCTAAAGATTATTGAGCTGTATTGAGGTTGAACCCATGACACACTTTGAAACCACAATTAAATTGTAATTATGGGGAGGCCGGAGAATTAACGTCCAATTTCTGAGTGGGCAACTAAATCAAACTTACACTCTGGCACAACCTTTTCTTTGAGAACTTGATTCATTTCGTTATGTCCTTTGGCTTTTTGACAACCGCCCAATTGTAGAGGTGGTCCTAACGACAACACTGAGTGGGTGGACCACAGGTTACACAACACAGACCTTGGTTTTGCAAGAGTTAACACACGCTTTACATCACCATTGTTCAGAAATAGAGCGGTTAATTATAGTATCTTGCTTATGTTTCTATGAATCTTGCTGTTTTTATGCCAAATCTTATGTTAGAATCCATCGTGCATTAGTGCTCTTGTCACTTTCACACATGTATTTATCTCATGTTCTAATCGTAAACATAACAAAACGTTGTTGTTTAGGTCTATATGTATGGTTTCAATCAAACGTACAATCAGGGAAAATGTTAGCTCAAAGAGAGAACGAGGCTATCCTATATCTTCTTTATGAAAGGTTGTACCGTCAAACTTGTATTCATTATCCTTGCATTGACAGGGTGGACACAAAGTTTTAAAAAAAATGTAGCCCTAACTAAATTGATCTGTACAAAAAAAAATACCCTCCAAAGTTAATCCCATGTGATTTGGAGTATTGCATGGTTAAAAACTGGAATGTTTTGCAGAATAAAGGGAATTATTCATATTTACGAATGTTCATAATCGGGGAAGTTCCATGTACGAAGTCGTGCAGAGTATGTTATGTATTTACTGTAAAGGGAAAGTTGTGCCAGCGATATAATTTTGCAAGATTTCTATTCCCGTTCTCGCCATGCCAGTGAGTAAAGCCGTGGTCGAATAGGCGTAGTTCTAGTACCTAACCAATGTTTGCCGTGTACCAGGTTCGATTCCTGGCTTAGCTGTGGGTGTCATGTGGCGTGTTTTAATATCCTCATCACCCACACATGATCTTGATTAGGATAGTTGCCAAATTTGAGACGTAAACCCAAAGACCATCATCGTCATCATCATCCTCGCACACCGACCAATAGGATTGAGTAAATATTAAGACGAGTACAAGGCAGCTGTAAACATTCCCGGCGGTCGTAATATACCCACGAACAGTGGTGCGTGCAGGTTATTATTAGGCTTGTGTGACTCGCGCCATATCTGAACTCGTGTTACGCAAGATGGCGATGACGTCATAGCGGCGACGTCTGGGTACGCCAAGAGTAACAGAAGCAGAACGCAGAACTAGCATCCGGCCACGGGTGCAGAGCATCTCGACGTTTATCAGAACGTCTCCGTGCCAAAAGATAAACGTTTCGACGCAGACGCTATTATGTGTTGGCGCGTGGCACCATTGTTATACACCAAAGTCAAAGTGACCGACTTTTCCAATGTCGCCTCGCTTGTCACAGTGACACTCACATCGGCAAGCGAACTATTTGTTGGCATCGTCAGACGAATCCTGTCATGAGCGACGTTTAAGCCAATCGGTTTGGACGACTGATAAAAATACTTGCTATTTACAAATCCCGTCTCTCGCGCTATTTTCCTTCTCTTAAAATGTAGGCTACTGGCAACTCACAATATTGAAGTGGTGATTAACTCGTATGGGGTTTCTTAAATAAGTATTTATAAGTATTATGAAATATAAAATAATAATAGATTTAATTATGTAAATAGGTGTGAGGAAAAATATGGTTTTCATGTTGTATGTTTAGCACTGTCATGTAAAAAATAATGCATTTATCATTATGAAGCATATATTCTTTCTCTACGAAACACCAAGTTCTTAGAATTGTACAACCATTTTTAAATTTTGTAACGTGTATATACAATAGTACTAAAGAAGCTTGAAATTACCATTCATTATTTTAAAGCATATAGGCCTTTTGCTGATTTAGGACTTGTCTAGCACTTTCAACAATCGATCTTAGTTGATTTAATCTCGTTGCAAAAATATGGGACGTAAAACCCCAAATATCATCATCATTAGTTGATTCAGTTTAATCTTTTGTGCCAAATTCTAAATTTACACACAACTGTATTATTATTAAATTATACAGTTTCATTGTATACTTTACCAAGTCGATTAAGTATATTACTGAGTTTTTTTATTGCAGGGGTCCTTGCTGTAGAGTGCATGCCAGTGTTAGCATAATAATAATATTAAATGACCCCTTAAACGTGTTGTTTATAACACCTGTCACATTGACAGCAACCATGGGCTGTGATAATTCGAATCACTTTTTGTGTATTTGAGGCAAACCCCGACCCTGAATTAGACGTGTTACATGTTTGTTTGTTCATGTTTATGGAAGCATGCTTAAACATCACATATGTATGTTTACACTTTACATTACGTCTTTGCTTGATTCGACACTGTAAAATCTAGACATAAAACTATCTGTGAGTTCTTTTTAACTCCACCGGACCACCAGTACATATTTTTCATCTCCAAACATCCGCTTCGTCAGACGAATGGCATGATGATGACGTAATGAATGTGGGTGATATTCTAAATCACCATGACTACGTGAAACTGTACGATGTTCTGGCTAAATTTGGCAGCGTTTCCAGCATGTTGGAAACTCAAGACGACGGTATGGAATTCGGAGCGTCGCGACGCCAAATGGGTCCAGGTCTTTGCCAAAAAGATGTTTAGACTCAATGCTCTGATGCTAGTTAAACATCGTATTCGAAGTCGTAACGAATTGGTTATTTCAGCAAATAAAGATACATGTGGTCTCTAAACAGAAAACAAGTGAAAGCTTAATTTCTTTATCCCTGGTTTATTTTCATTTCGTCATTGAAGGATTTGAAAAAGGTGTGGCATACCCATGTGGCATACCTACTTTAGGGTGCACTCGACTCTAATCAAATTTTTAAACGAGACTCAAAAGAGACCAATGTCTTTCTATGAAAAATCAACTCCACGTTTTCTTTAAAGATGAAAACTATAAGAAAAACAATAAACATTCAGTATTCTTAATGATTGACTTATGAATTCGCTAGCGGAGAGTGGTCACTAAGCCATAACTTAGTAGTTAAAAAAGGAGGGCCAGTGTTGGTTTAAAAAATCTATGGCTATATTGTAATATAATCCTGTTGTGACACTTGTATTGTCGATTGCTGAGAGAGGGGTTGGAGGGTGTTTGATTTGGTAATGACTCGTGCTTAATGGAGGAGGTATTTAATTGGCAATTAGCACTAATTGATTAGGCCTACACAGTAGTTGACACATCGTTTTCGAAATAGACATCTCAAGTGTAACACGTTGAATCATGTAGGCTAAATAAACTCACAGGCTGCAACACTGTCGTTCTGATCTTGATCCTCGCAACTTGCGACCATGACATTTACAAATGGACCCACTTGATGACACCTGCACTTTGTTTAGTATTAATCAGCAGCATATTAAGTATTATATTTACAGCAAATTAAAATGTGAGATGCTTAAGCGTTGGCGTTTGTTTTAATGTGTAGTACATAAAGTTTGTCTGTTATACAAGAGAAAAAAACATAGACAAGTTTGTTAATGCTTGTATGTTAAAATATATTTAACTTAAATCATTTGGTAGCGCTAAAGCTATAGAACATCAGTTTATACACTCTTACAAAATGTGAGAACGTTTTTATTTTCTATATAAAGTAATAACTTATAACAAAAAAATGTTTCTATTGAGTTTGGTAAAACCAAGGAAAAAATAACAAAACTATACTCGTCAGGTTGACTCAAAACAACTTATTTAAAAAACTTGCCAACAAAATCAATGACAATTGACAAAAATTCAATTTTGAAAACAAAGTGAAACACTGTTTTCAGAAAGAAAAAACATACCGGGGCTTGGTTTACAGGTTTAAAAACCAAATGGACATAGGCTACCTTAAAATAATGGCCAGTCTATTATACTATCTATCCTTATAAAATGCCATGTTGTAAAAATAAAAATTAATTGTGGCTTATCGATTTTTTAGGGTGTTGGTGATGATGAGAATAATACGACTGTCACATAAAATGCAGCTGATAGCTGCAGTTACATAGCTATTATCTTAAGACAATCTGCATGTATCTCTGAGTAATACAATACTAGTTAGAATGTTTCTTATATACTGTCGCATGTGCATTAATCTATGAATAAATCAGTTGGTTTATGTAAAGAATTCTGTACAAATTCTCACATGCATAATTATTTGTAAGCTACTGGAACTTTTTATAATGGAAGTTTATTATTATTTTAATGGACTTAGTTGAGTTGAGACCAGTGATAGCTGCACTGAAGCGCGCCCAAGACACAAATTATGTTTAAAATGATGTATTATTAATGTATGTGAGTGTCATATTATGATCATCATCATCCCTACCCTGGCTAGGGATCTGTTTGCAGTACATCAAAACACGAACATCCCATGCAGTAGGCGTGTTCGCTTACCGTCACAGAATAGGACGAGACAGTCGGTCGGCTATAGGGCCGGCGGCTCGTGTAGAAGTCACTCTCGTATACCATGTTGTGTGGGTCGGTGGTTGGTTCTTGTGGATGGGAACAACTTCGCAGGTCAACTGACTCGCTCCGCGCTCACTCGCTGTAGATTTACCCGCGCCGTTTGCACACGTCACTACGCTATTTACAGAACGTGTGTTCACTAGACGTATATAGACGTTCCCGATGGAAATGTGGAAATACGACGTGGAATAGATTTGTGTTGTTTCATTTAGTTTTTTTTAAATTCGACTCATTTGTCAGTTCTACATGTCTATAAGTATAAACTTTAAATGAACATATTCATTGTTCACCGTTTAATTTGGTTGTATCATGTATCAGTAACATATTTGGGTTTGCTTGTTATTCTGTGTCAAATTGCGACAGCCATCATTGCAGAGGCCACTAATAATTAATACCCATTAAATATTATTATGATGTTGATGACTCGTGTTGCTTTACGTCTCTATTAATGCAATCATCCTATTCGAGACGATGATAAGTGAGATAGATGAAGATCAAAGGCAATGGAAACCCATATGTCTTATGCTGAATTCGAACTTACGTCACTTTTGTTTTTTAGCTAAATATTATTATCGACAGTAAATAAATCGTTGTTTACATTAGGAAAAACTGCCAAAAATGATATGATTCCAGTATTGTTGCTACCGCCACGTTCATAAAATTAAATAACTCAAAACATGAATGAAAGTCGGAGAATGACTTTACACCTGTAAATGTCAACTGGACGATTTGTCACATATGTATAGTGTATGAGGTTCAAGAATGGAATGTTAAGAATCTGACGTGTATTTTGGCTTATGTATATGAGTGTGTTCCACTTGGAAGAGTATTTTTGCATCCACAGGTTTCGTCCTACACGATTGCATCCTACACTATTTAGAAACCCTTGACGCACTCGAGAGCACGCGTACAACAGGTGCTTTGGTAGCATTAGTTAAATGTCGTGTTCCATATTATGATGCCATACCAATAATGCCTTTTAAAAGTGACCTAGCTGTTTTCATTACGAATTGATAGAAACATTTTGAGACCACAAATACCGAGGAAAGTGAATGATATCGGTGCAAAGTTCTAGGATTTGTCGAGTAGTGAAAGTACGTTTTGATATTTTATAAGTACGGAATTATTTGGGACTTTTGAACTTTGAAGTTTGAATGAGTGCAATATTATACCTGTGATTGTACTAGTTTGCATTTGTCTAGGCTATTTCACCGGACAATAATATGGTCCTAAAGAGAGGTGGATACAGAGGTAAACGCAGTATGACCAAACTCAATGGTATGACCGATGGCAGTGTGTGGCAGTGTGATAGTATAACGATTTTACAACATTGAAACAAGAGGTTGGTTGGTCATGATTTCTGTCTCGAGATCATTAAAGTTGCCGTCGTAGGACCTCCATGAGAGAAGACGTGTGTACTAATAGTACTAATAGTACTACTACCACTGTATAAGAATCCATATACAGTCGGCGACACTAGCGGTGACTGGGCGGAAATACGTTCTCTACCATTCCAAGAACTACCTCAAGTTGTAGTAGTTGGTAGTACTACTTGATCGGCTCGATGATCTGCGCGCGCATGTGTTTGCTTTTGCAGCAAGAAAATTGATGAAAATTGCTATTGTATGGCGTATGGAGTTTTATACCATGAGCTTATAATAGTTACTGCATTACGTAACG
Source organism: Isoperla grammatica (assembly GCA_945910005.1). Classification (NCBI taxonomy): domain Eukaryota; kingdom Metazoa; phylum Arthropoda; class Insecta; order Plecoptera; family Perlodidae; genus Isoperla; species Isoperla grammatica. The sequence goes on along the minus strand of OX246738.1, from coordinate 1,329,819 downwards.
CAGTTACCACAGATAACGGACAAGAATCCTTTATCTGTGCACTTACAAATTATAACTAAGTCCATGCCTACACTACGCTACTAATAGCAGTACTAATTAATTAATACAACAATTGTTAGTCGGGTAGCGTAAAATACAGATTTGAAATACGCCCTAATAATACTGTACCTATTAATGACTTGGGTGTGGGGGGGGGGGGGGGGATCGAGTTAAACGCCGTATTTCGATGACGATGGCGGGATTCCAAATCAAAATCCATTTTATTCTCATATCTTAACATAAATATGTACATAACTACATAAGAATAGTAAGTTTATACACAACATAAAATGGTAGCTGCATTTCACTAGTTTCGCTGGAGAAAATGTTTCTATGGTTAGAAATGAAGACCGTCCAGGGTGATCCAGGGTTTTCCGGACGTGTGGCACTCTTTGGTCTAAGGTGGCACTGGCAGCACTCACTTTTGGCACTTTTTATCAATAATCCGAGTTCTTGTCAAACTCAAAACATAGGATCCAAACCATTTCCAACTACCCGCTTAATCACCGCCATCTATCTCATCGTGGTAAATCGATGGGCGATGGCGGGTATTCCGTAAAGGTGGCGGTGGCGGTGTCTTGACAGAAGGCCTCCATGAAAAAACAAACGTGGTGAATGTTTTTGTTGCGTTTTATGTGTGTAAACGTTAATTGTTATAATGTCGCATACAACAGCAAGTAATGTAAAGTCTCAAGGTGCAGCGCCAACTGTAGATCAAATTAACTCGGACAGAATAACACAGGTAATGTGGTCACTTATAGTAAGGAATGTTATAAGTTGTAGGTACGCTGGGCTTTCAGAGTATTTCATAACCTCACTTTTAACGTTTCAGCTGGCGAATCAGTACTGGGCTCCATATACAATCGAAAGTCACCTTCCATTTAATCCAAGAATTGTGGAAGATATCTATGCTCGTGAAATATGTGGTTCAAAGTAAGTCAATACATCAACCTAACGTTCACTCATTTCATTTCACAAGGTTCAAACACGCTAGGCCTAGGCCTAGGCCTAGGCCCCTAGGTATGCAATAACCCAGGAACGAGAAGGCCGAGAATGTTGAGTTGTGTGTAAGTACGTTCACTTGCATAATTCCTTTCTCGTTTTCGAGCTCCGGGAATGGAAAAGAACATCATGTTCTAACTTCTAGCCTAGGTTTAGGCTAGGCCTAGGTCTAGCCTAGGCCTAGGCCTATATTTTCTCATTCTCAGGACCTTACCTTCTAGTCTAAGCCTGCTGCCTTTTCTGCCATAAGCCTATTCATTGACAACTTTAAAAGTGTACACAGCTATCTCACATGTTACAGCTGTACTTGATGTGCAGAACATCACATGTCTACTATAAAGCCTCTGAGGCCTAGGGCCTAGGGCTACTTGTGATTCTCGTACCTGGATATTGTGTAGGGTAGGCCTAGACTTAGCCTGCTTAAAGCACATGTTATAATCTTTTAGAAAATCTTTTGCATATATCTTCTAATCATAGTGTGACATCACATACATCACAAAAAGAATCGTCGAAATCGGCTCAGAGGCTCACAAACGTTCTACCTGCTGCCGCCTGTGACGTCACATAGGCTTAGGCTAAAGTGGTTAGGCCTACATAATATAATAGAAAAGTACAGAAATGATCTTGACATAGTGCATGGTACAAAGCAATTGAGGGGCATAGGCCTAGGCATAATGATTGTACAATACAAGTTTGTAATGTGATGCACATTTAAAAAAAAAAAGTTGCATTCATAAAATATGATAGCCTAACATCTGTAGAGAAAAATGTTGAGTTAAATATGTGCCATCACCATGACACATATCTTTTAATCATCATAATGTAAGGACATGAAAATCTTTGTCAACATAATATATGGTATGGCCTACTGCCTATACATATGCCATGTGTCATGCGACATTCGTATTGGTCACTTTAATGTGTATGTAATATGTATTCATCCGAGATGTCCACCTCCATCACATTCAATGAGTTTCCCATATTCAACGCTAATCTGTCATACTCGTAGGTCTTTATTTAATAGTAGCTTACTATGTACTAACTTACTATGTACCGTACTGGTACCACTTAGGCCTCTTCTATTTCTATGCCTATTTAACTCATTACTGTTCCTTCTTTACAGCTTTGCTATTCGCCGTATAATGATGTTGGAGTTCAGCCAGTATATGGAGAACTATTTGTGGACAAACTATCGTACTTCAGAGTCATCTCATGCACACATGATGTCCATTGTTGTCATGATCAATGAGAAATTCAGAGAACGAGTTCCATCGTGGCAGCCGTTTAAAAAACTCCCGGAACACTTTCCTGGCTTTTTCCAACAAGTATTAAGAGCATCGCTTCTTGATGAAGTTTCAATAAAAGAGCAGACATGTTTGCTTGTGTTTTTAAACCACTGTTTCAACAGCATGGAAGAAGAGCTAATTCGTGATCAAGTGAAACGCTTAGTATCACTTTCAATGTGGGTATCACTTCAACAAGGTCGCCGTGAACAAGAGCTACGAGCGGTGCCAAAATGGAGAAAGTATTGGAAACTAATTCAGCGAAAAGACGTGCCTGAGTCGCGAGAAAAGTTGGATTGGGAGAGAAGGTTCCTACAGAGACTTTCAGTGAAATTCATGAAGCTACTTGAGAGCATTCCCCTAGAAGGTGATTTGAGCAGCGATTTGGTCCACTATTGTGAACGATTCCTCGAATTGATCATCGATCTGGAGGCTCTACTACCAACACGTCGTTTCTTCAACACGGTGTTAGATGATTGCCACATGGTCGTCCGGTGTTACCTGTCCAATCTAGCAAAGCGAGATGAAGGCAACCTCTTCAGACAGGTAGGCACCAACACAATTTATTAATGCTTTGCATAATAATGAGAAACTGATCTTCACTCATTTTGAGAATGTGTAGAACTGGCTTGTTATCAGGATAAAGAGTGTTTGTCTTAAGCCGACTTTTTAAACATTCTGTTCACCATGAAAGAATGAAGTTCATATCAAGAAGTCCCTTTAACTTACAAATAGCCTTCTTTTTCAATTTCTTTAGTACCATAGCAAACATTTTTAGCAATTTATGAGTAACCAAATTAATAACTGGTACGATCAGTGTTTCTAATTGTGGTCCAGTGGTCTGCGGTGGTATGCCAAGTGGCCTGTCACAAGCCACGTGCGTTCATCGTCATCATCACGTTCGTTCGTTAAAAATAATTTTTATCAATTCACGTAGCCTAGGCCTATATTATGCTATGCTTTGTCTATGCTCCGTCTAAACACACGATGCCACAGTGAATATTCTTCAAGAAGCATAATAGTTGCTGTTGGGGGTGTGAATTGTGCTCAGTTTGTCTAGGATAGCTTGTATCTTAGCTTCTTATGTCACATGCTATTGTTCGGTGTGTAGAATTTGCAATTTTCAGTTTCTTGTCTAGCCTGGTGCGTTGTACAGTATTATTGTTTTCCGGTAAACAAACATGGATAAGTGGCTGATTTATATTGATGTGATAGTAATGTGAATACGTACTTAGTTCAGAAAGCCAGTGAACATAAATTTTGAGTCAGTTAATGAATGCGAGTCTGCATGAGCCCAGTAGGCCTACATACCTATTAACTTGCTGTGCTGAGTGAATATGTGAGCAAGTTTATTTTGCACAAGCACTTGAAAGAAAGGTGTCAACACCAAGGACAACAATGAATATCTAAAAATCGGATTCTATTAAACATTTTGACAGCCTATTTAGAGTGATGCTGATGCATTGAGCTGGTAGTCTAATAAAATATATAACTAAAATACTGTACTACATAGTACATACTAATTTGATATAAAAGTTTAATCGCGAGTTGGCCTATAACAAGTGTTTCTCTTATTCCACCAAAAACATGCCTTGGCAATGGCATGCTAGTTATTGTAATGGGACGGTTTTGGTAGATGGGGGGTGCTCTATGGATGCCAATACAGTAGTGTGTGGAACATAGCTATAAGAGGACAAATTAAAACATTTTACTCCCAGGATTAAGAGTGTCAGTACATTTTTTTTGTTCAAGCAAGTTGTCTATGCAAAAATAATGTGCAAAGGTCTGCTTAGTTAGGCATTTTTACACTAACTAGTAACTACACTTAGGTAGGCCTCTAGCCCTATAGTAGACTGTATGGTACCTATGCACACCCATACGTTGCCGTTTAAAAGATATTTTTAACATTGTAGGCTACGTGGTAGGTGTAGAATGTAGGGAGATAATGACTCAAAAGTAATACTAATATTACTTTTACTAAGTAATTAAGTGAGATTGAGGTAGTGTTACTGGGCTTATGTCACTAGAAACAAGACGACAGTTTTCTGCCACGTGCATTTACTTTACAGTAGGCCTGTTTGTGTTCTGTTTTCGGGTACGGGCACTAAACTACAATTGAATCGTAGGCTGGAATAACATTGTAAGTAGGCCTAGCATTTTCACTTTTATTCAGGAAAGATAAAAACAAAAATTCTACATTGGGTTGTTGATATTTTTTCTACTTTGATCTTTCCAATAGCCTAGTTTATTTTTCTCTTTTTACCTCTTTTAATCATATTTATTTGTGCTGGAGACACTTTGAAACTTTTCCCATCTTTAAAGTTTAAACCATTCCAGGTTGGCTAACTTTTAGAAATGTATTTAACCATGTTGTAGTGAAAAAATCACCAGTAGATTATACCACAGTGTAGTCTGTGTGCTACATTGTAAATGTTTTTCCATGAAAATCCAGAAATGGTAAAAATGTGACCTAGGCCTACAACGTTATTCCAGCCTATGCTTGAATTCTAGAATTACCTGATATGGGAGATCGAGCCAATTTACAGTAGCCAGATTTTAGTGTCCATTAGATGGTTTATATATATTTTTTTTAAATTACAGACTGAAAATGTTACAAAATAATTTACAATTTTTTCTTTGTCAAACCTGTTTACAGTTAAATGTTGCACTGTTTCTCTGCTTAAAAATCTTTATAAAAAACATAACTACATCTCATACGGTATGTAAATTAGAATTATGGTAGGTTATGCTTATTTTGGAACTACCTTGACCTCAAGTTTGTAACAATACAACAGCTGTTATGAGAGATGCTTTTTAAGGCTGTTCCAGACATTTTTGTATGTTTTCATAAGTATCCATGACCATGTTAATTGAAGAGACTTCTTAAAAGCAATGTTAACAAACAAAAAAAGTGGACAAGGCACTACATTTACGTTGAGCTTTCCTGAGTTTAGCAAGTACTATTACAATGTGTGATGGTTGATGGTTAATATTTTATATTATGTCAACACCATTGTTTAAATAATATGAAGTTTGGGAAAACTGTTATCTTCAACTTGTAATGTAGCCTACCGTATAGAATTTTTTCGTATGCCAATTCGTCTTTCGAAAAAATCTGGAGTAGCCTTAACTACAAGCCACCAAATGTATTAGTTTGGCACTATGCTAAATGCTAACGTTAGACTGTCTGAGGCTATGTCAAGGTGGTTGTTAGTTTGGCCAGCCATTATGAATTTTACTCTCTACATTTGCTCTGGTCATTGGCTAGAAAGAGTCGCAATGTTTCCTTCATCATAGATTGACATTGTCAGCAACAAAAGACAACCGACATAGATGACTTGAGAAGAAATAAAATAATCAATCTACAACTGTTCATTCATCATTATTATTCGGTCAATAGATGGGGATGAAAAATAGAGCTAGACCACATCTTTTACTTGACAAAGGTCTACATATATGTGGAGACTTACCAGCATGCACATAATTGTGGATTCGCTACAAAACTTTGGCCCCTAAAGTCTTATATTAGCATTTCTACGAGTGTAAATGCAATTCCAAAAATATTGTCTTGTGAAATTATTGTCGTATATAGAGCACTCAAAATAGACTAGATGCATTCTGGTGGCAAGAAAATAAACTTCTATTAGGAGTGGTCTAGCTGTCAATTTTCATTGTTGTTTTATTATTATTCATCAATGGCGCTGAAAGGAGGTTGCTTAGCAGCGCTATCTATGTTAGTTTTGAGTCCTCTACATATGGACAAACATTTAAATACATACACCAGAAGGCAAGTGAGAGGTAACCCGAGTTGTTGCTGCATTGTTGGGCCGATACTGGGGAATAGGGAATGCTCATATGATTTTTTTAATTGATTTTTAAATATGTCATCGCATATCTAATAACAATGTTTAAATTTTGAAAATCGGATCAGTCTATGCCTCAAAATAATTGATTTAGTAACGACAAATAAAAGGTCGCGAAAAACGAGCCGCCGCCATGTAGAGTGGATTTGACGTCATGGTTTGTGTCTGTGTACGCTCACCGCCTCAGCGATTGGTCTGTTACGCCACGTCTACTGAATCTTGACGTCACAGCCACCTGTACGCGTTTCAGATCCCCGAGTTTAAACTTCAATAAATGCGACCACATTAAATCTATTTAAAAATTTATTTTTTACTTGGGACTTGCATTAATATACTTGCATTAATATACGTGTTTAACAAAAAAAATCGTATGAGCATTCCCTATTATACAAAGCACTGGAGGTGCATAGTGATAAACTTTTTACATACCAGTCACACATTTAGAGCACATTAAAAACAAAATGGGGGTAATTAATTTGACATAATTACATTTTAAATTAGTGATGACATCGAGTCCAAAAATTTCATACCGGTTCGGAACCGGTTTCGGAGCGGGAAAAAGTTGGTCTCAGTAATCTTAATTTTTCCGTTTTTTTTTTTAAGTTACAATTTACAATCAGCAGGTCAAAAGTGCCCTTTATTATAATTCTTCAAAGCTGGAACAATGCGTGCGTCCTTGAACACGCGTGGCCTATTGTGCGATCTGCTAATGGGATGGGCCTAGTATATAGCTGACTGTGAGTGAGAAAAGTAGAAGGTGCTGATATGTAGTTACACAGAACCGGTGTGAAAAGTCGGAACCGGTTTCCGGGTACCCGATGTCATCACTATTTTAAATACATAGGCCTACATATTAGACTTTGTCAGGACATGTGCATCAAAGCTTACACAATCTCATAGAGGTATTACAACATTTTAAGTTTACTATTTTAGTATTTTCATTTTAATTGGCAGTTAAATAGCACTAGTTACTACATCCATGGCACCAAATGCCACTGGTCTCAACATTACTATTAATTAAGTACCAACTATAGGCTACACTAATATCTGTTTTAAGTACATGCCACTTTCTCAGTCTAAGCACTATTTCATCACAAGATGCTGTCAGTCTACAGTGTGTCAATTCTCAAGTTTAAAATATGTATGCATAAAACAAGCCTACCCAGACATGATACATTTAATGTAGATATACTTAAATAAATCATATATTATTATTTATTAGTACAAGGTAAAACATATGCAATGGGATGTACCGGTACTTAATTATTATTATTATTATTATTATTACCTTATTGGATTTCCGGAATGTTTTCTATTTTGTAGCCATTGTAGTAAGCTACATCAATAAAACAATAATGTATATGATATATGATCATGCAAAAAGGCACAATTTGGTAATTATTTAAATATTTAGTGTATAAAAAATAAATGCTTGTAGCCTACAAATTGTCAAATTCGTACATGGGCCGAAGTTCTGAAGGCGGGAAGGGAAATGGTTCTTTCTGGCCTATGCATTTAAAGAAATTTATATGGCGATGGAAATGTAACTTGCTGTATCTTTTTATAAACGCAACTTGTGGCAAAAGTTATGAAATCAAATAACATCACAAAATGTGAAAATTTTATATAGCTCCAAGTGATATATCAGGTGGTTCCTGAATGACTAAAATTAAACTAGTATAAGGTAAGAAAGAGGGTGAATGTATTGACCGTTACACCACCAGTTTAGAGTTTAGGCTGACTCCACGGATAGCGATGGAGCGAGGTTGGGAATTTTTTTCATAGGTTGGAACAACATACAATTTTAATAACATATTTGGCCTTTCTATAATATATCATTAAATTGTACTTAAAGTTGAAGACAACAGGTGATAGATTGCTTATGTCACAGACGTAAGTTTTCAGCAGACATAGACCTGTCCGTTTTCATCTTGAGATTTGAGTACATGTAAGATACAGACTGGTTTGGGTTAGGCAATGTAATGTTCACCTCAATTAGAAAATATGCGTTCATGTACTCAAGTTTGAGCAGTGTTACAGACAGTACTATATCAATGTAAAGGGTCACAATCACTTTCTTGGAATGTGCGTGAACTTGTATGTTATAAGGCACAGGCGGTACTATAGTGCTTATGAACATTTAGTAAGGCCAAGTCCGGTAGGAGCAATAGACGAGAGAGAACCAGTCAACACTCGCTTAGGTTCCCTATTAGAAGGCTTGAGGAAGACGTTTTAGAGGTAGGCCTTGGAAATACCAATAGAGAATCAGTAGTGGAGAGTATTCATGGTCATCATTTCTTCACCCCATTCAACCCCTTCAGTAGGATCCCCCGGACGGCAACATGCACTCGGGCAACCCTCGTAGCAACAAGACTTCCGCAAGAGGAAGGTAATTCTGCGCTGACTAAGCACACATATATACAGAATTAGTGGTGGTTGAAGAGCATTGGCTGCTACGTGACTGTAGAATAGACCATCAATTTTTAACCATGATAGAAGCAGAAACATCCATGTTATCGACATAACTATGAACAGCTTGATGAACATTTCAAAGTTGTACTTCATTTTATGGTGGATCCTGCCATATGTAGACATTCTACTAATGGCTTGGGCTGTTGTCAGGTAGAAGAATATGTTGACTAGGATGGTGAATGCCACCGGTGTAAAAAATACTGCAATGCCAAGCCAACCTAAAAAAAAAAAAAAAACATTATTAGGGTGTATAGGCCTTATCAGTGTTACTGTTGGGTTACAAGTACAACAGTATTTGGAGAGAAAAACGTTGATTGTTGGTACTGTATACCCGTTCATATTTCTAAATGCTGTCTGTCAGCACAGACAAAGTGTGGACAAGAACCAAACAATTGTGGTGCACGGCGCTCGCTACGCAGTGCAATCTATTAATTGCTATTTGATAGGGATGTGCAAATAGTAATTTTCAGGTTTGAATCGTATGTCGAATAGTTCATTATTGAATGTTATAATATTGAATACGAATATCGGTTTTCTTTCTTCGCGAACAGTTGGCTACAACAAATAGCGGTTTTCATAATGAAAAACGAAAATAATGGCAATGACGACTAGGCTACATATGGATACCACCCCACATCATGATTGACTTCAAGCTATGATGGATTTTGACTTCGAGTTCTACTTTTTGACTTTTGTCGCCGCCATTTATGTTTCCAAAAATTTCCATACAAGAGATCCTTTTATACTTCATCGTTGACATGTATGTGGAGAACAATCTACAAGTTAAGATGTTCAAAAAAAGAGTCGAATTTTCGAATCGAATATTTTTTTCCTAAAGTCCGATTCACACAAAGTTATAAGGTATTGCAATAGCAATAAGAATAGGGTATAAGAAAGTGGTATAAGGCAGGGTTGCCACTTTCAAGGATTTTATCCTTTTCTCAGGATTTTTAGAGTGTCTCAAGGATAACAGGATTTTGGGCAAAATCTTAGGATTTTCTACTGTCTTTAAAAAATACATTAAATTAATACATTTTTAAAAATTCAGCTAAAAAAGCAATGTAGACAGTAAAAGAACATCAGGTACTAGTAAAAATAAACATAAGTGACTGCATAACATTTCCCGCAAGTGGTAGTTATGGTGAGTAAAAGTAAAACGTTAAAATATATTCGAAGAAAATTCCGATTCTTATGCGTTTCTGCACGTAATGTTGACTAGATTCTCGAAAATCAGGCTGGCATAACATATTTTGGCATGAAACCTGAGAATTTGTAACATTCCTTCGCAGTTATAATATGCTAATGCTGAATATAACTGTTTTCAAGGATTTCTCAGGATTGTTTTAGTTTCTTTCAAGGATAAAAAAATTGACTTGGTGGCAACCCTGGTATAAGGTATAAGCTTAGGACGCCAAAGACTTTCCTGAAAAGATACTACATTTTTGTGTAGACTTCTTTGACTTGCTCTGGCGGCAGTTTGAGTAACTACAGCTGGCTGTCAATCAGCTGACTTCCCGCAGCTGTTATTTACGTTTTAAACCGGCATCGAATGTATTGACAATAATTAAAAATAATAGTTAAAAATAATAAGAAAAACAATAATTATTATTATTCATTATTGTTGTGTCGTTAAATCATTAATGACGCCGATGGGAGAAGATATTTTGCACGTAGTCACCGGATGCAAGGTCTCTTTGATGTGTACCGGATGTATACGGTGAGTTTTTGTTTTGACTAATAATTTACAATGAAAGCATCTGTTACATTGATTCAAGTTGCTAGCATCCCATTGGCGTGTTATAAGTGAGGTTTCAACGCATGATTGGTCCGTCATAAGAAAGTTGAAATATCTGAACTCTCTTATACTAGTCTTATACCAATTGCTTTTGCTATTACAATGACACATTTGTGTGAACCCTTGTACGTAATCCCTATAGCCCAACTCGGCTTGTGACTATACCTATACCTTATAACATTCTTATAACTTTGTGTGAATCGGGCTTAACCGTTTAATGCTAAGGTTTGACCATTTACATATTACCGGTAGGCTTACACTTAACACCTACCAATGGTTTCTTGTTCTGTATTGAATGCTTTCGATTCATCTTTGAGTTCTCGGAACTTCGGTTTGGTATCCAGCATCAAGTGGGCAAATATTGCCATTGCTGCCATCACAGCTGTGACACTCCATGTATACCCAGAGTAGTAACAGTATTTCCTTCCATCCGTTACTCGAAGAAATACATTTCGTGAGCGAAATGTCTTCCAAATATAATAGCCTAAGCTATTCAGCCAAAAGAATGCAGCTAGCAAACTAACGTACATGAACCCATCTAGAAAATAGAAAACAGTTGACCCTACTTTACTGAGAGATAAATAAAGTCAAGCCTAAGTCGAGTCAAAACAACCTTTCACTTAAAAAACAAAAAATAAAAGCAAAAATGGGATGAAGCCTGATTAACCTATTTCAAGAAGGCAACTTGCCTAAAGGATTACGGAGTGGCTATTTGCACCCAAGTTGGGTGAGCGCAACATTTAATATGCTATTTTTACCCAAGTTCTGCGCATGCGCGGGTGTGTCCAGCATTTAAAATGCTATTTGCAACCAAGTTGTTTTCACCCAAGTTGGGTGTGTCCAACACTTAAAATGCTATTTGCACCCAAGTTGTTTTCACCCAAGTTGGGTGTGTCCAACACTTAAAATGCTATTTGCACCCAAGTGGCTTACACCCAAGTTGGGTGTGTCCAACACTTAAAATGCTATTTGCACCCAAGTTGTTTTCACCCAAGTTGGGTGTGTCCAACATTTAAAATGCTATTTGCACCCAAGTTATTTTCACCCAAGTTGGGTGTGTCGAACACTTAAAATTCTATTTGCACCCACGTTGTTTTCACCCAAGTTGGGTGTGTCAAACACTTGAAATGCACCCAAGTTGGGTGTGTCCAACATTTAAAATGCTATTTGCACCCACGTTGTTTTCACCCAAGTTGGGGTTCACTTGGGTGCAAATAGCATTTAAATGTTGGGCACACCCAACTTGGGTGAAAACAACATGGGTGCAAATAGAATTTTAAGTGTTCGACACACCCAGCTTGGGTGAAAATAACTTGGGTGCAAATAGCATTTTAAGTGTTGGACACACCCACCTTGGGTGAAAACAACTTGGGTGCAAATAGCATTTTAAGTGTTGGACACACCCACCTTGGGTGAAAACAACTTGGGTGCAAATAGCATTTTAAGTGTTGGACACACCCACCTTGGGTGAAAACAACTTGGGTGCAAATAGCATTTTAAGTGTTGGACACACCCAACTTGGGTGAAAACAACTTGGGTGCAAATAGCATTTTAAATGCTGGACACACCCGCGCATGCGCAGAACTTGGGGGAAAATAGCATTTTAAATGTTGCGCTCACCCAACTTGGGTGCAAATAGAGGCAGCCAAAGGATTAGGTACAGGCTGAGACATACTTATACATTATGGTATGTTAAAATAATTACAACAGGTTGTTGACTCTCTTGATTAGTCGCTTGGTTTCTAGCTTAAGGTTATTGTGAGTGTAAATACAAACTCACCAGCAACAAGGAAGCTAATGTGGCTGCTGAACTCTGTAAATATCCGGACAAGATCAGCGGCTTGGTTCACGATGAGACATAACGAAATTGTTGTTATAATATTTCCCACAAGATCTTTTAACTGTGGGAGAACAAAGTAAATCACAGCGATCACTAGATAGCAAATTATTGCTATTCCGTGAAACACAGGATTAACGATACGTCTCACCAAGTAGTCTGTGTTCTTCCAATCGGAGACTATTTCTGGGTTACAAACAACTGCAAATTGAGCTTCAATTCCATCATCTCTCAATACACCTTTGTCTAAGCAATAAGTGCCCGGCTGGTAGTCGTAGAACCTTGGCGCATTTCCTTCCGTGGGTTCCTCGTCGTCGTCTTGTTCTTGATGGTAGATGTAGTGCCGCAGTACGCCGCTGGGAAGCAGATTCAGGCGATCGGTCGTTCCCTCAAATTGGTAGATGTACCATTGTTGGCGAGGGCCACAATCAGGAACACCAAATATGATTTTGAATGCTGGTACTTGCACGTTTGCCTTACCATCTACACTTGTAAACATGGGAGACCAGAGGCCACTGTCAGACTCGTTCTTATGTGCACATCGAAGATCCAGCATGAGTTCATTTTTTTCACAGCACTTGTGGACTTGTACGATGGTCCCGTTTATGATCGGTTTCTTTTGCCCCGAACTAACTTGGGCTATAGCATTTAGAGCTGGTAACATGCAAGCTGCCATGCACACATAGAACATGAACTGACACTCGATCGGCCAAACCCCTCTCTCTGACATTTTGGTCATTCAAATCGCCCCCTTTTAACTGACGAATACCGTTAAGTTGGTAAACACTCTGTACATAGCTACCAGTTACAAAATAAAAACTTATCACCACCAGCGCACGCAATATTTTACAAGCGTCACATGTTTCGTGTTGATGCCTTCTTGCGTGATGAATAGGCCAAAGAATAGGCCTAGGCTGTATCCGTTACGTCATGACGTACGAGTGTTGGATGCGTCATAACAAAAGCGAAAGGCTTGCAGAAACGCCCAAACGATCGAATTACTGAATTAGGCGTTGCTTACTTCACTTATAAATAGTATCTAAAATATTTAGGAGCGATTGTTTTTTGGATGTAGTCTTCTAGATCTTGTGCAATCTAATCAATATGCCACCACATCATTTATTTTTTTCTATTCCAGTTTATGTGTGTGTGTGTGGGATGGTTTGTAGCATCCTTGCTCTAGTCACGCAAGTGCTGCTACCTGTGCGGTGATAGTACAACTACAACTAGTAGCTAAGCAGAAATATCCGAAACTGCAAAACAGTCGATAAAAAAAATACTTCTTTATCGACTGCTGTGAACCGAACTACGACGCATCTCGGCGGTAATTTTGAATTGTAGTGTAACAACGTTCCGGATTTTGGGCTGGCATAATGGTTATGAGTTATGACGGCGTTGGTTTCTTGGTCGTAAACATCTATTGGCCGTGCAGTCGAGGCCACGTGATGGGGGGGGGGAGTTTTAGTATGCTTTATGCGAACATGGCGGAGTACAGTGAGAAGATACATTTGTTAATACTTACATATTGATGTGTTAATAATATTGGTTCTAAATCTTTTTAGGCACACTCGTTGTTTTTCAACTTCCCCGTTGAGAACATACTGGTACCGTTTAGACCTATAATGTAACATAAATTGGACACAAAGGGTGGTCCGGCAAATATTTGTTTACAGTTACACTTTAAAGACTATTTATTATTTTTGAACATTGAAACACTTGTCATGTTGGAAGTGTGTCAAGCAGTGTCAAGTTTGCTTCCCCTGATTTATTCGGTTCTCTGGTTTGTCGAGGCAATCAAGTTTTATTTAATGAATATCGACTCTGTCGTTGCGGTCCACTGGCCAGTTCAAACGATAACATCAGTCAACACGATTCATGAATGCTATCATCACTTATCACCAACGCCTTCCCGAACTAATCAGCGTACTCTGCCCACTCGTCGTTTATTGTTTGTACATTGTTGTATGCATTGTCCGGCGTCGCGGGGCTGGAGTATACAGACGTCTTCATATCATCCACTCATCGCTTCCATACGTATTATTTTATTTATGTACAAAATTATGCTATGTAAGCCTTTTTGTCTAAAATTTATCATAATTATCGGAAAGTCGTCCTTGGCTTTTGAGTCTCAGTCAATAGCTTCTTCTTGCAAGGATTCTGTCAATAAGTCAATATTGAACGGATTTTGCCAACCATTCGGGAAAAGTAATGTTATTAATCTTGGAGATAGCAATATTTTTGCGAATTTTAATGTTATTTCTTAGTTGTTTCACGCCCCCCCCCCCCAGTTTGGGAACCACTGAATTAGATGGTAGGAACTAGAGAAGTAGACCACATTAAGTTGGTACCATTGGACTCTGCTATTTGGTAAGCATGAGAATACTTACGGTAGGCAAACGTTTACTGACAATTCTTTTAGAAACTGCCAACAGAGTTTTTACTCTCATTCTCTTCCAAAATTATTTCTTCTTTAGTGTCCCGTGAAATGGACTATATATACTTATACTTCAGTCGTGCTACTGCTAAACAAACTGGATGTGACATTAAATTTAAATATAGTGTTAAGAATCAGGTGTAAGCTTAGTAGTTATGCTTGTGAGTGTAATAGTGATGAAGTCAACTTTACTAGTTATCACTGTATATTGATGTATTTAAGGAAACGTTATCACAACACAAATACATACAAAATTATACTGCACATATATACATTGATGACACTGATGACATACACGGCCACTATCTAAATTAAAACATGTAGGTATAAATATATGACACATCATTAAGGTGGAGTTTGCTTTAACACTCGTATTATATTAATTATGTATGTATACATTTCGTCGTATTGTCACTACCGAAGATTCTGACCTTGACGTTTCGTTGTCAAATTGAGATGTGACCACTGCTCGTTATATAACTACGTTTCTTATGCTGCTGCTGTTGTTGTTGTTGTTGTTGTTGTTGTTGTTGTTGTTGTTGCCCATTCTGTATTTCCTTCTCACACGATTCTCTTCAACTCAATCCCCCGCGGCAGGGCTTTTTATTGGGTTCAGTGGCTTCACTTCTTCCTACGTCAACATTTGCACTAGGGGTTTATTTATGCGGGACAACACTCTTCTATAAACGTATGCTTGGTTCCCATTTTGATTGTCTTGTCTCTATTATGTATGTTTTAGGTATAAAATTTGCGTTGTAACTAGCGTAATGTCGTTTCAAAGACCAAGGTCATGCGCCCATTCGTCAAATAGATTTTCTTGAGTCTTGGTACGCGAAACTAGAATCGGATTAATAACTGCTTCTACAGAACTTGGCACAGAACAGCACGGCCGTGTGTTACAATTAGGGATGTCAATACCCGGAATTTTTCGTACCCGGTCCTGGTACCCGCGTTACTCGAGTAGCAAACTTTATTTTTGTTGTCATGGGTGTCAAATAGTTCGCAAAATTGTGGCATTGGTAGACCGTAACAGATTGCGTTGAGTTCAGTGCATCACGCTCCAAGATCATTTTACAGACTTTAAACTGCATCGCGCACGCCCACTACGAGTTATAAAGAAGAATACTTGTCGCTTCTGTGCTATGACGTCATAGTCGGAGCTCGGGCATAGTGGACAAAGCACAAAGACGCTGCAGTTATGATTTTTTGACAAAGGAAATAGGGCGTACCGGGCGGATAACGGCGAGTACCCATTGACATCCCTTTCGCCAGCTATAATAGCGCATAATATTACGAACACAAGCAAACGAGCACTGTCGTATTTATCTGTCGCCCTCGGCTATTTTGCCGTCGACGGGTGCGGTTTTCACTTCCACGCGGCTGCCAGGTACCTTCGCGCGTTTTGAGATTGCGACGTTCGCTTCACGCGTCTGCGTGCGTCTGCGTCTGCGACTGCGGTTGCGGCTGCGGTTGCGACATCTCGACAACCTCGTCGGTAAGCACGGCGTCCGACTCCTCGTCCACGCCGGCCGCCCACTTCTTGGGCAGGCTCAGTCCCCACGGCTGGTGACGCGCCAACCCCCGTAACACCCGCCGCCGACACACCACCGTGACGAGGAAGATGAGCACGCCTTGCAGACAGTTGAACATGTCCGTGGCAAACCTGAGACAAGTCCAACACAGGTGGTCAAGATTAGATGTGTTGAAATGTGACGGGAATAGGACACAGGACACTTATTGACAGACAGGAACAAGTCTGGTTTACCTGTAGAGCAAGCCAGAACTATTGGGTGTGTTTTCGGTTTATACATTGTCCTTGAGGAGTATTATATATAGTGGTGTTTGTGCCACTATGTTCATTAGCTTCTCCTATGCCAACCCCGGAGTTCAACTCACTATCAGCTCAGTCCGCTCGTGTGTGTGATCAGTTTGAGACTCTTAGGCTCGAATGCATAGTTCACACTCAAGGCCTCCTCTCCTCAGCCTCACCTAGCCACCAATCACAGAGCCGTCCACATGGCAATGCCGTTCCGTGATTGGTGGTTGGGCGAGGCTGAGGAGAGGCTGAGTTGAGGAAGGCTTGAGTCTGGACTATGCATACGGACCTTACTCTCAACGCGTAGTTGTTGTGGACTGCCGATAGGTTGGTAATAAAAAAAAAACTTATGCCGTTGGAAATTAGGTTATGAAGTACGAGGTTCTCCAAGAATCCTCAATTTGTATATTGAAAAGGGTGTCTGGGGTGAGGCAGTAGTAGTAGTTAGCAAGTAGAATTGTGAAGAGTTGGATTGGACATATCTATTGATTGACATTTACTCATATTGTGCACGATTGAATAACTGTGTCGAATGTGATATTTTCAGTATTGTTGCTTAGTCTCACAAGTGATACTAAAACATGCGTAGAATTGAAATGCCGTACAATATAAAGTTCTTACCAGAAGTATGATTTACCCTCTGGATCCAGCAGGTGAGACAGAAGTTCGAAGATCCACGCAATTCCCATGATCACGAACAGTTTCGAGTAAAGGATACATCTGCAATACAACATTCAACATTAGACACATGTACGGACGGAGGTCGAAAACAGAACGGCAAACGCGTCGTTTATCGTATCATGCTTATATGCAATGACTGCGTCTCTATAACAGATGAGCCGTGTTTTGCTGTATACGTACTGCTAAAGAAACTCGCATTTGCCTCTATCCATTTGGTGTATCCTGGACCTATACTAACGGATCGAGGCGTTGAAGCTCAAGCAAGCGACTGTGAAAATAGAGATGGATGAAGATTCTAGGGTATACTTCGTTTTTCCTCATATCATCACGCTCAAGTAGTTAGGCCTTGTTGGCGAACACGTCAATATACCATGACTTGTGTGATTGGTTACGGATTTGTTAAATAAACACGTCACGCGAAAGAAGTGAACGAATGTTTGTAAGCAAATATTGTAGGTACAGTCGAAGACTGTTACACCTATGCAAATAGTGTCCAGTTATGGCATGTACGTCGCCAACATTATAATATGTTTAAAGATCGTTGTGTATTTTAGTGGTAAAAACAGTGTTGCGATGGATGTATGACAGCGAAAATACGAAAAGATTATACAAGATTTATGTTGGTAAATACTAAAAAAAAACTTCGAATCAAAGAAATGGACACGATGACCGTATTGGAGGAGGCCATCAAGCTTGAAGTCATTTTCCCGTTGAAGTGCTGAAGTCGCAATTGATTGTTATTGGCACGTTTCCCTTCTTGTTTCTGTCTGCAAGCCTCCTTACTGACCAGAAGCACAAAAGGTGGACCTTTTAATTCTCAGAAGAACGGTCGCTCCACGAGATCTATTTTAACGGTACACGCTGCGGGATTTCCCGATACCTGTATTGTTATTGTCCACTGCATTGATTGCACCAACCGTGAATGGAATGCAGGCCTCACGTCTGACAACAGACGCGCGATATTATCACTATACAATACCGGAGGTATAAGAATGAGTTGCAGCTAGATTTAAGTTGGTAGCATAATCCGTGACGACACCACCTTGCAAGTTAATTTGACGGGAGATCATTCGATCACTTTATCCTCATTATAGCATCGAAGCAAGTCCAGTCTAGCTGGAACGTCAAGGATGAAATAGAAGACGTGTGCGCGTATATACTCACTTGTATCTCATAGACTGCAACTTGACCTCGCGTGAGTTGTAGCTCTTCCACAGACTCCACGCGGTCGACACGAAGAAGCCAATGTTGCAGGCGATGATGACGGCGATCGGCCCGTAGAAGTAGCTCCACGTCTCGACGTTGCCATCGAACCAGCACGAGCGCTCGCCGAAGCGGGGCTTGAGTACGTCGTCGCCGGGCACGTGGTGGGTGATGAGGGCGACCACGAGCAAGATCAGAGGACAACTCCACCCGTAGATGCTGTAGCTGCCGAACAGGCGTTGCTCGGACCACGAGTTACCGGGGTGGCTGCGTGGATGCGTGCAGAATAATACATCGTCACACTACAGTTGGGTGAGGGCAACAACTGGCCAAGCGTGGCATTGTTATGAATTTGTTATAGATAAAGTGTTGAAATTTTTGTGCAAGAGTGTGCATTTGCGATATTACGTTTGTTTAATTACTCACAGCAAAAATGAACTTACAATGTTGAATCTACATATTATGTTAAATGGACACAGACTTAATAGTCTGCTTGACTGAAATGGGTGTGAAGCTGAAATGGGGGGGTTGTTAAAAGTAAGATGATTTAAACATATTATATGCTTTGCTTGAGGTGAGGCTGTAAAGTACAGCGCATATGTTCAAAGATACAACGGAACGCTAAGCGAGATGGTCAGATCCTTATCAACCGCCCCTTTCGTGCACTCTGTGTCAATGAAAGTACAACCTGGCGTTATTTTATATATTCGTAAAGGCGGTCTTCCGCTTTGAGTCCACACGCCTCATTACTTAGGCCTACGCCCGCTGTGGTGGGATTTCAGGTACTCAATACACCGAACATTTGGGCCTGTTTGGCCATGGGGCTTAGGCGAAGCGCTTATTTGAAGGGTATTTGTATATTGTTTTGTATCATATCGCACGCACTGCAATGATGTTCTATCGTTTGTTAAATCCAAGGGTCGTGTCATTGAATGGTCGTTCTTTTATGGCATTCGTGATGACGTTTAATACTTACACAACAGTCATCCAAAGGTTGAAGGACACAACGTTCAACCAGAAGAACGAAGAAAGCATCCAATAGTAGAGAAGGAATGCTGCAAACACACACAGAAATATTAAAGTTTATACTATAGGGATGCATGCATGCTCAACGATAAAAGTATTGATAATCGAAATGTAGACACTGCATTATCAGTCGATCGATGTTATATGTTAGGATAAATTTATCAAATGGTGGACGAAATGACTATGCGTACGGGGCGGGGGAGTTTAGTGACTTTCGATAAGTTCTCGCTTGAACTGAAGACTGAACTGAAGGAGATAATCGAGGAGATGTAACTAGAAAATCGCCGACAGACCTACAATGGCACAGGTGATTGTTTCAAGTGCGGGCCAGTGGGTGGGATTGGTCGGCGTCAAATGTTGACACTGGAATTATGATTTGGTGCACAACGGATAGGGTTTAAAACACAATTCGGTAATATTTTTGCTATGATCGTCCGTATATTGTTCTTCTTTTCAGTATCGTCGTATATTCTATTTATCTACTTGCCGGCCAGGCCCTTTCCACTTCTTGGTTTCAGAATACTTATATAAACACGTTTGAACGTTCTCATTTACCCTGATCCTTACATATTCTCGTGATGTATATCTCTAGAGAGCGAAATAGTGCTTTCATTAATAAGAAATGTTGTCTCACAACCCATAACAAGTTATTCTCAACTGGCAGCATGTTATAGGGTTGATGATCACCCCTGGCACACTCCAAGCCCTGGTTTTACGCCCCACGTTAATACTCGAGCTAGATGAAGAATTAGCATCGAGGAACGTGCATGAATGGACATGGTTGTTACGTGCCCTTCACTCTTGGATCAATTGGCTATCACTATTTCTATTCTCCAATGTTAGTTACATTGCAAAGGTCCGTCAGTCTCCTGGAGCAAGAAGATGTACGCATATATGCATGCCAGGGCCTGAGCCCAAGCAAGGCCGCTACACAGACGTACCCATGGTGACGCAGACGGTGTCTTCGAGCCGGTGGCCGTGGAACTGCAGCGTGGCGAGTACGACGAAGCTGACGAGGAGGGCCAACATGGCGCTCATCAGACACTTGCCCTCGAGGTCGCGCATCTCGGGCAGGATGGCGTAGACGCCGAGGGTCGCGAGGAAGAACACCGCCGAGATGAACATGAACACGCCCAACACGGTGCGGCGCTGCGTGTTCCTCTCGATCGCTCCGTCGGCGTTGGGCTCCTCGTCGGGGAAACACACGAAGGCGACCTCCTTCTTGGAGACGGTCCCGTCCGGTCCGTGCAAGTACGTCACGCAGTAGCTACGACACCACGGCCATAATGGAGGGCAAAATGTGTTCAACAATGAATTGCTAGTCAAAAGGAGACACTAATAGGTTACTTTTAAAAAGATCTTTGCAATGTGGAATTTAGACTTCAAAAACTCTCCGAAAGACCTGCAAAGGTACTCAACCCGTCTTTGCGGACGGCAAACGACTGTCTTTTCTGGCCATGCAATGCATAAGCAAACCAAGCGTTATGAGGGCGCTAGGGGTGGCGGGGGAGGGGAGGGGCGACGACGTCTTTTGATCCTGATACCTTACGTCGCTATAACTTCGTGCTATTGTGCTGTTAGGTTTTAATTCGGTACTGGTATTCGAAAAACTTGCGTTTTTTAGGTCTAGCCAACTTGAAAAAAGACGTCCACCACAGTCCACCAAAACAACTTACGATGCTTCATTGTCGGATTGGGCGCCCTAATGACAATGAATTGACTGCATGCTCTGGAGACAAGATTCAAAGGCATGGTAGATATGATGTGCCTACCTGTCGGGCCCCACCATTAGGCCGGGTTGGTCAAGCTTGAGCATGTCGGTGTCGGTGATGAAGAAGTCATCGTCCTCGTGCTCGTTGGGGTTGACCATGTAGGCGCTCTTGGTGCAGTTGAGAGCGCGGCGGGTCGAGTTCGCGCACCTCCTCTGCACCTTCGAGAAGGTCTCGTCGGCCGGACAACACCGTCGTGACGTCACCGCCGTCAGGCTGCCCACCACCAATAGCAGCATCGCCATCCTCCGCGCCATCTTCGGCTGGAACAGCGTTGCTCATTTGTTTGCATTCAGTATATTATTGTAGTCTCATTTCTTAGTTTTCGCCCGAGTAAAAAGAAAGACATTCTTCGCAATTTATTTTGTCATATTTTTAACATCCTTGGGTAGTTTGTCTTTGAGTGACGCCAGAAATTTAAAATTTAAACTCAATTCTGGATTAGGAGTTGAGCTTATACTTTCAATACGCGTGGTCTAGCTATAGCGATAGAGGCGGCTCAGTGGTAACATGCGATACTTAAATAATTCTTAAGGTTGCCGGTTTGATATCGGTTATCGGCAATTCTGATTGAAGTTTTCCGAGGATTTGCTCAGGCCTACGTGTTTTTGTTCAACACACGTCTTCGTTATGTAGGCCGTAGGCTGTACTACGTGTACTACACGTACAATCGATGTTCATTTCAAGGTCACAAGATGTGTTTTTGAACCACTGGAAATCTTTTTTACTATTGTGTATTCCCCAAATAGCCGAACAAGTTGCACACAATCAATTATATGCTACCTTTACACCTTGCGCGATTTTGATCAGATTTTAAGAATCGATTTGGAGTTATAATGAATTCAACGTGTTAAAGTTTTCTTTGAAAATCTTATTTCATTCCTACGATGAAGATTGTGTAGAGTGTAGACCACGCAACAAAACTTTAGTGTTCCACTTCCACATACTATCAAGTGTGTAATCTTGTACCCTCTAATTCACGAGAAGTGTTGGCAGCATTGTGGTTTGACTATACCGGCAGTGCTTTTTGTTCCCCAGATTATTCCACGGGTGACCCCGTTGCATGTCGAAACCTAACCGCGATATATTCTATCCACTTGGAGGTGGAGATGGTCGCTCCTATGTTATTACGTTCTATTGTAGGCGTGGGGCGTGTGTCGCATCGGAGTCGCGTAATAAAGCTTGCGGGGACTACGTACCAGCTTGTTGCATTGAGCAACCCCTTGTTTCAGGACTGCCTACCAGTTCAACGAGGTTCGTGATATCAAGTGATTACAAGTCACGCACTAAGAGACCGTGTTGCATAATGCTAACTTGTATACTGCTCTAGGGCTGATTGATGTCAACCTGGGCCTGGATTCTTCAAGAGGTCATAAGTCTGTGCGATGGTCTTGCACTTTCTAAATCCAGTCCCATGTATGTGAGCAATTTTTAAAACATTATTGGAACCATGAATCAAAGTAACTACATGTGACCTGGGCAAAAATTTACAAGAGGTCTAAAGTTGGAGAAAAAAGACTTGTGATCTTTTGTGAATCCAGCTCAAAACTGTGCCCGCGACATCATTCGCGTGGAATTTATTCTTTTTTTAGCCAATCTGCCGTCAGATGTACTTGTGTGTAATGTGTGTGCATGTAGTATATATGTATGTATTATTAAAACGCACTTTTGATTCGTTTTCATGTTCAGATTGTGCGCAATGAATTGGTCATTGTAAGTTTAAGAATATGACAAGTGGAGTAGAACACATATGGCATCGCTGTTCCCATTCACTGCTACGCAACCATTTACACTATTTTAGTTACTTTTCATGTTGGATCCAGAAATAGATTCGTCCCACTGAAAACGCGCCACAAAAACGAAAGATCTTGCGTATATAGTTAGTGATTGAAAGACGGGAATTGTCCCCACTAAGATTGCTTGTTTACAATTCTTTTTTTATACATTGATACTTGTCGGCACAGCGTGGTTGAAGAAGGTCGTGACACGGTGACAGTCAACGTAAAACTAACTAGCTAACTAACTAACTATAACTAACTAACTAACTGACTGACTAACTAACTAACTAACTAACTAACTAACTAACTAACTAACTAACTAGGAAACCTTGTGACATTGCACCAGAGTATAATGCATTATTTAGCATTGGACGTCCGTGAATTTTTTTGGAATTATGGGCAGATAACAATACTATGACGTTGTATTTGTAAACCTACTCTTTCCATGATAATTTACTCACGTTACAACGCCTATGTACAGTGGCCGTCGTCCATTGAGCATTGGCTTGGTGAATCACGATATCGGCGCTCTAGGTTCGAATGCATATTATTAGATGAGCGTAGCGAAGCGGAGTGAATCTCTCCATACAACTCGATCGGCGCTTTGTCTGTGTGTCTGTATGTATGTCTGTCTGTATGTGCGCCAAATTTTGTTCGTCGCGCACAGGTCAAACGGCTTGACGTATTTTGCTGAAATTTTCGGGCAACATTCGTGACCACTAAACTTGATGCTGTTAACATAACCAGCAAAATTCGTCAAGATGCCAACCTACAAAAAAATAATTACTGAAAAACAAAATTTGTTTATTTATTTAATTAAATTAAAACTTACACACGGATTTTAATTTTGTTTCACTTGTAGGTTAACATCAATAGTTTCAACACTTGACAATAGTTTCAAAATTGTAAGTTTACCCGTCATGTCATAAAAAAATATTGTTTATTTACAACAATAATTTCTTCATTTTTACAGTGCTCCACCGATACAGTTCGCATTTGCAGACCTTTGTAGTAAGATGCTTATAGTAAACATTAACGTACGCAATCATACCTTTCTCAGTATTATTTGGAATGTCGATAGCTGTCTTTAAAAGGCTACAATGACGTAAGATGCCAACCTACAAAAAATTAACAACTAAAACACATGTTTTGTTATTTATTTAATTAAATTAAAACTTACACACCGATATAAATAATTTTTTATATGTAAGTCCACATCAATAGTACCAACACTCGACAACAGTTTCAAAATTTCAGCTTTAACCGCCATGTTGTAAAAAAATATTGTTTATTTTTAGCTATATCTGTCTTCATTTTTACAGTGTTCCACCGATATGATTCGCATTTGCGGACCATTGAAGTTAGATGCACATAGTATGCTGCCGAAATGGCTTACGCAGTCAGACCTTTCTCACTGTATATTTGGAATTTTGATAGCTATCATAGAATGGCTACAATGACGTGTTATGTTTTATGACTTTCACGGCAAACATGCAGAAAATAACAACAAACTTGGTCGAAAATTTAAAAAGCTATTATTATAGTTTAAATGCAAGTTATTGTATAATTAAACAATATTGCATTTTAGATATAGTCTGTATCTACATTATTGAGTTTTCCATACACTGATAGCTTCAAAAGTTTATGAATTAGAGCCTATTGAGTAGACCACGGTCAAATGAAATTATGCGGAAATCCATCAACTTGAAGGTTTTAATTTCTTTAAAGAAAACTTCTTAACGGATTTAAATAATATTTCGTGCATTTATTAGCGTCATATCAAGAAATAATATACTTAAGATATAAGGTTGTAACTTGATCCGCCATCTTGTAAAAAAATCATATGTTTATTATAAAGGTATTTTTTTTTTAAAGAGTAATATGATATGCAAATGATTTATTTGATTTGATACATTGAAAAAAATCGCTCATCTGTCAACGCGGAGCGTTTTCCTAGTATATCTTCATAATCATCACCCATGCAGTCTTCATCTCGATTTAGCGTCGTCCAAATACGAGACGTAATGCCTAAATATTATCGTCCAAAAAGTATCTACACCGCTTCAATTCGAAAACAAAGTGTGTGATGAGTAAAATATTTCAGATTGACATTTTTTGTAAAAGCATGTAACTCGTGAATTGGCCTGTAGAAGGATACACATTTAGGGAAATTCTCGATTGTCTAGTTCTCACTTATTGGCTTTTCTGTCATAAGTGTAGTTTATAAGTGTATATAGGCAAATACCTTACTAACTAGCTACAGCTATAGCCAGTATTTTAAGGTATTTGGTGTGCCTACTGACCCGTTGACGGTTGACAACCTTGCATATTTTGTCGAACAATAATTGAGTGCATGGGTTTGTCACGCTACGTTGAATTGGCTATGCGGTCTTGGTAATAGCCAGTGTAGTTACCTCGTGTTTTCTTGATATCAAAAGGACGTAGGGTTGATTTAGTAACGATACATTGTCACGAAACGTTCTTGCTGTCTCGCGCAGCTCTACAGACAATGGGCGCCTTCAGTGGTAGACCTTATATTGGGAATAAATGATTTGGCATATTAAAAGTGTGCTGCCCCTACTATTGAATACAGTATAAACGCAAAATTTGTATCTAAATGCATTGGTGATCATTTCGCTTGTCTGTAGTACCTTTTGATTGTTGAATCATAATTTTATTCTACATATTAGATAGACAATAGGCCTATCCTTATACTTGATCTGTAATCTGTATGCACATAATAAAGTGCATTGTTGCCTACTGTAGATTGTAGCCTACATTTATATGCATCTCTCTTTGCCCCGTTTTTTTTTTTATTTCGCTGAAAACGCAAATACACACATCGCGTCAAGTACAATACCGGACGTGCATGGCATTTGTATATATCAAACACTGGTATCGGCCGAAATGCACCTCGGGTTACACAATTGAAATTATAGTGTTTTATGACTGTACCACAATTTGTTAGTGATAAATCGATAAAATCCTCATAGTTTCCAACTGGAAAAATTGATCTTTTCTAAAACGGGGCCTTCCTTAACCTTTTCGAACGCACATGCACCCCTATGATTATAATTATTATGTTGGACATAGCATATAGTAGCCTACATGAACATGCACAAAACCGCTCAATGAATGAGAATAAGAAGTTTTGTCGAAACGTTTGGCTGGCATGTGGTTTAACAAAGTCAAGTGTGCATGAGGGTATCGTGACGGTTGATGCTGGTCCCGATTGTAAAAACGAAGTCTATATACATTGCGTAATTATGTCTAGATATTCGCGGATAGATATGAGATTGAAAACATCGTATACGTACGTATTAAGGAAAGAGTATGCCTGGTTTATCTTGAGGAAGGATGGTGTGAGTTTTGCGGGTTAAGTAATATTATTCTGTTTGTGTATATATATACACTGTAATTAAAAAACGTGCATGCGCTATCTTTAGGAGAAGATTACACCTATTCAGGCAGTATCGATAAAACGTTTAAAAGATTTACATCTAAACAACGATGTGTTTCGTTATGCTTACACAATCCTCATGGTTTGACTGCTTGACATGGTTATTACCTGAAAGCGAAACCGTCCCTCGGACTACGGTAGGCCTAGATTAAGGGCCTAACCTCCAAGTAAAAACAAAAGTAAATTCTTAAATTATAAATTACATTAGTTGTTTCTTTTGTTCCCAAAATTGCAGATATGAAATTTTCTGAGTCAATATCTCGCGAATGTAGTTTGTTTGGCAAAGAAGAAATACATACATTTAATGGGTGGCAGTGTACATTAAAATTGGTTTGTAAAAAAAAAATATATTTTCCCACTGTGCCAATATGTATTCACATACAAGTTTGCGCAATGGGGAAAAATAATGTTGTTGCAATGAGAATTGGCGCAATTACTCGTCTCCAACCAAGCGCATAGCATATAGATTCGTCTCGGATAATTCACAAACTAGTGAAGCCTGCCCTATAGACATCGCCACTATGCGCTACTCGGTTGTTCGTGGCCGAAGATTATGAGTTTTCCAGTGCGTGTCCAATGATTGACCTGCATAGTCGCTTAGGTCACGACACTGTTTACGTTCATATTTCCATCCAAGTGCCGTGTATTCACGCGATACCAGTTACCTCTAGCAGGTGTGCTGGCTGATCTTTATTTATAGTCTTGCAATTAAATTGGAGAATATTAATTACCAGGGCTATCGTATTTAAATATTGTATATATACAGAGTGCCTTGCTAATGGAACACACGCACCTGGCACACACATATGTCGTATAATGTCTGAAGTATGATTTCTTATAAAAAAGTATGCACAGATCTGAAAGGGCACGATACATGGTCAATATCTATTATCTAACACTGAATGCTGACGAATAATTTCATAATTGGTTGTGTATAATATAAAAAATATATATATCAAAATTATAATCAATTGTGTAAAAAATATATCAATTTTGTAAAAATGTAGTATAGGATAGGATAATTCATGGCACTATTTGATTCACATATTCGAGATAAAACGTGCTGTGATTTAGATTTGGTTTCTCTACATTGATATGCACAAACTCAAATCAGATGGAGACATCTCGGGACTCGAGGTCTATTTATTGATATTGCATTATTATTACGTATTTGTCTCGAATTTTTGTGTGGCTCAGTCCCTAGTCTACCTCTTGTTCATACATAGTTGCGTTCCAGAATTCATCTCACAAGTAGTCTCGGATTACCTGCCGTGACGCCAGGACATAAATGGGACACAAATGGGATTTGTTTTGCTCCGTAAATGGAAGTTATATCCAATTTAGAAATTAACTTTTACTTAATTAAAGATTAATTCTGGAACGTGTAAGAAGCGACCAAGTATGAAGACTGGGACACTTGGATTACTGTCGGCTGAGTGAGATTAGTATTCCGATGAATTCTGGAATGACTCACTTCGTATAGACGACCAGTTGAGCAGCTGAGCGGTCAGTCAGATTGCTCCAAGTATATCGTGCTGTGGCGACAATATTTCTACAGCATAGTCCTTCGCAGACATGGTGTCGTGTGTTATTTTCATCAGTACCCTCGAGTGCATAAACCGAGCTCTACCACCACAACACCAATCCGAGGCTCGATACTTATGTGGATTGTTTGCTTGATAAAATTAGTTTGTAAAATAAAGTAGACCTAATAGAGTTTATGTCCAACTATTAAAAGTTTGCCATTCGAAAGTCTGTCTTGTTTTAACACTTGCTCTGAAATCAGTGCGTGTGATTGATCACCGCAAAAAATACAATAATGAAATGCCCAAGACATTGATATGAGTTACGAAGTTGACTCTAGCACGGCATGAAGTTTCTAAGAATGCCATGTTTAAGTTCACTGCATGCGGACTAATGTGAAAGGTCGCGTGGCGTGCTGTTTCATTTCGAACACACGGTTTCCAAGTTCGGACTTGAGTTTATTATTCCATTTACAAGTGTAATTCGTGTACATTATATTACTCGCTTGAATCAGATCAACCTACACAGAAACCCGCTGACGAGTAGGTTGTGCAGAAAGAACAGGGTCCCCTGATTGTTACTTCCATAATTAGGCCTACTCTATATTGTGCAGGCTTTCACAGACGAGAGATGTCCAGATCATTTTTGGGTTATAATAACGTGTATAGAAACAAATTCAAATATTAAATTCTTAATTTAAATAATTCAAAAATTATATATTATATATTTTAAATCTTCACTGATAAACGCATTATTATATTAATGATATTATGAATTTTTAAGATCAACATTCTACCAAGAGTAAAAGTGCCCTGTATTCATTATCAATACACATGATGCACGTTATATTCATTTTGCAGTTTGGGAAATGCAGAAACAATACGAAAAGTGTATTAGACGGAAAGCCAGAACGTAAATAAACGTTATCATATCTGGCACAGTAATTACTCCTTCGCCCAAGAGAGTGTTGCTGTAATTATCAACAGTGCATTTTAGGAACAGTATAGAAACAATACGAGGTATATTAGTTTGAAAGCCAGAACGTAAATAAACGTTATCATATCTGGCACAGTAATTACTCCTTCGCCCAAGAGAGTGTTGCTGTAATTATCAACAGTGCATTTTAGGAACAGTATAGAAACAATACGAGGTATATTAGTTTGAAAGCCAGAACGTAAACAAACGTTATCGTATTTAACTAATTACCTCCGCAGTAATTAATCCTCCACCCAGAGGTTGCTGCAATAATCAACATTGTTAATTAATACGAAACATGCTTTACCCTAATAGAGAGATGATCACGTGATCAATAACGTCATACTCATGTTGTCCTGATCATGAGCTTACAGACTCGACCCGTATCCAAAGCACGTTTCATTCACAGACACACATGTATGGTGCAGTATGCGAAAACACGGCGATTTTACCGCGATTTTTCGTAGAAAGTCTAATTGTAATGATTTAGTACCACCGCGATTGGTCGTGACGATTTTTTTTTCGACTTACGATTATCGATTTTAATTTTTAAGTCGTAACGCGACGTAACCCTAAACTAAACTAATAAGTACTGTGGGGGGAAATATGTACTTCATTCATGATCGTGCGTCATTCACTTCTGTTATATGCCTATACGTACGTAGTATAGTTACTAAACACTGAACATTTGTCGATGTATGAAACGTGTTGCCAATAATGTTTTGAAGAGTTTTCTCTCTAAAAATTGGGTAGACTACATCTTTTGTTTCACGTTTGTGTCGTTTGTTTACTATATGGTTTCGGCGAATCGTCTCCAACCGCCAGTTCATCTCGTTGAACGTTACGTCTCCCTGAGTCCCCGCACTCTCATAGTAGTGAGTTAAGTCTCTGTCTGTCGAGATACACATGCCTTCTATTCGTACTTTACATTTTATGTGAAAAGCGTTGCGAAATAACTTACTCCGTCACTGAGTTAAAAGGCAGACACACTTTGGCCTATGTAATTCATTATACCATCTGCACGAGCGACAAAAATATGTTCATCACTGTTGTTGTTTATTTATTTACATCAAGGTCACTCACTATTGCCTTGATAATGAGTATTGATAGTAAACATTTCAGTCACAAAGTGGATTAAATTAATTTATTGTTTTGCACTATACTGTGTCATATATAATTATAACAGTCAGGCAACTGATGGCACACATAGAGCTATACTCCGTATCAGTTATACTATAATATGCAATACGCACACAGTAACGTGACACTGTGTCTATCTGTTTTAGCCAACCACACATGTGGGGTGTGTGAGGCTAATGTAATGATACAACTGCGCTTCACTCGAAGTGGTCAGCTATGTATGTTAAATACAGACTAGAAAAGCGTTTGGTTTTAGTTAGGGTGATGCGCCCACTCTCGGTGGTTTAATAAATAACAAGTCTTAATCATTTCTTTTATATTCTTAATTGCTTTTTTTTTAGAAATACTACAACAATTGCACATTGAAAACATGTTCCATACCTAGTTCACAGATTACCGAATTTCGAGTTAATTTGAACGACGACTACGTGTCATGGTTGTTCTAGGTTGGCGCCAAACTAGCTGCTGTGATCTAATACAATATAGTGTTTGTTGCATTTAATATGACCCCTGATGCGACGTCTAGATTGAGACAGATGGGTTGAAATGTATGTGTGTGCGTCGCCATGGGAGTTAATTGCGTTTTTATCAGACAATATCTCGCTTCCTTCTAAAAATAACCGTTTTCGAATCAATAAACCACTGACGGGGATGAAACAATTTGCGACAAGCCATGAACCGCACACAAGTCTACGTCTCATCTGAAGTCATCAAACGATAAGCGAAACTGAGAGAAATATTTTCGGTTTCCCGTGCTGTCCTGTCCTCTCCGAGGCGATTTGAATGTTGGGGTATTGCTTCACGTTGTTTTTCTGGATATTTCGACCTCTATATTAATTCGATTTCTTCAAGAAGGTCCGAATTGTGATAGATAATATACATTGTTTTGTTCGTGTTTTTAAATATTCTCCGTCATGTGTTTACTCATGTGTTTACTCTGAGCACTCACAATCGTGGATAAGGATTTCATTTTCTTCATATACACATAGCTTTGTGAACGACGAATTATCTTTTTTTCTATTTACAGCTACAAACTTGTGTTCACTATTGAGTATTGTGTAATATTTGTGCTATCAGTACTTCACGTAATGGACTGTATCGTATTGAACAGTAGTAAAAACCGCACGAACTTTCTTGCACTGTTGTTAATTGTTAACACACAACTCGGGCATTACTGCTTAAAATGGGAGGTATACTCATTCTGAAATATGAAGAAAAGAAATTGTAAGCGGTTGGTCTTTTCGGGCGTCATAGTCCGACTGATGTTGCGACCTCCTGAATCAGAGGCACGTTCGAGTACCCGCATTGAGTACCTCTCGTTTCGAGCTATACGACAGGCTTGGTAAGGTGAAGACGTGACTGCAGATATTTGGGTGAACCAGAAGTTCTGGGTTCGAGTCCCAGACAGGGTAAATGTGTGTTGTATTGTAATAATAAATCGTTCCCTTACCAGATATACAACCACAAATGTTCTACAACCTGATTTGTTAGTCTTACCATTAAACATACTTGTTTTTTGCAATTAATTGTAATATGTCAAATTCATGAATAATATTTCTATGATCGGAAGAGGGTTAATTCGTTGTTGGCGTGTTCGGAAAGTGTACTCTGTTACTTCATGTTTCGTTTTCCTTCGAAATCATTGTTGTAGGTTTTTTTCTATGATCCATTATTTGGCATGCAACTGTACCTTCGTTTAGTACGTTATATGTAGTTATGTGTTTGGTGGATGTGTAGGTAGATGTAGCTGCGTAGAAATATCTGCATGTTGTAAGATTCAATCTCGGTACTCGCTGTGTGACCAAGGAAAACATTGTTCTAGCTTGCGGAGAGAATTACCGATGACAGTTTGAATCAAATTCTTGCTTTCTAGTTTCGAGTACCATGCCCATGGGTATACCTGTTTATTGTATTGCGCGTTCATGCTTAACCCTAAACTAAACTAATAAGTACTGTGGGGGGAAATATGTACTTCATTCATGATCGTGCGTCATTCACTTCTGTTATATGCCTATACGTACGTAGTATAGTTACTAAACACTGAACATTTGTCGATGTATGAAACGTGTTGCCAATAATGTTTTGAAGAGTTTTCTCTCTAAAAATTGGGTAGACTACATCTTTTGTTTCACGTTTGTGTCGTTTGTTTACTATATGGTTTCGGCGAATCGTCTCCAACCGCCAGTTCATCTCGTTGAACGTTACGTCTCCCTGAGTCCCCGCACTCTCATAGTAGTGAGTTAAGTCTCTGTCTGTCGAGATACACATGCCTTCTATTCGTACTTTACATTTTATGTGAAAAGCGTTGCGAAATAACTTACTCCGTCACTGAGTTAAAAGGCAGACACACTTTGGCCTATGTAATTCATTATACCATCTGCACGAGCGACAAAAATATGTTCATCACTGTTGTTGTTTATTTATTTACATCAAGGTCACTATTGCCTTGATAATGAGTATTGATAGTAAACATTTCAGTCACAAAGTGGATTAAATTAATTTATTGTTTCGCACTTCTGTGTCATATATAATTATAACAGTCAGGCAACTGATGGCACACATAGCTATACACCGTATCAGTTACTATAATATGCAATGCAATGCACACACAGTAACGTGACACTCTGTCTATCTGTTTTAGCCAACCACACATGTGGGGTGTGTGAGGCTAATGTAATGATACAACTGCGCTTCACTCGAAGTGGTCAGCTATGTATGTTAAATACAGACTAGAAAAGCGTTTGGTTTTAGTTAGGGTGATGCGTCCACTCTCGGTGGTTTAATAAGTAACAAGTCTTAATCATTTCTTTTATACTCTTAATTGCTTTTTTTTTATTTTTAGAAATACTACAACAATTACATATTGAAAAATGTTCCGTAGTTCTTCTATAGTTCCATCACAGATTACCGAATTTCGAGTTAATTTGAACGACGACCACGTGTCGTGGTTGTTCTAGGTTGGCGCCAAACTAGCTACTGTGATCTAATACAATATAGTGTTTGTTGCATTTAATATGACCCCTGATGCGACGTCTAGATTGAGACAGATGGGTTGAAATGTATGTGTGTGCGTCGCTATGGGAGTTAATTGCGTTTTTATCAGACAATATCTCGCTTCTTTCTAAAAATAACCGTTTTCGAATCAATAAACCACTGACGGGGATGAAACAATTTTGCGACAAGCATGAACCGCACAAAAGTCTACGTCTCATCTATATAGTTATCAAACGGTAAGCGGAACTGAGAGTAATATTTTCGGTTTCATGTGCTGCCCTGTCCTCTCCGAGGCGATTTGAATGTCGGGGTATTGCTTCACGTTAAGTTTCTGGATATTTCGACCTCTATATTAATTTGATCTCTGCAAGAAGGTCCAAATTGTGATAGATAATATACATTGTTTTGTTCGTGTTTTTAAATATTCCCCGTCAATGTAGGGATGTGTTTACTCTGAGCACTCACAATCGTGGATAAGGATGTAAGGATGTAATTTTCTTCATATACACATAGCTTTGTGCACGACGAATTACCCTTTTTTCTATTTACAGCTACAAACTTGTGTTCACTATTCAGTATTGTGTAATATTTGTGCTATCAGTACTTCACGTAATGGACTGTATCGTATTCAACAGTAGTAAAAACCGCACGAACTTTCTTGCACTGTTGTTAATTGTTAACACACAACTCGGGCATTACTGCTTAAAATGGGAGGTATACTCATTCTAAAATATGAAGAAAAGAAATTGTAAGCGGTTGGTCTTTTCGGGCGTCATAGTCCGGCTGATGTTGCGACCTCCTGAATCAGAGGCACGTTCGAGTACCCGCATTGAGTACCTCTCGTTTCGAGCTATACGACAGGCTTGGTATAAGGTGAAGACGTGACTGCAGATATTTGGGTAAACATACCGGTACGCGGAACCAGAAGTTCTGGGTTCGAGCCCCAGACAGGGTAAATGTTTGTTGTATTGTAATGATTTATCGTTCCCTTACCACATATATATCCTCTATACAACCACAAATGTTGTGCAACTTGATTTGTTAGTCTTACCATGAAACATACTTGTTTTTGCAATTAATTTTAATCTGTCAAATTCATGAATAATATTTCTATGATCGGAAGAGGGTTAATTCGTTGTTGGCGTGTTCGGAAAGTGTACTCTGTTACTTCATGTTTCGTTTTCCTTCGAAATCATTGTTGTAGGTTTTTTTCTATGATCCATTATTTGGCATGCATACTGTACCTTCGTTTAGTACGTTATATGTAGTTAAGTGTTTGGTGGATGTGTAGGTAGATGTAGCTGCGTAGAAATATCTGCATGTTGTAAGATTCAATCTCGGTACTCGCTGTGTGACCAAGGAAAACATTGTTCTATAGCTTGCGGAGAGAATTATCGATGACAGTTTGAATCAAATTCTTGCTTTCTAGTTTCGAGTACCATGCCCATGGGTATACCTGTTTATTGTATTGCGCGTTCATGCTTCACAGATAATGGGAAATATAAGTAGGGGTTGCAATCGCGCCTAGCATCCGACTTATGACCAAAGAGAACCTTAGACATTGGGTTTGACTTATATTTCAAACCCAATGCCTTAGACAAATGCTTTAGTTAGTCTGGATATGATTAGTACTGGATATAATAGAACCCTTGTCCCCGGAATAAGTCTCGTGTCGGGAGTCTGTCAGAATGATTTATCAGACTGAACTTTCATCTATAATATTGATGTAAAGCTTTTGAACAAGTTGATTCTTAGAGATTCGTCTTCGTCTCCATGCAATACTCTTGTTGTCTGTGTTCATAATGGGGGCCGACCGACTAAACGTCGTATGGTGCGTAGCCTTGCTATTATTAGCAGCATCATTTTTGTTAACAACATCATCATCATAATAATACGTCAGTGTTGCATTCATAAATGTATGCCTTTTTCGTTTTTTTTACTTTAATTTTTGCATTTCTAAGTTTTTGTTGACTAATGACTATTCATTATTCAGAGTACGAAAACATGTTTTCTGTGTCCCTAAATCATGGTCATGTGGAGCTTGAAAACTATATGCATGAAAGATAAATGTACTGAAATTGAAATTACACTCTTCTACGTGTAAAAATATCAGTAGGTGAGATAGAGAGAAACAATAAAAAAAATGCGTGCTGGCTAAAAAATTGCGCATAGCCTGTGCCAATATCCTTATGAAATCAATAATTAATATTTACTATTGTAAACAATGACAGGATTGAAAGGACTTCCTGTATCAACAATCTATAAATTATCTTTTTTTATTTCACTTTTATATAATATATATTAATTTTTTCCCACAATTTTTTTTGTTTCTTCATGTTCTTTCTTATTTGCATACTTCTATTTTTATTTTTTAATATGTTGAATTTCCACTTCATTTGATTTTATTTCATTTGTCAATTATTTTTTCTTGTTCTTGATTATATTATATATATAGTTCAGTAGTTTGTTTTGTTTTTGTTGTTATTGTTATTTATGATTTCATTACTATTCATTGTTTGCATAGCTTAGTTTTATTTAAGGTCCTCCTTTGTAAATCAGTTTTTATAACTGAATAGGATAGACATTAAATAAATAAATAAATAAATCATCATGTCAATATCGAGCCAATTAATTGTCCGCGCTGGCCCATGCGGTTGGGGCTCTGTTCCTAACTAAGTGTGCCATCTAGGGACGTGGGCGATGGACTCGGATCCCGCATAAGGCATGTTGTGTTGTAATTGTACTTCATCTTCATCTATCACCCGTCATCGTCTCGAACGAAAAGCATGGTTGCCGCAATACTATAGACGTGAATCATCAAGACATCACCGCCACAAAATCTTTGAAATTAGTTCAATATATAACCTCTAGTAAAAATAAACTTGTATGTACAAGTTGCACATAGTAAAAGCCCGTAAAATAGAGAACTCGTGTATGTGAGTGGGCTGTGCAAAATTATTTTGACATTAAATTAAAGTGTTGTTTATAATAAAAAAAATAACGTTGCCCAAACATGTGCACGTAAAGTTACTCACCTTGGTGCGTGTTATCTTCGTTAACGTGGAGTCACTGTTTTCACGCGTCTGTTCGCAACCGGCGTCAGCTTGAAACTGCCGCTGCGCGCTCGCCGTCCGTTCGTCCGTTCGCACTCGCCTAGGGTGGTGACATTTCGACTAATCGAACTGGCTTGCCGAGTGGAGATCTCTTGATTCCGTAACAATGTGTTGTGTATTCATTGTTGATATAGTACTCGCAGTCGCACGCGGTTATATAGCGCTGCTGTGAGGTTACTGCGCACTTCACGTCACGTGTTGGTTTCGTATGTCTTTAGCCTGGTAGAAGAGTCTAAAAAAAAAAAAAAAAAACACTGACAACTTATTATGTTTAATTGATAAGCGCTTGTTGAGTAGGTCGACACAATATACAACAAGTTTATGCTAATTGTTGTGTTCACTCAAACAGTGGTAATTAATTGACCACATATGAGACGATCCATTTATTAGAGTACTCATATTGGGGTTGGGGGAAGAT
This sequence comes from Isoperla grammatica, assembly GCA_945910005.1. Classification (NCBI taxonomy): domain Eukaryota; kingdom Metazoa; phylum Arthropoda; class Insecta; order Plecoptera; family Perlodidae; genus Isoperla; species Isoperla grammatica. Next base: position 1,293,197 of record OX246738.1, on the reverse strand, counting down.
TAGTTTGACGTCACGTTGTCGTAACGCACTGTGTGTAAGCGTCTCCAATTTCATTATTTCAGTGTACACTTGATATGATATGTAATTGATTTCAGATTGAGCATTGTTTTTCTTCTGTTGGAGACAAATTTGTTGACGACTTATGGTAGTTTCTTAGAAGTACTTTGGCGTGGCAAACATATCAAGGATTAGAAATATGCACAACTGTGCTAGAAATTAGCAACGTAAACGTTTAACATTACAAGAGATTACGCTGTACGTTCATATACGATGGTTTGCATTGAGAACGGAATTTTATGTAATGTGGGCAATGCATACACAACACACACTACTCGTATGAACATTCCCTTTAAACTCGACTTTTTTTTAGTTTAATAAAAGTTTAAATTAATAAAAGTTAAGATTGAGGAAATAGATATAATTTTAATGTGATACACACGGCATTGATGTAGTGCACAATTTGTCGATCCTGCTTTCCACTGTCGTACATTCAGGTTCAATTCGTACGCAGATGGTTTCGTTTTTAACTAATTCACTCTGTCAAACCAGTCTTCATCCGAGGACACTGGATCGGCCATTGTACGTCGCACTGATTTTTAAACAAGACGTTCGTACGAGGTCGACTAGTTTTCAACGCTGATCAACGGAGACTGAAACGTACTACAGGTTGCCTCCCTTGAAACGTCGGGCGGCCGAGACCGGAAATGTGCATCGAAATGGAAATGTATACGTCATTTTATTTTACCGATTAACGGCGACTGAAACGTACAGGTTGCCTCCCTTGAAACGTCGGGCGGCCGAGACCGGAAATGTGCATCGAAATGGAAATGTATACGTCATTTTATTTTACCGATGAATGGCGACTGAAACGTACAGGTTGCCTCCCTTGAAACGTCGGGCGGCCGAGACCGGAAATGTGCATCGAAATGGAAATGTATATGTCATTTTATTTTACCGATGAACGGCGACTGAAACGTACAGGTTGCCTCCCTTGAAACGTCGGGCGGCCGAGACCGGAAATGTGCATCGAAAAGGAAATTTATACTTCATTATATTTTACCGATGAACGGCGACTGAAACGTTCAGGTTGCCTCCCTTGAAACGTCGGGCGGCCGAGACCGGAAATGTGCATCGAAAAGGAAATTTATACTTCATTATATTTTACCGATGAACGGCGACTGAAACGTTCAGGTTGCCTCCCTTGAAACGTCGGGCGGCCGAGACCGGAAATGTGCATCGAAAAGGAAATTTATACGTCATTATATTTTACCGATGAACGGAAACTGAAACGTACAGGTTGCCTCCCTTGAAACGTCGGGCGGCCGAGACCGGAAATGTGCATCGAAATGGAAATGTATATGTCATTTTATTTTACCGATGAACGGAAACTGAAACGTACAGGTTGCCTCCCTTGAAACGTCGGGCGGCCGTGACCGGAAATGTGCATCGAAATGGAAATGTATATGTCATTTTATTTTACCGATGAACGGTGACTGAAACGTACAGGTTGCCTCCCTTGAAACGTCGGGCGGCCGAGACCGGAAATGTGCATCGAAAAGGAAATTTATACTTCATTATATTTTACCGATGAACGGCGACTGAAACGTACAGGTTGCCTCCCTTGAAAAGTCGGGCGGCCGAGACCGGAAATGTGCATCGAAAAGGAAATTTATACGTCATTATATTTTATATGTCAAATCGCGCCAATTTAAACCAGCCAGTGTTTGTGCAAACTATCTTGAAATACAACCAACTAATATCCCATCTCTCATAACAGGTCATGATTGTCAAAAGCCCATTCATTATAACGCCTCTAGTACTATCGCCACAAGAACAATAACAATAATCATCATAAATCTCTTCAAGAACACATTCTCAAGTCATTCATTTTTTTACTTTTATATATAAAATGTTCTCCGTTTGCTTTGCTAATATTGCCTGTAAGTATGTATTAGTATTATATTATTTGTCTAATAGAAACTGTTAAAAATGTGTAGGATATAGCGTCTCATTAGGGTTCATTTACTGGAAGAGTACATCCTTCCTATTAGTATAATTTAAAGATCATATTAAATATACGTATCATTGTACCATATGCATGCTTGTTAAGTTTTAGTTTTAGTTCAGTATTTGTCATATGTTGACAACCAATTTATCTAGTAGGATTAACCTTGAATTTTTGTCAAAGTATGTATTGGTTTTATTTAATTAATTATGGACAATAGTAATAGTAAGAATAATAGTATTAATAGGAATAACTATGTAAATAAGTGTTACGGTATGTTCATATAAAATGCAAGTTCGTATATTTGTATAGCAATGTAATGTATGTATAAAGTATGTATCTGTAAATGGTGGCAAGACACTTATTGTGCTATGGGGCTCGGCCCTTTTCTTGTTGCCATCAATATGCTTTATGTAGTTTGTTATGACTGTATTGCATATTGAAAATAAAATAATAATAATAATAATAGTCAAACACCAACAAACATGGCTTGGAAAGAGCCACCAATTCTCCGTTCCGAAAACGTTCATATATAAGTGTGTACGTTCCTGATTGTGTGGACCTGAGTTGTATGTATATATCACCCCACATCGATTAGCCTCATTGCCAAAACTGTGAGACGCGCAGCTGCAATAAGTTTGAACCTTGCCAGCGTAATTCTAGTAAAGTTCAATGTTCTTTGGTAGAACCATGGTGATAGTTGACTAATGACTATGTATTGCTAAATGCGATGGTAGATGGCAACCCATGATTATTATTATTTATACCTAATGATATTATTTTTTTAAAGTGTATTTATTGAATGTTGGTTATTGTTAATGGGTGATATTTGGGCTTTACGTATTATATTTTGGCAAAGGCGCTCATCGAGACAATGATTAAGGGTCATAAATGAAGATCGGAAAATGCCTCAATGACGTAATGTCCAATCCAGGAGTCGAACCTGGAGTGCATTAAAAAATGCTGATTTCGGGACTAACTCCGAATCGACAACGGCCACCTCGCCAGCTACTTTTCCTTAAATTATACGAATTGATCTTGAGTGCCTATGATGTAATGATAATTGATAATTTTTTGTTGTAATTGTTTTAGACATATATCTTTGATAACAACTTGGCTTCTTGATTGACAAATCTGGTCATGAATACAACATATTTCCTCTATAACAAAAGTACTCATTATTTGACAGTAAGTTTTTACCACTATTACTGTCTAGGAACTTAGGCCGCGTCCCAAAGCGGCTAGTATAGACTAATGTTTGTGACTTACTAAAGTGGCCTCCTATCGATTACCTACCTGAGCTTTGCACATCTGTACTGGAGCACATTACGGCACTGCCTGTAAGACTAACGTTACTTATGTAAATAAGGCTGTGAAACCTCCCAGTTGTTGTTTAGTTTTACCTGCTAGTGCTAGGCTAGGCTACACTTTGAGGTGATGGTTAGCTCAATTTTATCTGAAGTGTTAGAAACTGATGCTTTACATTTAGTATAGCTATAACATTAGTTGCACTGAACTCCAAAATACGTTCAATTGTTCGTAATATTATTTACTTACATTTAATTGAAGTCTCTTGAAAAGCTTCATTACGGTTGTCGGCCATTGTTAGTCTATACTTGGCGCGATCAAGTCTACACTTTCGGCTCCTACCTCCTATCGCCTAAATTTTCGATTACTTCGAGCTTTGGGCGTTTACTTCTGACGTCACATCCGCTAATTTAGTATACCTGTGAGTACACTTCACAGCTTTGGGACACGGTCTTAGTATATGAAAATGTTTGTTGTATTTATCAACAATATTTTAATTGTGTTAAACGGTTTTAATTTTATCTTAAAACCAATTGACGTACAGGTTAGGAACGCAGCTGAAAAGTTTAGCAGAATGTCGATGCCGAAGCATGGCGCGTGAACTTTTGACATCTTTCATTTCAGTTTTGTGATTACATATACATATTCTGACGGAGCATTTCATTGTGGAAAACAAAAATCTTTGAAACGTCGAGTGTTATATACAAAAATATTGGTGGCATCGTAGAGTATGAAACAATTAGACCGAAGCATTAGCGGACCAATAACAATTCCTGAAACATCGGAGAATATTATTCTTAGTTGGTGCTTATTACTGCACATTGTATTTAACAATTAGGAAGAACATTATTGGCTTGTCTAACAATAAGTGAAACATCCCTATTGTTTTTCTTGTGTAAAAATATAATGTATAAAACAACTATTCCATTGAAACCTGGGTCCGCCTATTAACTATAAAGAACATCTCCGCATTCATAATCGACATGCATGCCCATTATTGGAAATCCATGGCCACAGTTGCCATATACCTAACTTTTTATGCACGATGTTTTTCACGTTAAAAACAAAATCCTTAGCAAGCAACAAAGCCAACAGCGTGCGCTGTTTTTCAGGCAGTCGACTATAAAAACGGACCTTAGTACCAATAATATTATTAACAATAATAATAATATTATTTATAATCATGTGAGAGTCTTGTGTGATAGCTAGTCGATGCACACATGAAAGCAAACGCATATATCACTCTGTATAAACTGATCATGCAGGTCATCTTTATACTGTTACTAAATCGTTTAATGTTGTCCCTATATAATTTTAGGTTTTTGGTACTAGAATCTGTGTATAAAGAATATAAATAGGTTTTCGGAACTGACCGAAATCTAAAATTACGGTTCGTTGTTGGTCGTGAACTATAAACTTTGACAAGATAAAATTAGTTTCTTCGTTTATCTTATTCGAAGGCTTCGTTCAGTTGCAAGAGTATTGTGATGACAAACTACATTTAAGTGTAAAGCTATTTCAGTGGAGCTCGCACTTTACAACCCACTTCCATCACTTGAGGGAGGAAGTGGCTCGATTTACACACCGACCGCTGCATATATCATCGTGCTGCAGACTCTTACTTTTTTACCATGACGTATTTATATCTTTGTTTGTTGTGGAACGAGAAAAGTGCGGAACCTCGTGGGAAGATTCGAAACTCAATTTATATTCGCTTGCAAAATATTTTGTTGTGTTTAATGCATTTTTTGTTTCTTTGCGGATAGTCCCAGATTATGGGTGAGCGTATTTGCTTTTAGATTACATATCGTATCGATCATTTGTTCCTCACTCACCGGTAAAGCGACCGGACCTCCGGGCTGGTCATTTTTATTGTTATTGTCATTCGTCGGTTCGGTCGCGTTTATGGTACGCACCCTCTATAATGCTGGGTTCTCATGCCTTGACGCTATACGCTGCGTACGACGTTTTTACGTCGCGTTGAATTTGAGGAGTTCACATGCCATGCGTTCAATGGCGCCGCGTTAACGCGTTTGTGTTCTTACTGCGCACCGTCATATATGGTCATATGACAGATGATTTGGCGCGATTTATGCTATCCGAGAAATCATGGTGTTGACAAGACGAGCTACGTACCTAATAAGGAAAGCTACTAAAGTCACGTGTAGGTACCATTGTAGGAAGATTAAATTATTTGGGAATGGTTCTAATGGTTATTACTTATTAGTATGCGCCTACTAGCTTAGGTCACTATTTCTACGTTTGCCGTGTGTAGGCCTAGGCTTATCCAGATGTAGGCCTAGGGCATGTTGAAATTAGGTAGGTTATGGTGTGCTTAGGTTAGGTTGAGAAATAGGCCTAGTTCAAAAACATCAGTATTACCACTAATTTGCAACTCCTGCGATATTGCAAACCATGCACTCTCTTTAATACGATTAATCTTATATAATCTAATTGCTACGCGTATTGTAGCCTAGAGGCAGGGAAATCTTTGAACGGCGGCACAAAGAAGTTCCAGCACGGCGTCTGACATTTTTTTGCAGTGAATGTTTATGTTGGGACGTAGCCTTCTCGAATGGAAATTCGGTAAATTCGATGTATTTGCATGGCGGTGACGCTTTACGTCGGCGTTAACAATAGGGCACTAGCAACTCCAAAGACAACAATGGAACAAATGAATTGAACTGATGGACAAGCAATCAGCTGTCAAAATAATAAAATTGCAACCATAGAAATAAAAACATGTGTAGCAATAGTAACTGCTCGCTATTTAAAACTTTTAATGATAGACAACGACTAAGTGAAAGTTTTGTATGTGTATTTGTTTGTTTTTTGTTTGTTTTCCAAAATCAGAAGAAATTATTTTTTGACAGCTTGTTGTTCGTCCATCGATTCAATTCATTTGTTTCATTGTTGTCTTTTGGTGTTGCTAGTGCCCTTTAAAATTTGACGTCGTCAAAAAGGGAGGACGCGTAAGTCGTTACGATGTCTGATTGGTTAACGTCGTTACGCGATACGCTGCGTTGGACCATGAGAACCCAGCAATAAGCCCTACATGTAATGTTTGTTGAAACCATGGTAACCAATCCGAGATTGAACAAAGTTTGGTGAATTCAGAGCTAAGGGTCTGATAACTCCACCAATACATAATAATAAAGCGACAGTTTTAAGATTACCAAGTTTTAAACTTTAATTAAAGGGTCCATTATATTGGTATTTTGCTATAGAATGTATGACACAAAAATACGAATTGATATGATACTCACGTTGATTGTTAAAGTATATCCTGGCGTAGAGCTTCCATAGCGACACCACAAAATCACACCTCCTCCATGGTTGTATGACGCGATCCAGGGCCCCAGTCACCTTACTGCATCCTCGTACACGTACATGGAGTACTTGCGTGTGATTCAACGGTTTCCTCTGAACTGGCATTAGTTTTATCTAACTAGGTTGAGACTTCGAAGAAAATAATTTGTTATTGAAGGTGTAATCAAGATATCGATTACAGAGCCATATAGGCCTAAAGTGAAACTGGAGGTGCGAGATAATCATTGATTCGAGTGACGAGAAGTGACCATGATCGGCCTTCCTTTGTTCCAATCATATCAGCTGTTACAAGTTTAGTGATATCGAGCCAGTAACGAGAAACTGATTTTTTTTTACTTTCAGTGAATGAATGAATTAATGTTTATTGGGAAATGTTGAGTGTATGACACTCTTAACAGATTATGTGGGTCCCTATGACAGTTGGTGTGTGCTATTAATATAAAAGTATAACTAATTATATATATATATTATAGTCACAATTATATATTTAATTTCATAACATCGTAGCATTGAGTAACACGAAGAAGCATAGTAGGTGCGATGACTGTTAGTGAGTATAGACATGCAAAGCCGTCCGCAGTGGCTCATGCCGGCGCTGAGTTGAAGCGTTGGTGGTGCATTCGGTCATCAGGATAAAGGTCACGTGACAATGACAGTGATCTGTAGGCTCTGATCAGATCAAGTAAACGTAAGAATCAACTCGAGGCGGGAAAGATTTTGTTGTGGCCGCTCTCACTTCAGAGTATAGGCTGGAATTCATAGTCGGCCCCTACACCTAGGGGCACCCATTGTTGCTATGGATTTGTTTTGTTTATGGGAAATAGCATGGAAACATCAGCGTGGAGTTCGACGAGACTCCGCCAGGGGATTTAGTGGGCCTTGACTTCAGCATGACACTCCAAGGCAAGGCCTCAATCAGGACGTTTGCTGAACACACCCTTAGTTGAAACTAGAAGAAGACTTAGAAAATATGTTTTATAGACGTTGTATAATGGTTTCAATGAGGTGCTCTCGCTTACATAGCTTTTGGTACATGTATGTTGCAGACACAACAGAACGCGCAGCTTTCATAACAACAACTTGGTTTTGCAATAGACGGTTATCTTTTCTCAGCTAATATTAATTCAAGTATATCCGGTCGGTGTGCAATATTGATCAATGTCCGAGTTGTCGTGAGTACTGGAGTATAGTGTAACTGTTCGACAAGAAAGTGTGAACGCTTGGGCCCCGTGCTCAAATGTCCGAGAGAACATCTATCATTGTCACCTGTGTTTGATATTCAGAGTATAGCGCTCGCCATTGAAGGTCGACATGTCATTCTTTGGATATAACAACAGGCTCGTTCAACACGCCACAACCCCACCGGCATCAAATATATGCATCGTATTAGAATAACTGCATCTTAGCAGCGAGATCAAGTTCACATTGAAATGATGCAATGCATTTCTGAGTAATCTCTATCAAGTCATGGTCAGAGAAAAAATTGAATTCATTTGTTGATGTGGACTTGTGGTTATTTTTATTATAACCGAAGATGGTCGGAAGCCTTGGCATTCGAAGTTTATGTGACCTGCGTATTGAACTTAAAAATGTGATTAGGTATCTGATATGATAAATAAGTAATTCTTTTGGTTTAATTTCTTTGCGAAAAGCAAATATGTCACATTTCTTATCTGGGAATGCAGCTGACTAAGTTATTAGAGCTAAAAGTTAAAAGTTTAAAATAAAATATTACATGAAAAAAAAAACAGGCTCGTTCAACACGCCACAACCCCACCGGCATCAAATATGCATCGTATTAGAATAACTGCATCTTAGCAGCGAGATCAAGCTCACATTGAAATGATGCAATGCATTTCTCAGTAATCTCTATCAAGTCATGGTCAGAGAAAAAATTGAATTCATTTGTTGATGTGGACTTGTGGTTATTTTTATTATAACCGAAGATGGTCGGAAGCCTTGACATTCGAAGTTTATGTGACCTGCGTTCTGCGTATTGAACTTAAAAATGTGATCATCTGATATGATAAATAAGTAATTCGACTTTTAAAGCAAATAATTATGCCACGTTTCTTATCGGGGAATGCAGCTGACTAAGTTATTAGAGCTAAAAGTTAAATAATATTACATGAAAAAAATATATTTTTTTAAAATCAACGCTTATATTTAAATGCACTAAAAAGTAAAAAATAAATTTTCGCCTCACTCGGAAAATAAAAGCGTTGGGCGCTTTCGGTATTGACATAGATTGCAGTATTCTGCTGTTTATGCAGGGAAAGCGCCCAACGCTTTTATTTTCCGAGTGAGGCGAAAATTTATTTTTTACTTTTTAGTGCATTTAAATATAAGCGTTGTTTTTAAAAAAATATTTTTTTTTCATGTAATATTATTTCATACTTTTAGTCTTAAAGAATCTTGCAATCGAATATCGATTAATTATTTATGATGGTTTAATTGTTTATTTAGTAAATATGACAATTGATTCATGTATTGTTGTATTGCCATTAAGAATACGTATGTGTGCAAACTTTCAGCTCAATTCGACGTTCGAAAGTGAGTGTTTTATCGATCCACATATAAAACATCAATTAATTAATTATGATGGCTTAATTGATTATTTAGTAAATATGACAATTGATTCATGTATTGTCATAAAGAATACGTCTGTGTGAAAACTTTTAACTCGATTTGACGTTGGGAAGTGGGTTAAACATCGATTTCCATATAAAACATTAATTAATTAATTATGATGAATTAATTGACAATTTAGTAAATATGACAATTGATTTGTGTATTGTCATTAAGAATACGTCTGTGTGAAAACTTTCAACTCGATTTAATTAACGTCGGAAAGTGGGTTAAACATCGATTTCCATATAAAACATTAATTAATTAATTAATTATGATAAATTAATTAACAATTTAGTAAATATGACAGTTGATTCATGTATTGTCATTAGAAATACGTCTGTGTAAAAAATTTCAGCTTGATCAGACATTTAAAAGTAGGTGGAATATCGATTCAAAGATTCACCGATTTCCATGTAAAACATTAATTAATTAACTATGATGAATTAATTGATAATTTAGTAAATATGACAGTTGATTCATGTATTGTCATCAGGAATACGTCTGTGTAAAAAATCTCAGCTTGATCGGACATCTAAAAGTAGGTGGAATATCGATTCAAAGATTCCGTCCAGACAAACAAGGCAAGTTAATATAAGCGTTGTAATGTAAAAAAATAAAATGTATGACTAAAGGCGGTTTCACACAAAAACATAAGACATAAGATTTAAGGTTTAACGCATAGTCATAATGTTGGACCATAGGAAACACGTAGTGGCATTCACACAAATGCACTAGTTTTAAGACATAGTTTTAACGCATAATTTTCTGTTTTAAGGCATAAGAAAGTTGACCAATGTTCAACTTTATGCTTATGCCTTAAAACAACGCACGAAAAACTTGAGTCAAAGAAGCATCTACTTTAAAATGTTATGACTACCACAGTCATGTAGGGGCCTACGTCACCAAATAATAATAATAATAATAATATATGTATAATAATATATAATAATATATACATAATAATATATAGAATAATTATGTAGTACAGTATTCGGCCGCAACCTCCAAAGAACTTCAACGAGTGCCATGCCTTCTCATAAACTCTTTGTGCTTACGTTTTTATGTGTACCAGCGCCCCTTATGTACTATGCGTTAAACCTTAAATCTTATGTTTATGTTTTTGTGTGAAACCGCCTTAACCCATATTTGCAGGCTGTGGATGTGTAGGCTTTGAACCCGTGATCACTTCCGATCCAAAGATTATCCAATATGTTCCAAGGTTATCGTTAGTTACGTTATAATCCCGGAGATAAATACATCTGATGAGGCTACGCCTAGACGCCTACGTCAAGAATTTGGAGTGGTTCACATTTTTAGGGAAGGGCATATTATGGGCATATCGCTTAAATATGGCTGGGTCACAGCGGGAGTTTTAAATAGACACGTCCGTTCTTCCGGGAAAGAAAAGCGGACTACATTCTTGCAATGCTAGCAGTTGGGTCTGATCACAATCAAGACATACGCATACACGTGTGCGGGGTCAGCAAGATGCATTTTTGTTAAACTGTACGATTTTCCAAATGCGAGTGTATTTTTCATAGTTTCTGACTGCTAAAAGAAATGTTTAAATGTTGACCTCATTATAAATATTGTATTTGTATGTCTACTTCAATTATGTTTGTCAGAGCTCTCTTGTAAAACACAATATAGTGATCTTGTGACTCATCCACTCAACACTTGAGAGCAAAATTTGTAATGAGTTGAGCTGAGCGGAAGCAAGAATTGTGGTTTACATAAGTGTTAAGTTTCGATTAAAATAATTAGGGTGATAATATGACGGGGGCTTTACGCCTCATATTTTGGTAACGAAAGCAATCGAGGAAATTATTAGGAAAAAATCGGTATCAAGAATGAAGAAAATAATGTAATATGGAGTCACTGCAAACTAATACAGTACCTAGGGTATATATGCAAAGCGTGTACATTTTGCCGACATAATTAAATGATGGCTCGGACAGAACATGTCTAACAACTCTCCTGCACCCATCTTATTTTGCACGATGCAATAGACCTACGCTGATGAGAAATAACGGTCAGTATAACCGGATAAAAAAAGTGATCTTAAAGGCAATTAGGTATTCACACAAAGGCGTTGCCAGTGTTCTATGAACCTGGTAAATGGAGCCCATAATAGTTAACTGTAACGTCGATCAATTGTCACATTTGTAATGTAGCCTATTGGGACACCTAGTTGGACGATGTGTTCTCGTATTCTGATAGCATAGCATACAAGCATGCTATGAAACATTGTTGTTATTGCGTGGTGTGCTGATAAAATGGGATTAGATAAATAAATGGGAGTAAAATATATACTACATTTAGAAAGAACAAAATTAGAACAAAATTACTTCGATCTGAAATAGGTCTAGCATCGACGAAAAGGCAAGAATCAAATTAATGTTTAGTAATATAACGCGCGATACTTCGAAGAGTTGTTAAAGCAACTTGTTATTTTTGGACGATCTATTTACGATCTAACGACTGAATTGCAACTTACGATGGATATCAACGTTTATAGCACTATAAAGCGGAACATTAGTTAGTACTATTGACAAGTATCTGCGTAATCATAATACTATAGAGTTTAGACTTTAGATCAAGGCAATGAGAACAGTGACGATCAAGTTCAAATCTCCCATCTTCGAGGTACTTAAAAGTGTTGAAAGAAATTTACACGAATTATACAAAAGCTCGGTGTATTTGCACCTCTAGCATGGATGTACCAGATTTCCTATTGCATTTACTACTGTGTAATATATTATTCTGTTTCTCGCGTTGTTGTGCCACAGATTTATTATTATTCACGCCACACGACAAATATTTGCGCCAAAACGTTGTTTTTTTCGTCTCCCCCGACCATGAAACTTCCTATTTCTATCAACGCAACTTGCTCGGTTACGTCTAAACTCTAAACGAGTACCCATGATGAATGTGCATTTGGTTATTGTTCCGTGTTGTTCGTTAAGTATGCGTCATGGAATGTATTTATATTGGTAATAACTAGACCGCCGATGTGGAAATAACAGCGAATGAGGTAAATAGTAAATACGACTTGCGAAGCTTGAAATGCCACAGAAAATTGGGTTATAATTTTGCGCAAGTTTTGCCACGATGTGCATACGGTAGAAAATACCACCACCTACTATAATATTAATAGGCAACACGCGTACGAGCACTTAGTTTAATAGTATCAGATACAAAAAGTATATTAATGCAGGGCCTAAGTAAAAAAGAAATCTTTAAATAGGTTTAATGTGGTCGCATGTATTGAAATTTCAACTCGGGGATCTGAAACGCGTACATGTGGCTGTGACGTCATGATTCAGTAGACGTGGCGTAACAGACCAATCGCTGAGGTGGTGAGCGTACACATACACAAACCATGACGTCAAATCCCATCAACATGGCGGCGGCTCGTTTTTCGCGCCCTTTTATTTGTCGTTACTAAACCAATTATTTTGAGGCATAGACTGATCCGTTTTTCAAAATTCAAAGACACAAAATTATTAAATGAGAGACAAGGTATTTAAAAATCGATTAAAATTTTCATACGCATGTTCCCTATTATTTCTTTCTCATTATTCAATTTATATTACAACTATAACTGATAGTATATACTCGTCATGAAAATCTATTAAATAATATGGTATCACTCAGACCTCTAACCTATATCTAATTTAATGTTTGACCCCCCTTGTGCGTTTCTGGATAGGCCTACGCCTCTGTTTTAGTTTAGATGCATGTTTTTGGTTCTTGAGTGATGGGGGACTGTGCGAGGGAGTCGAGATTTCAAAACTAATATAGTGGACGTACAATTTGTTTTGTTTTCTATCAGTTTGTATCAAAGCCAATCAATCAAATGACCATTGAATATATCCACGCAGGCGTTGTTCAATTGGATATTTGTTATGGATTTGAAAAAACTCAAACGAGAGCACCATCTTTTAAAAGTACATGTTTATTAGTTAGCACCGTGACAGTTGTCAATGTGGCCATATTTCTGACGTAGGCCTATACAAGACTGCGTGGCAATATGGAAGCTTTAGTACACACGCAATACAAATGGTGACCTAATAAGTTTGATAATTTGACGTCGGCTTCGGATTATAAATGGAGGGTCGCAGGTGGCACAAAGGCGACGGGGGAAGGAGGTTGAAAGACACATTCTAATTACACATTAAAAAAAATCAGCAGTTTAGTTCTCGTATTCTTTTCTATGGCTCGTTTTTTCCATATTGTGTTCACAACGGAGTCGCAGGCAGACGCAGAGTTGGAAGCGCGGAAGCGTCCATCAGTGTTTTAGCACAGTCGATAAAGAAGTTCTCCCTATGGGAGGGGAAATTTCTTATCGACTCTTGCTTTAGTTTTAAGACTTTGTTTTGAGTTTTGTTCTCTGTTTTAAAGTTGATCAACTTTCAACTTTAATAAGACTATTCTTAAAATAAATTACGAAAAACTGTAATCTATTAAACCCATCTACTTGAATCATACTTATATATATATATATATATATATATATATATATAATAGTAACATTTGTTGTAGGCAGACTATCCAGGTGGATCATAACTAATTATAGATAATAGGCCTAGGCCTACAGATTTCGATTAGTTTGTACAATGTATCACGATGATGGTTTAACTAAAGATAACACTTTACCGAAGAACCTCACTCCTCTATAGCCCATATCACACTACAATTGGAATCGTAGACTGGAGTCGCCAATTGCAATCGCAATCTACAATTATCCAATCACACTTGACCAGCTGTAAATCCTAAAATCGTTCAACTAGGAAATAAATTCAATAATAATAACTAATAAGACAAGCCTTAATCACAAACAAATGTATAATTAAACTTATTGGCTCTTTGTTTCCATTAAAGTAGTTGTTGCTTGAGGTTATGTTATGACAGTGCTCAATTCGTATTTAACCGTTCTCCTTCCTGATTGGTTCACGTGACTCGGATCTACGATTCCCAATCTTATTTTAGAGCTCGGTCTATAAAAAGATTGCAACCGTAGACTGGCCGAACTGATCTACTGCGCATGCGCCGCCAATCGTAAGCTCGAATCTACGATTGCAATTGCCAGTTCGGAACCTAATGTGATATGGCCTTATCATATCTTGAACGAAACGACGTTTGTTGAACCAGCGGCCTTTGAAACAATGTTTTAAACCTTAAAAACCTTAAACATTATGTACGTCTAATATCTGTGTGAGGAATTAATGAAGTTGTCGCAAAGAGGCCATGCATAGCCAATGTACGCTTTCACTTTGTAATAGTGCAAACATTGTTTCAAGTATAAGTTTAGGTGGTTGTCACGATTTGGTACGTATTTCGTCAAATAACGGTCGCTGCATTTAATGAGTGTAATCCCAATGTGTCATGTCAAAATATTCCATGTACTGACGAAGGAATTACTCGGCATGTTGGTGTCCTTCGGGGTCATTCTGCAGCGCCACGAGAAAGGCAAGAAGCAGGTCAAGATGGCAATTTAATTCACTGGAATTGCATCGGCTTCTCTGAAGTTAGTTTTACTTACATCCATTACGTCATGTATAATCGTAACACAAGATTATACAGTTTTACATGAATGTAACACAAATAGATTTGACATAGTGATGCAACGAGCGGCAGTGCATATACTATGTTGCTTCGAAATGAGTGCATTTGACGAAATCTAAGTTTAAAGCAAATGAAACTTTAGCGATGTAATTCATATTCTTGTGTTTGATCACGTCTATTTCCAAAACTTTCGAGTCAGTTGTAGTGTTCGCGGAGTTGGTCAAAAGTTGTGACTGTTGGTTACAAACGAGGGCGACGGGGCTCAACAGAAAAATGAGGATGAGGGACTCCAACTAACATTACATAGGTAGCGCTGCTAAGCAACCTGTTTACAGCGCCATTGATCATTTAACAATAAAACAACAATGAACTAACTCCTCTTATAATGGTCTCGCAAAACAACCTCGGTAATGCTTTCGTAATCAATCAATGACGTGTTTACGGTTTCGGCCAACCCGAGCAGGTATCTGAATTAGCCACGGTCGCTGGTTGGCTGCCGCTCACCCACCCGTGACGGAAGCATTACCGAAGATCTTGTACGGCGAAGTCTATTTTGAGTGGTTAATATAGTTTTAACTTACGAGTAAAAATTATCTTTCCATTTTCGTTCCTCTTTTCAATCTACATCCTTTTGACTTCACACACTGCCTTAACGTGTTGAAGCTGTTGTTTGTTTAACCACTGATAAAATAATCAAATGCAAACCGGTAGAGATATTTACTAAGCTCGTGAGACTTGACTTTGGGTGGTCGCGATTTCGACTCTCGTCACTGAAATATTGACTGAAAGCTATTCCATGGGTTAACTCCATCACAGCGGGAATAGCTATAGCTATAGCATTTAGCTATAAGTCCCACAAAAGATGTCGGGCATTTGTTTTCAACTATCCTAAGTATAGTAAATTTAAACAGTTCCATTATCCATCATAAACATGCCCAAACCTGTTTTAACTATAGTTTACATGTAGGACATATTTGCAGTCCGACCTAGTTATATAGGAAATAAAAACACGTGCATCAAAAGACTACAATATGATAATAATATATATATTTCCTTCCTTGCACACCCTTATGTTATTTTGTAGGTCTTTGTCTTGTTCATTAATAATCATTTTTCTTATGAATACCTGTTATAGGGTGCACACCAGCTGTACCTGATGTGCCCCTCTTCAGGTGACTTACTAGATATGTTAGGGTGTTTGGATGGTTTGGTTAAGAATGTCCGAGGGCTGTTAGGGCATCGCATCATTCGTCTTTATTAAAAATATTTGTTGGAATTCATAGTCGGCCCCTACACCTAGGGGCACCCATTGTTGCTATGGATTTGTTTTGTTTATGGGAAATAACATGCAAACAATTGTTACCTTGGTAACAATGGGCGCCCCTAGGTGTAGGGGCCGACTATGAATTCCAACCTTAGTAGGCTACTAACTTGTGTTCCCCGTGGCAACAACCAATGGGAAGCCTGGATGATATGGATAAAACAAGAAAGTAGCTTACTAAATTTTACAAAATTAAGGCTCTGAGAAAACCCTAGGGAAAAATTGCCGGTGGCCAGAATCGAACCAGCACCCCCTTGTATTAGAGCCTCGGGTAGTACCGCTAAGCCACCTCTATCGGTTTTGTCTTATTGAGTTGACATCTACGATATCTTGTTGGAAGGTATCCTTTAATTACGTGTTTAGTGTTTTTATTCTGTATTTAGCTTGAGCTATGAACATGATAACAGTGAGTTGATGTTTGGTCAATTGTTTTGTTACAGCTGCTGGATATGCTCAAGTTCTACTCACGGTTTGAAATCAGTGATGAGACGGGTGATCCTCTCACAGACCACGACATGACGCAACTGCATTATTCTAAAATAACATCGCTTCAGGTAACTTTAATAAGATACCAATTCAAGTGTAAGAATAAAGGCTTGCAAGTTGGGACTTGTGAGGACTGACATATTGGTAATCGGTCAATTTCAAAAGCTATTTTCAGGGAACCTCATTTAAAAAAAAAAGTGATACTGTAAAATATTATTTACTTTAAACATTATACTGTAACATGTAATCCTTCTTGATTACTTGATGAAAAAACTGTATAACTGAGAAGGTGTGTGTGTAATAATATAATCAGAGGCAGAAGTTTATGGTGAAATTTTTTTGAATATTTCGTTTTTAAGATTTAAAAAGGTGGTGAATTGGTGTTGAATATTTTGGAAAAAATCGTATTTATAGCGGTGTTAATTTTTTTCTATTTTTGGCTACTTTGGGACCATGGAAAATGCATAGGCTAAAAATTAGAACACAAATATTTATCAACCTATATTTATTAGGTGCATAGCACAACTATAAACACATTAATTAATCAATGAATCACTGAGTATGCCTATGTAAAACAGTGAACACTTATTGTAGGCCTACTCGCACTAGTTTCCTTAATTTCTATGTCTGCAAATCGCATTGCGTTGCCGAGAACGCCGTTCGGCCGTGACGTGACTGTTGACAAAAAAACGTAAAAATTGGACGGTAAATCGCAAATTTGTCATTAATTGATTTTATTCGAACGTTATTCGTGAATAATGGATAGAATCGCTCAAATCGCAGCTGCCTACTTAAAAATCGCGGAAATTCGCACAAAAAAAAATGTAATTTCCAGCACCACAAGTACCTAAAACGTCCACATCTGTAGTTATAAAACATTTTCTAAGAAAATCGTGTTTATCGATAATACCATAAACTCCTGCCTCTGAATATAATATAGCATACTAATGTGCTTGCTATTAACACTGCTTTTTACTCGTAGGAAATCATGAGGATAACGCCACGGCATGGACAGTGGCGTAACTAGGAATTATTTCGGGGGGGGGGGGGGGGTGGTTATTAGGGAAAAGTGAGATGAGGGGACTGAAAGGGGTCTGGGGCGAAGCCCCAGCCGTCGGAGGCCATTTCGCCGAAGGCAAAATTTTTTTCACTTCTATAATTATTTCGTGCCTTTTAGACTACTCAAACCACTACTCGTTTGTTTGTATTAGATTGAAGTTACAGTGTTACAGTAGGTACTAATTATAGTTCTAAATAAGAATTGCATAGAAATTGTGTTTTTAATGTCTTATGGTTGTTCAATATAATCTCAACACAAAGTGAAACCTTGTGGTCACAAGTCACATACGTTATTTAAATTTTAATTCACAGACCGTGATATTGTAATATTAGATTAACGCATTTTTATTTATACGTACCCTCACTTTTACTGGTTCGAGCGAAAGGTGTATTAGTTGTAGATGACCACATCAATAATATAATTGAATTATTGAAAGAAATTATATATCTTATCTAAGTGAAGTGGTATGATAAATATAATGAAAATGTTGTTTGTTGCAATTGTTATTTTAAGGATCTTACAATATAGTATTCTATTAAGTAAATGTAGTATTAAGTAAAATCATTCTCGATGTAGTTTCGGGGGGGGGGGGGTTTAAACCCCCTAAACCCCCCCCCCCCCCCTTAGTTACGCCACTGGGCATGGAACTTTATTTGACATGAGGTCACATTAGGCCTGTATATTGTAGTGTGTGAGTGAAACCTACGATCAGAGTTGATAAAGAAGTTCTGGAAAAAGTTCTATAGAACTTCACTACAGTGCACAAGCAGCAGTTTTGTTTTTTTAATTCTCTGTCTTAGTTTCAAACCATACCATTAAAAGTGCCAATCACCATGTTACCTGGTGCCAGTTTGACTGTATGATATCGAAGCTGTTATTGTTACGGTATTTGGTAAAATTGAAGCTCCACTGTTTTGATATTATTGCAGTCCTACAGATTTATGAGACATGTAGTTGTAACAAAAAATTAATGCTCTGAACAAATTGTACTTTTACTAAAGAAAATCAAAAAATTAAAGTGTCTCCAATTATGTTATCTGCATGTTGCTTTGCACAAGATTATCCTTTGATTTCTAATGATTATTATTGATATTCATTTCTGAATAAATGTTCTAGAAAGCAGCATTTGCAAAGTTCCCTGATTTGCGCCAGTTTTCTCTTGCAAACGTGGCAAGTGTCGACACAAGGAATGCTCTTGTCAAACACTTTGGATCCCTCAGGTAAGAACTAGAAATATAGATTCACCAATGGCTGGAGTTGGAGAAACTGTTTTTAGTGTGAACTTGCCCCACTACCACACTTCCATGCTTCTTCGCACTAGTTCACGCCATCTTCCTCTATCCTCCCACAGAGTTCGTGCTTCTATTTCTTCCCACAGCTTGCTTCTCTCTTCTAAACCATTTTTCAGTTGGTCTTCCCACTTCTTTCTTGATCGACCAGGTCTTCTACTGCGTACATCTCCTCGTGCAAAATAAAATATTTAAAATATGTTATTGTTAATAAGATAAGATAAACACTTTATTTTTGTAGGTTTGTTCTTTGTTTTATTTAAATATGTCGTATGTTATTGTCTGCTTAAATAATACTTGTAACTGTGATGTACAAGTATTGCAATAATTTGCACAGGAGAGCAATGCCGCTCTTGTATTCGATCCATAAGTTGATGCTTGTGTTAGTTTACGAGGGTAAATAAGTTAACCCATGAGGAAGAAGTACTATTTGCCATAAGCTGTCTTATATCTAATAGATTGCTCAAATGAAACGGTACTGGAAATGTTTCGAGTTTTTGGTTGAAAGTATTTGTAGGTGCCCCACTCATCCTTATACTAATTCTATAACTGCTCATAGCTAAGAACTCAATCAATATTTAATTGATTAAAACGAAACAAAAGTTTGCCACGGCACGTGTGTTGAGCTAAGTGGTAACCTGTGCAGCCAGGAGAACCTGCGTGCGATCGCGACGTACCTGAACCTGGTTCCTCCGCCGGAACGGGAGCGCGACGAGGACTGGTGTCGCACGGACCGAGACTTCCTGTTGGAGCTGCTGATATCGCGCCACGAGAAGCGCATCTCTCAGCTGCAGGAGCTCAACGAGATGCCACTCTACCCGACGGAGGAGATCATCTGGAACGAGAACATCGTGCCCAGCGAGTACTTCTCGGGCGAGGGCTGCCTCGCGCTACCCAAGCTCAATCTGCAGTTCCTGACACTTCATGACTATCTCCTGAGGAATTTTAACCTCTTTCGGCTGGAGTCGACATGTGAGTCTTATCGAGGAACTAGTCTGCGTGCAAGTCTACGTGCCGCGACCGGCATCGTTGTTCGTGCTCGATTATAGATAGATAGATAGATAGATTGTCTTTATTTGTACACATACATAGACAAAATGGCGTTGTTCGATACATATATCGCTCTTCCACACAACCATTGGATTACCGTACTTACAAAATTAATAGCCTATATGCTTGGGGCATTGTTAGGCATTGTTCTAGTAAACTATGGTTGCTGCATTCCAGGTTTGAATCCTGGTTTGGGCGTGGATGTCCTGAAGTGTTTTCAACTTCATATATGACATATTCTTTATTTCAATTAGCATAATTAGCAAAATATGAGAAGTAACGCTCAACTATCATTATCGTTTGCCACAGAATTTACTCTTTGTGGAAAATTTGATTTAGTGCTTTACATCTTATACTTTAGTACTTGCATAATTGACAAATCTAGATTTTATAGAGTACCTATCATCCATTAGAGGTCCTATTCAAGTTAAAATTTGGTCTTATACTAAGAGAGGAGAGCTTAGTTGCACTGATAGAACACATGCATACTTGGAGTAAATCCAAATTCTTCCAGGTATTATCATTAAAAATATGAAAAATTGTGTGCTTAATTTTTCTACATGTAAATACCTCAAATAACACAACTAGAACTTCCTAAAATGAAAACTGCTATTTTAATAGAAGTAGACTACCAGTACACTTCTATATGTGCAACCAATTGTGGTATACCTGGGATGCTAATATCTTTCCAATTGTGTGAATTGCAGATGAAATTCGTCAAGATATTGAAGATGCTGTAAGCAGGCTGAGTCCTTGGTAAGTTTTTCTTGAAAAATAAATTCTATATAAAATTATGGATTTTGTAACGAGACAAATAATGTAATTTTCATGATTGAGAGTTGATTTCCTTTTCTTTTTAATGTACATGTTAAAGTGTCAATTATTTGTTTACCCTTCCATGAAAACAATTCCAAATTTCTGGGTTAACTTTTCATTTATTGAACAGGAAGATTCATGTTTAATGTAAAAGATTATGTGAAAATATTTGTACATCTACAAATACCCGATATATTCTATGGAAAAATACAAGAGATTACAAAGTGCTAAATACCACCTGTAATTTTTTCCATTAAATAAAAATAAAGTAAAAAATGAAATTAAAAGAAAAGCGTTCAAATTTTAAATGCAATTTTTCCACGCCATAGGAAATCAGAAGACGGAAGCATCTTTTATGGTGGTTGGGCTCGAATGGCCCAGCCCGTTGTAAACTTTGCCGTCGTGGAAGTGGCAAAGCCCAACATTGGCGAGAAACGGCCGTCTCGAGTGCGTGCGGACGTGAGCATCAACCTGAGTGTGCGCCGGGAGATCAAAGCCGAGTGGGAAAACCTTCGGAAGCACGACGTTTGCTTCCTCATCACGGTCCGTCCGTCGTTCACCATCGGAACCAAGTACAACCATCGAGAACCTTTTGTGCCACAGGTATTAATTAAATGAGTAAAAAGGTGGCATTGGAGGAAAGGAATATAGGAATAATCCACATACCTGAGCTAGTTTTGTAGACTTAAAAGTGTAGCCACCATAGAATAACATATTTTGTTAAGCACTATAGTAAACTAAAACTAGACAATAATACAGTTTGTCCCACTGTGCGTGACCTTCCTCGTTGTTTGGAGTAGTAATATTGTATTATTAATCATTAATAGTATTTGCCGGCCACATACCGGTATTAAACAAATTCTTTATTTACTGCAGGGATAGGTAGCCAAGTTGTCCCAATGTAACCAGTTTCATGTTGACAAAATTACGGAGTTCAATAGTAATATCTTATTTTGTAGTTGACTAGTTCCTAACATCGATTTGAAAGAAGTGCCGCAGTGATAGTTTCTGACCGTGGTTTGGAATTCTGAAAACCCCAAACAGTGGGTATGACTAAATGACTAATGACTAATGAGGCTAGTATACTCGTCCAGTCTTCCTTAATTTCCAGAAATTCCCTTACCTAATTCTTTAAGTATTCACAATTATTTTTTACCATCCTCATTAATTCTACTTTATTATTAAATATATTACAAGAAAAAATCATAAACTGACTATTATTTGGTATATATTCATTGTGCTTAATTTTCAATTTTTGAACTGCCGTATTGTACGTAGCTGAATAGTCAAAGAGGCCATAAGATGAAATTACTGGGGAATTAATTTATGTTTATTCTCAGCCTACTACGAACTTGCCAAGAGGCTATATATATATATATATAGTATATCAATTATCAAAATGTTAGTATTGAAACTTTATGATCATAAGTATATAATACATTTTGTGGCTTGCAGGTTGGCCTAATGTACGTTCGTGGATGCGAAATCGAAGGAATGCTGGACATGAATGGTCGAGTGATTGAAGAGGGACCGGAACCAAAGCCCCAGCTACCAGGCGAGCGTAGAACACTACGGGTTTGGCTGGACTGCAATCAGTATCGCCAAGACATGGACGAGGTAGACTCAACTGACAATACCACTCACTAATTCCTCTTTTGTTATATACTGGTACTTTATAACTAGGGATGTGGGTTTTCCGGAAAAATTCAATTTGGAAAATTTCCATGGAAAGTTTCCGGAAATTTCCCGGAAATTTTTCCGAAAAATGGAAAATACATTTTTTATGACGTCCTGCATATATCATGCATACTAGTAGGCGTATACAGTATAAAAGTAGACTAGGTATAGAAATGAGAAAAAGTATGGGAAGGATTTCTAATGCTGATTGGTGCAAGTGTGACTTTAATACAATTAACTAGGCTACTAGTATCATCATTTAGCTATTTATTTATTTATTCAGTAGGAGGCTGCTTAATTACATTATCCACTTAATTATTTTGATTTATTCAAAATATTGAGTGAATTAAGACAGTCCTAAGGGTCTAAGGGCGAGATGCACAGTCGAGTCAAGTATGGAGTTAAGTTTATGGTTGCTATGGAGTTTGTTTTTCTTATGGGAAATAGCATGTAATAAAACAATTCCATAGCAACAATCACATACTTGACTTGACATTGACACTCATGACTGTGCATACGGCCCTAAGTCTCAACTCTCAAATTAAAAATCACAGATTCACAAGTCACTTCACATGATTGCCTAATCATTAGACAAAGTACTGAGTACATAATAAAATAAGTATATAAGAATGAACATGAATTATAGCAACATTTATTTAATGTCTATCTAGGATTGATCTAAAAAGCACCTTGCAATGAGTAAGAGACTAGCATTGATTTAAATTATTGCAAAAGGAACTAACCACATGCTCTTGAACCTAATATCGATATTTAATGACATTTTCCACTAAGTAATAATACCTGATTATAGGATAAAGTACCTATAGAAATAAAATGAATTAATACTGAAAAATCTGATATTTTGGCATGGAAGGACTAGGGCCTAGGCCATGTAAGCTTTATACATCCTAGAACTCAAACATCTTTGTTTTTACTAACCAATAATAATTGAGAAAAAAAATTGGATTTTACTAATATTTAAGAAGTTGGAAATTTTCCGGAAAAATTGGTCGGAAATTTTCCATGTAAATTTTCCAAATTGGAAAATTTTCCATTGGAAATTTTCCGACCCACATCCCTATTTATAACCTTTTCAAAATGTTTGCAAAAATTGAACCGTATAAAGGGGAAAATAAAATATAAATTAAATAATACTACATTTCAAACAAGTGATGATTGCAGAAGGTTTGGGCATAAGACAAAGTGAAATACATATATTTTTTTAGTTCAAATTTATGTATTTGGTAATGCAAATTGGGGTCCTTGAGTCCCTTGTAATTTGAACTAAAAAAAGAGGGAACACTGTTTAAAAGTTATTTCTTTACATATAGCAACTGGTATCAAGTTATCAATCACATCCTGGTTTGCAGATACAGTAGTGAGCATCTTTGTCTTGCACCTTCCTTCCTATAGACCAAACATTCCCAAACTTTTGTGAACCAGGCCTTCCAAACCAATTTAATAGAACCCCCGGATGATTTAAAAACTGTGATACTGTAATAATAACCTCGTTAATGTTTTTGTTGTCCATCTCCCCTCTCCCCCCCCCCTTGCCCTCAGCACCTTTTCCTTCCCCATTCCCCTAGTTAATGTGATTTAATTTTTTGGAATATTTTCTAGACTAAATGCCTAAGCCATCTTGGCATAAGAGATAAAAAAATATATATGAAGGGAAGCTCGTGAAACATTTATATGTAGGTAGCTATATGTACATTATTTTAATGAATTTTGCACACCCACTATGGGCCATAGGGGGTGTGCAAAATTTAAAAAATGCCATAGGCTATGGCATGCTACATGTTCATGGACCCCCAGGGGTCTGCAGACCTCAGTTTGGGAACCTCTGCTGCACACTTGTCTCACTGTGCTATGTCCGTGAGACTCCTGTGTTGCCATGGCATGTAATACTGTGTGTTTGCTGAACCAGGCTAGCAAAGGGAAGGAGGATGTGTATGAGACGTTCAACATTCTGATGCGCCGCAAGCCCAAGGAAAACAACTTCAAGGCCGTGTTGGAGACAATCAGGGAGCTGATGAACACGGAGTGCGTTGTACCGGACTGGCTTCACGACATCATACTGGGGTATGGAGATCCGGGTGCTGCACACTACTCCAGGTACAAGCTTCGTGTTAACGGTGCACGTAACATGGTGGGCGCGGAAGCAGGAATCACGTTAAGACGGTGAACATTATTAAATTTAAATTTGGTGTTTTTTGTTGTTGTATTTTTTACATTAAATTTACTGTCACGTAGTACCATTTATGCAGCTATTCAAAAGAAGTGTTAGAGTTCAATTCCATTTGCGAAAGAAAATACTTCCATCTTGGGAACATATATTTGAATTGACATAATATCAGTATCACTATCAAACATCTTGCCTGTACTAACACACTTAACCACGGCTCTTCTTGTCAACATGACATCAGCGTGACCAACAGGAATTGTTATTTTTATTTTTTATTATTTTATTTATTGACAACAGGACTCAAGTCCCACAAGTGCAATATAATATACTTAAATAATAGGTCTAAAACTAAGCTAAATAAACTAATAACTAACAACTAGTACTAAATAAACTAGCTTGCTAACTGTACTATACTATGTACTAACTATAACTAAACCTGTGATAAAATATAGTGAATATGTAGAAGTGTGCGAGTGTGAGTCTGTGTATGTGTATGCGTGTGTGCGTGTGTGTGTATCTAGGCATTTACATTAGATATCGCAAGTTGTATCGCTAATTTGTAATTTTCAACTGTGATATTGTGAATATCTATATCAATTATCAATGTGTGTGTCATTGGTTAGTGTATTGTACAAATTTTGTATTCGGTTTAAACAAGAATATTTATGCATGTTCTTTGTCGTGTTGGTAGAACTGATCTCTCCTAGACATTATAAAAAGTAATTCTCTGTTTCTCGGTTATTCCGAGAGATTTATGTAGAAAATAATATACAAAGAGGATTAACTAGGACTGTATGACCACCTATCCTGCGGAACAACCGATTTATGTCTGTAAAAATTGCTTTAAAATGCTTTAAAGTTGTCACAAAGTAAAACAAAATACTAGTATGTCATCTCGAGGATAATTTAGTGCTCTTTCATTGTTCCAATAAATATGTATGTTTATTAAATATCCTTACTCATGATGTGTTGTTGCAACACATTTTTCTAATTAAATAAGAAAAAGAAGTATTACTACCTATTCAGAATGACCTATAAAAATGAATTAACACTAAATTGACTGTAATTAACATCTCATAAACATCTCATATTGAATGGTTGTAGTAATAATATTTTGTATATTTTTTTGAATAGAATGCCAAATGAGATAGCAACAATGGATTTCAATGATACATTCCTAAACCTGGGTCATCTCCGAGCCAGTTTTCCGGAATACGAGATTAAAGTGAAGACAGACGACCCGAGAAAACTCGTACCACCATTTAGGCTCACATTCGAAGAGGTTCATAGTAAGAAGCGTGACGCAGATGAAGACACGCCCAAAGAACCTCATAAAATCATCACTGTGGAACCTCACGTGATTCCGAGCCGCGGCCCGTACCTCTTCAACGAACCGAAGAAGAATATGATCCCGTTCACGTCGACGCAGGTGGAGGCAATCCGTGCGGGAATGCAACCGGGACTAACGTTGGTCGTCGGACCACCGGGAACGGGCAAGACAGACGTGGCCGTGCAGATCATTGCGAATCTCTACCACAATTTCCCACATCAACGTACTCTCATTGTCACTCACTCCAATCAAGCCCTCAATCAGCTGTTCGAGAAGATCATGGCACTGGATTTGGACGAACGCCATTTGCTACGTCTTGGTCACGGTGAAGAGGCGTTGGAAACTGAGAAAGACTTCAGCAGGTTTGTACTGGGGACTAGATGTGTTTGTTACTCATTTCCTATACTGCTTGTACATTATATTGCCTATAATATGGCTGATAACATTGATTACTACGTATTATAAAAAATAATTGCACAGACTCCAATCATAATGATATAATATCCAAATGATCTAGCAATTAATTTCTCTAAACAGCACGTAGGGCCAGGCCACTATGTATTAATTATTGAGTAGTTGTTGCATTTATTCTTGTTTTAGATTAATAACACTAGTAGTCCCTTGTTAACTCAAACTCGGTTCATTCAAATTTATGTATAATTCAAACTATTGATGGAGTCCCTGAAGAAAATCTGGTATGGTGCATACTGCATTTTGAAGTTCTTTTAATTCAAAATTTTTTAATTCAAATTGGAACTTTAAGGTCCCTTGAAATTTGAATTAAAGGGGGATACTGAACTGTGAACTGTGTTCTGTTGATTGTCAGGTATGGACGAGTGAACTACGTACTGGCCAAGCGCCTGGACCTCTTGACCGAGGTGCAACGACTTCAAGAAAGTCTCGAAGTGTCTGGAGACGTAGCTTACACATGTGAGACAGCTGGGTACTTCTTTCTTTACCAAGGTAAGAGGGAATCGAGTATACATATTTTGTTATTCAAATGCTATTCGTTGTACTGTAAGCCTACCTAAATTATTGCACTGTCAATATTAGTTACAAGTTACAACTAGGGTTAACATCGATTAATCACAAACTAGTTTTGATAACATCTGGTTTTGAATTTAAATTCTTTTTCTTTTTTTAAATTTGTACTGTTTATTTTGCCATGTCAGTTAGTAGTGACAACGGAACCGTTTTTCGGCCCTTATTTATGACTACTACCCAATGTCACACTCACATGGTCACCCACTTTCCTGATTCTTCGTTCTTATGTCAGCAAAGTGTAATTATTTTCAACAATAAAACCAAATGCATATCTTATATTTCAGTGCTCGCTCGCTGGGAGCGTTTTCTAAGTCGCACTCGACCTCCAGGGGGAAAGGTCGTGCCATTGAAA
Organism: Isoperla grammatica; assembly: GCA_945910005.1. Classification (NCBI taxonomy): domain Eukaryota; kingdom Metazoa; phylum Arthropoda; class Insecta; order Plecoptera; family Perlodidae; genus Isoperla; species Isoperla grammatica. The sequence continues at coordinate 1,265,745 of OX246738.1, read as the reverse complement.
ACCATCCAAGATGAGTTCCCATTCCACCGTTTCTTCGACAATGCACCGAAGCCTCTGTTCAAGTCTCGGTCGTACGAAGAGGATATGGAGATTGCAGAGGGCTGTTTTAGATACATTGAGAAAATCTTCACACAACTCGAGGAGTTCCGTGCGTTTGAGTTGTTACGAAGTGGTCTGGATCGCTCAAAGTACTTGTTAGTCAAAGAAGCAAAGGTCATTGCCATGACATGTACGCATGCTGCTCTCAAGAGAAGGGAACTTGTTGACATGGGTGAGTTCAGCTACAGCTACAGTTTAGCTGTGGACTACAGCAGCATGTCAGCTGTGTAATTTCTCATAGTAAGATATCCAAAAGAGGTTTAAATGTCAATTACCTAAATCAGTAGTAATTTATCAAGGGTAATGCGGAATGCCCTGAAAAGACTAGCTAGACCAATAGACCAATCAACAAATGGCCAGTGAATAATCTTAGCCTTCTTTTTCCAGGTTTTAAGTATGATAATATTCTAATGGAAGAATCAGCACAAATATTAGAAATAGAAACCTTCATTCCGCTGCTGCTACAGAACCCAGAGGATGGTTTCAGCCGACTGAAACGTTGGATCATGATTGGTGATCACCATCAGCTGCCTCCAGTCATCAAGAATATGGCTTTTCAGAAATTCTCCAACATGGAGCAGTCTCTGTTCACGAGGATTGTGCGCCTAGGGGTGCCCACAGTAGACCTTGACGGCCAGGGCCGAGCGAGGCCTAGCATTTGCAACCTCTACAACTGGAGGTATAAGAAGCTAGGAAACCTGACCCATGTGGAGACATGGCAAGAATATTGCACGGCAAACACTGGCTTCGAGTTTGATTTTCAGCTTATTAACGTGGAGGACTTCAATAATGTCGGAGAGAGTGAACCAAGTCCATACTTTTATCAGGTAGGTTAGGTACTTTTTAAATTTTATGTAGGGCTATTGGCTTGCTATATATTATAGGTACTACAGTGAAGCTTCTTTATAACAAACTCTTGGGGGCCAGTTAATTATTTTGTTGTAAAGAACTTAGAACATTTCTTTATAAAGATGGTACTGTACCTTTACATGCATATGAACCTTTTGGGAACTTAAAAACAGTATGTTATATAGATCATTTTGTTATAAAGAAGTTTCACTATATACATGTGATAACTACGAGTATAAGGTGTATAGTAGTTAGATGTGTAAACCAGAAACTCAGATGATTTTCGTGCAAGCTTTTCTGAGTTAGGTTTAAATAAAATTTTAGTTCATTTCCTCAGACCAAGAATGTTTCAGGGATTAAGTATTTAATATTTCTTGAAGGTGATAAATCATTCCAATGAAAGATGTAAAATGTGTTCAGTTTTGGTAATTTTCAGTTGAGTTGCAGTTTATTTATTCTGTAGATACCTACTAATAATTCAAATGATTTATTTTTTATTACAGAACTTGGCCGAAGCCGAGTATTGTGTGGCAGTGTTCATGTACATGCGGCTCTTGGGCTATCCAGCCGACAAGATCTCGATACTCACCACGTACAATGGTCAAAAGCATCTTATACGTGACGTCATCAACATCCGATGTGCCTCTAATCCCCTCATCGGCCGGCCGCACAAAGTGACCACCGTCGACAAATACCAAGGCCAACAGAACGACTACATATTACTCTCACTCGTTCGGACGAAAGCCGTGGGACACTTGCGAGACGTTCGTCGTCTAGTCGTGGCCATGTCCCGAGCGAGGCTCGGCCTGTACGTGTTCGCTCGGGTAACCCTCTTCAAGAACTGCTTCGAGCTGACCCCAGCGTTCAGCCAGTTGATGGTTCGACCGCTGAAGCTCCACATTTGCCCGGGAGAAAGTTTCCCTTCGAAACGGCCCATCAACGCGCCCCCGTCGGAAGATCCGCAGGAGGTGGAAGACATGCCACAGATGGCGTCATTTGTCTATGATTTCTACATTCAAAAAGTCCATGCAATGAAATCTAAGTTACAAGTAAGTTGAACACTATCTTATTACGTTTGAATGATAAAACTAAGAAGTTATTTTTGTTGCTGCATGGCATGTGATGCCTAACGAGAATGAGAGGTGTTGGATGGAATGTGCAGTTGTGCACTGTCTGTATTATTATTGTTATAGGCTAGGCTATGTAGGCCTAGTACGTATATGAATTTTAGGGTTAACATCAATGAACCAAAAACCGGGTTGATTTTTTAATTCGGTTTGACTGTGTAGGTCTACCTTGCCAAGAACTGTGTTTGTATTTTATTACAATATTTTTACAATATTATGCGATTGTTTATATGTTTGGGGATATTTTATTTACCAGTTTTTAACCGGTTTTGGATTCAGTTATCTGAGTAGCGACTTCACTAACCAATGTCATTTCTAATGTATTTCTCAAATAAATGTTGAATTCTTAATTCTTTGATTGTAGGGTACTCAAAAAGTGTGGCAAAAACCAGGTACTCACAGAGCGTTGGTTCCTGAACGCTTTGTTTCTCACCACCCCGGAGCAGACGGGGACACAGACAGTGAAGAGGAGGAAGAAAGAGTGAAGGAGGAAGTTGAGAAGACACAGGGAGATGCAGGAAGTGTGGCAACTTCAAAAAAGTGAAGTGATTGTGTTGCTTGGAAAGAAAATTTATTTTAAAAGCTGATTAGTAAACTGCTTTTACACAATGGATTCAATGTGTGTATTCAACACCACATTTTGTGTGTTATTTTTGTTCAAGAATGTGTTTTAGTCTTAAGATGTATATTAGGTATATAGCCCTTCCTCTTCCCCCATGCTAAGACAAACTTGCAATTTTTGTAATGGCACTTCTAACTCGAGCTGTGGAATATTTCCTATTTCATTATAGGGTATATTATTCAATTAGTTTTATACACAATAAATAATTTAGGCATGTAATTATGAACAGTATTTATTCTTCAAGTCGGATTTTATAGAGACCATTAGAATGTCACATTTTTGTTAAACTTGTCACTTACCATATCTGGAGTTAAGCTGTACCCTGGGACAAGAGATACATTCATGATGTGGCGAACCTAGGTACAGATAGCCACAGCGGCGGACCAGCGCTATACTTATGCTATACCCACAGATAAATAATTGTTGCTATACCCAGCCGAGGGAACTAGCCTAGTCCGGGGCACTGCAGATGCAGTAAGCATCCTGGGTTAGTTGTTGATCCCAAAACTAGCAATACATTTGTTTATACCTATTTATTTGAGGAGAATATAAGACATTTTATTTATTTAATCTTTGATTATCTGATGAATATGATACTTAAATCTGAGTCAGTTTTAGATGCATTTTGTTTCTATTAAATTATTATTTTATAGCAATCAATATGCATAATTTTTAAGGGAGCATTATGTTATTGCCTTTGGTAGTATTTCCTCTGAATCTGGTGGTGTTTCGTTTGGCGAGTGCTGAGCGGCTAGTCTAGCATGGCAATCCCACATCATCTGATCTCATTGGTGTCGGTGACTTTTTTTCTATTTAGTATTAATACGGTACACATTGGTAACATATCTGAATGTGTTTTTTTTTATCAGGTAGAATTACTGTACATATAAGTGTAGTAAGTTGATTTAATTATGCTTGAATCTGATGGTATTGACTTTGGCAGATGGCTTGACTAGTACAATGGACCAAAATCACCTTTTCGCAATTGCTTCATGAAAAATTAACATATACACTATACAGCAAATGTTGTGATTGGTTATGATGATGTAAATATGGTGTGAGCCATACTATTTGATTTTGGTATGAGCATTTTCATTACTTCCAGGCTAACCCATCAAATTTGCATGTCATTATTATATAACACACAAATATCCACAATCTATTACCAAGTTGAAAATAATGTGACTGTTTCTAAACCAGCATTTTAACATATTTCTAATCGATACATATACCGGTAGACAGGAGCAGTACTAGCTCGCTCCCATCAACTGGGGCATAATGCCCTTTTCTATTCCTTTTTTTTCTCTTTCTTTTCCTAGCTTCCCACAACTGGAAAATTATTAATAATAATAAATATCTCCTTTGGCCATTCTGGATCTGTCTTCTTAAGTGCTCCTAGCTTGAAATAAATGGCAGTTCAAAGAAACAGTAATTTTTGTATTTCTGTTGGTAAACACCACTCTTCAATCACTAGTATTTATATAGGCATGGTATTATTTTGTGTAGTTGAAGTGAGCACATCATACACATTATTATTTTACAGTAGTATAATTTGTTATGATGTAACAGGGTGGGAAAAAGATATACAAATACTGTACACACACAAAAAAAGCATTGTACCTGCTGATAATGACTGCGGTCAATGTAAAAATTACTTCAATCCACAATGCATTCCATTCTTACAGGGCTCAGAGGCAGAAGCAAGACACTAAAAATTAAATAAATAAAATTCTTATAGGCCTACAGTGTTTTACAAAATATATTGAAGACAAAAACTTATTATGTTCATACTTCATAGCAACACTGTACTGTAAGGACGTGTCCAAATTCCGGTTTATCGTTTCTAATTCTAAGTCTAGATTTGATGTCATCACTCATCAATAATCATCAACAATCTGTGAGCGGACGGAGGTCACCCATTGTTGATGACATCAAATCTAGACTTGACTTAAAATCAGCAAAGTTAAACAAATTTGGACACATCCTAAGTGCACTGTATTAACCTATTTGCATTTAAATCCAAAGTGGCTGAACTCTGGCGGACAAATCGAGAACCAGTACAGCCGGGATTAGGCCATCATCACATTAGGTTCCGAACTGACAATTGCAATCGTAAACAAAGAGCCAATAACTTTAATTATATATTTGTTTGTGATTAAGGCTTGTTTTATTAATTATTATTGAACTTATTTCCTAGTTGCACGATTTTAGGATTTTCAGCTGCTCAAATGTGATTGGAGAATTGTAGATTGTGATTGCAATATGCGACTACAACCTACGATTCCAATTGTAGTGTGATATGGGCTTTGGCCGTGCGTTGTTTACATCGGCTCGGACGGCCATGATGGTCGCGAAAGGGGCGCGCCTACATCTCGGTTTGAAGGCGAATAGACTATAAATATCCTGCTTCCTTTGTGTCAATTGTTGTTATTGTTGCCAAAATTACTGTGAAAGTTGTATGTTGTTCCGACGAATTCAATTAATTTGACATTGTTGCGGGATTAATATTCGGGGAGTCTGTATAAATCTTTGGTCTTCGTGGCACATGTGCCTAGTTTTGATTTCAATTACAGGCCGAGTAAACTCTCACATTTAGTTTAAAACGTTTAATTGAACCTACTCTGTAACAGTTAGTGCATGTATTTGTATATAGTTACCTAGTGGGTTCAATTTCTGTAAATCAAGAACGAATGTTTCGCCCGAGGCGTGGATGACGTCAAAGAAACGTAACGCTAACTCACTGCATACTAGCATCTATCGTGTTTTGCCACCCACGCAAATATATCTCGTCATCCAGATCTGTGTAATTCACTTGAGCACAAATCAAACATATCACTGAATTCTATTTATTTCGATCTACACAGTGAATGTTTAAACAACCTTCTACGATTAATGCAACTTATTCTATAAAATTTTAAAACATGAAGCTATTACCACAGATTAAGATTATAGATGGAAACCCAACCAATTTCAAACCATTATAATGAGGTAGCTTTAAAAATCAGAATTCCAACCAGCCTGTGATGTTAAATGAAATGTTTAAATACAACACAAAGAAAACCAGCAAGAAATTTATGAAGTTGAGCCGATTGATTATCGTATGTATATATTGTTGACTTGTTGTGTACCAGGATACACTGGTAGAGCATGGAATCTATACATAAAGCTCGCGGGGAGCGCAACTCTTTATTCAAGTGAATTTGTACTTTTAGGATCGATGCAGTGTCTGAGGACGTTAGGATTTCAGGATGCGAAATGACTAGACTTGGTTCAAACAACAATAAGGAACCGTATTTTAATTATTGAAACACATTTGTCCTAACCTTGGCAATGATGTGGCGACCCTGCTTAGGATAATTTAGATCTAACACTACCATCTCGTTCCCTGACTTCGTTGTGCTCTATACCTGGTCATTTCGTAGTCTGCCCTTCGTCGGTCACTCCCACGTTCGAGTCTCCAATGCAGCTTCCTCGACTCGCCGTCCGGCTGTTCTTCTGCATTGACCCTCATAGCTACGACGTGCTCACTGGTGCTTGACCATCTTCCCTCGACACTCCGATCAGTTCGACCCCCGTTTAAGCCCCGTAGCCATCTTATATACTCCCCCTACTATTCCCTCTCTCTGGCATTTTCCCCACCACACGACGTATGTCACCAACCAATCCCAAGACCCAAAGCTCTCAATCATATACAATCAATCGTCCACAATCAAGCCTGGGCCTCCCGGACAACCCCTGACACAGCAAAATAACCAAACTATTATTATGATTATTATGCATGTGTCGGTAATCAGATGTTATTGTAGTTGTCCTAGATTGATGGTGACACAATAGCAATCTCAGCATTAACCTAATTGCGAGCAGCTTACAAACACAAAACAGAAAATGTTATGAGATTGCTCCATCATGTCTTGAATCAAATAGCGTAAATCACATAATAAGAGAGAATTAATGTGATTGTGAAAAATGAACAAGTCCCACACCGGACATTACAATATCAACGTATGTTGTCCGTTCAATGCCGTGGACTACTCTCGTTGAAGATTGCTGGTACAGGACTGCCGCCGATGGCCTGTTTCAAACTTGTAATAGCTTAGCCGCAATTCCAAATTTGCAATTGATAATTCCTTCCCATCAACCACTTTATTTATTGGAAACAAAATGAATATTCAGCAGTGGCAGATAAGGTTTGTGCAAAGCTTAGTTTGTTTGTTTTTTTATTTGTATTTGCAGTATTCGTCCAACCGATTTTTGTACTAACTGATATGTGGCCAATGCAAAGCACTCCAATTCATGGTGGCTGCAACTGGTGCGGCAGAGCTCACAGTATGGAATGATTGCCTTGTGCCAATATTCAGCGGCTGGCTTCGCTTAGTGAGCCGAACTGTCCCGAAATCAATCTGCTTTTTCCGCTGATCGTATGAATTGCTTGTAAGCAAAGTCAGCGGCGATTTGTTCCGCTTACTCTGCTTGCAAGCAATTACTTGCTACTGAATATTGGCACGCGGCTGTAATTAATAAAGTACCTAGTGCTTACGTCGCTAATCGCTTTATGTCATTTTCTACATTAGACGACTAGATACAAAAAAGACTAGTGACGTAGTTGCATTGGGACAAAGAAGAACAAATGTGCGACAGTGTGCTTGCATGCAAACAGTTTTCTAATTCAATAAGCCCGAAAACAGGTGGCATTGGTTTTCAAGTTTAGCGCGTTTATACTTTCGTGTCGATAAAAGAAGTTCTCTCTTTGGCATGATCGCCAACATGCGGAATCAATTTTCAAATTATTTCAGTACTTCCTATTTTATTCCCTCATTCAACATCGTCATATTACAAACCGTACTTGTCAAGTTCAGGCCGTCACCTGCCACGGAGCTACCATAATTGGTTCTTATATTGTAAAATTTAATAATAACATTTTTTAAAATTTGGGTGATTTTTTCCCCTATTGAAATTTCGCATGTTGGCCAAGCTGTACGACTTCTTTGGCGACTACTGTTTTTGTTATTTGTCCTTGACAGCTTGACAAAATGACAAAGTACAGTGTTATAAAGATACGTTGAAAATTGCTTTGATTTCACAATTAGTCATTTTATACACCATATCGTTGGTGATAACAGATTAATTGGTGTTTTTTTGGTAACAAGATTAAGTGGGGATTCAAATCGACCTAAGGTGGGCGTAGACATAAGGCTTTGGGTATGAAGTTTTTACTCTACGCCTAGGCCTAGGACTGGAGGCCTAGGTTAGGCGATGACAGTTACCATATTGGAGGTTAGAATGGGACCTCCAGCCTAATCCACAATTAGTGCAATTTACGTTCCACTGTTCTAGGACTGGTTAAATAGTGGTCCAGAAAATTCCATGGAATTAAGCATATGTCGGTTAAAACATCATGGGTGATCACAAGACGAGTGTTAGTTTTGTTTGCCAAAGATGCCTCCAGCCACTGAAGTTGGATCACACTTTTGGAAGTTTGGGGGAGCATACTCTAGCAGAACTGTCTTGTAAGTGAGCCAAAGCAGGTTACATACAACACAATATTCTTATATCTCGTAAAGTCTGGAAGGAGATGGCCAAGGATGTTGAGCTTCATGTTTGTCAAGTGTTTAGTTAAACTTCAGCATAATATTTACTTTTATTTGTTGTCTAGGCCTCCTATTCAGTTGTAAAATAGATCTACAAAAAGTTAATGACATATTTTGTTGTGCACTGTTATAAATTGTGCCCAAAACATTATGGGTTTTCATGACTATTTTTTTCCAGTGCCAATCCACCCTTCACCTGTTGTGGACTTGGAATCACAGGCTACTAGTTTAGACCAATACATCCCTGCTTTTCGTTTGACCGAATCCGGAAATGGGGCAAACGGTTTCATGCTGGTGGGAGACGAAGGAGAAACGGAAAGTATTAGCCATCACATGCGAGTTACTGCAGGGCTTTTTGATATAATTTCCAATAACTCCGAGATTGATCATCCTCTCTGCGAAGAATGCACCGACAGTTTGCTAGATCTCATGGATAAACAGCTCAAACTTACAGAAGAGGAGTGGCATGATTATAGTGAATTCCTACATAGACTGAAAGCAGAAAATGAAGATCAAGATGGCATGGAAGCTTTAGAGAAGGAGTTGCAAGATGTAAGTATGTTTGCAAGATGTGCACATCTCGTTTGATTGTTTTTTTTTGTTTTTTTTATCATATGCCCACATTTGGCTTAATCAGGCCATCATGTAAGATCTGGTCAACCAGTAGAGACAGGCCTCCTTTTCTTCTCTCTTCATGCCGTTAGGCAATGCGTCACGTTCTGTTTTTGATTTGATTTTGTACCGAGTCTCGCATATTCTTAAATTAACAAGATGCTTGGAAAAAGAGTTGGACTAGGTACCAATTCAGATTAGATTAGATGAAAAAAATATAGTTATCAAAAGATGTGGACAGTTCAGTTAGGGCCTATCCCTAAGTTACATCTAGGAAGAAGATTCTTTCATCCTAGGTGTTGACATTAGGAAATAGTTGTACCCGGGTACCCTCGCGCCGTACCCGGTCTACCCGGGTAGTAAATAATACTAAATATGTGTTTTATCGTCATGGGTGTCAAATGATTCGCAAAGTTGTGGAAAGAGTTATTATATTGTTACACGGTATCAGGTTGCATTGTCTTCGATCCAAAACAATCGCGGAAGTATTCAACAAAGCTTCAACGCTTGCGTCTCCGCTACGGTAGGCGGTGGTTGGCTGCGTCAAAGCGATGACGTCATAGTCCGAGCTCGAACACCAGAACATGATCGCGGTAAAGCTACGACGGGCAGGTGCGCTCCCTCGGACTCGCAGCCGTTCCGCAGCATTCTTCCATTGGCCTACAGAAGATGATACTAATTGGGCTTTACGTCTCATTTTTTTGCGACGATGACTAGTCGAGACGAGGGGGGGGTGGGTGTCAAGTTAAATGCCGGCAAATTGAATAGCGCGGCTCGTACGCTCGCACAAAGAGACCAGTAGGAAAATATCGCAATATTGAATTGATTTGGTTTTGAACAGAAGAAGGGAACGGGTAGTACCGGGTAACGGGTATTGAAAAGTTGGAACCGTACCCGTGTGTACCGGGCGGGTAACGGGTACCCGGGTACCTGTTGACATCCCTGGTTGACATATCGTTATATTTTTAGAAAATATGACCAAAGGTCCAAAATGGAAGGCTTAAGCCTTCTTGTGCAGGTCTAGCCATACCGGTAACCCATTCTCTGCTGAACTTACCTCATTGGAAGCATCCATTTAAATGTGTGTTAGGACAAACCAGTTTGAAGGTAACAGGTCTGCTTTAATGAGTAGACATATGAAGAAATAAACATAAGCTCTTATTTATTTGGGTTCCAGTTGAAAGGTGATGAACAACGACTTATGAAGGAGCTATCTTCACTGCGAGAACAGGAAAAGAGATTAGAGACAGACATAGCGGAGGAGGAGGCTGAGAAGGAACGGCTTGATCGAGAAGAAGAACGTTACTGGCGAGAATACACTCGGCATCGCAGGGATTTAATGTTAACCGAAGACGACTATAAAAGCCTCGAGTGTCAACTTCACTATGCACAAGCACAGCTGGACAAACTAAAGAAGACTAATGTTTTTAATGCGACATTTCACATTTGGCATAGCGGTCATTTTGGAACCATTAATAACTTCCGTCTAGGAAGGTTGCCAAGTGCGCCTGTGGACTGGAGCGAGATCAATGCTGCTTGGGGTCAAACAGCTCTTCTCCTCACAGCACTGGCAAGAAAAATGAACTTGACGTTCGAAAGATTTAGAGTAGTTCCCTATGGTAACCATTCTTACATAGAAGTGTTGGATGAACACCGCGAATTGCCGCTTTATGGGTCTGGAGGTTTCCGTTTCCTGTGGGACACGAAGTTTGATGCAGCAATGGTAGCATTTCTTGATTGCCTCCAACAGTTCAAAGAAGAAGTAGAGAAGGGTGATTCTGGTTTCTGTCTTCCGTATAGAATGGAACGTGGAAAGATTGAAGACTCCGCAACTGGCAACTCATATTCAATCAAGTAGGTTTCATTACTATTTGGCGTAAAAAACGACAATAAATAGATTTCATCTTAATTGGCAAGTTTTTGTACTCTCTAATTTCAATTCAATTTTTTTTAGGCCTTCTTATTTTAGAATCTATATCAAATGTTACAGTTTGTCAACAAATATTGAGTATTTACTAGGGAAATGGTGTGTGTGATACATTGATAAGCAAGGATGCACTCGATAACTTTAAAAATCTCCACATTCGAAGGTGCTATGAAATTTATACCGGTAGGCTACTAATTGTTTTTGTTACTTATTTTTGGCTACAATTTTCTTTTGTTTTTAATAAATCGAATGCATTAGATTATTGAAAACCGACCAATTCTCATCATTTTAAATTGTATAGTACCGGTAGCCAACAATGAAATGGCCACGTCATTCTACACTTTCTCCCGAGGTTTTTTCACGTGTGCAATTACAAGTCAAAAGATGCTACTAAAAATTATAGTTAAGTTTTTGGTACCAAAATCACTCATTGCCATCACTGACAAGCTAAATATTTTTTTGTATTTTGTGTAACTGCTCCATTTTGAATTGGAATCAATCCTTCAAAAATGTTAGGAGAAGATGGGGAATTGCGTAAGTCAACTGTTAACCCTAGTAGTAGTATATAAAGCTTCCGACTGCCGTTACTGTAGAGCGTTGGGGGCGATGCATTAGACGCGTCGACCAATCGGATTGCAAGTTTGCTGCTTCTGCCGCCGCACTGCTCGTGAAACGAACCCATGCAACAATGGAAAACTTATTTATTTCCTGTTTTGATCAACGACGAAATCTAACCTACAAACCACATTTCTTTCTTCCACATTTCGAGGTAGGCCTAAACAGGAGCTGCAACTTGTCTCTGCTATATAGCAAAATTGTATTTGCAAATAGCTTGATTATATTCTGTCATCACAGATACATTTTCAGGCTATGAACACGTTATGATCTAGTTGACATGTTGTTGCAATGCCACCATTAAGTCTACCAAAAATCGCCCTACTGTAAACACTTCGGCGCGAGCGACGCACGTAATGCGTCGCTCCCAATGCTCTACAATAACGGCAGATTTATGGTAGGCCTAATAATAAATAGTTCTTAACACTTTCAGGTCTCATTGTTTATTATTTAGAAACAGTGTAAGCAATGGCTCTTAAGAAGTTCATTTTGGACTTAATTATGTGGCTGTCACAAGGTAGAAATAATTTTTTTTAAATTAATTTTTCAAAATTTTAAATGCAACTCACTGCAGGACCATTGATGTTTGGTGGCAGCCAACCAAAAACATTAATTTGCCATATTATTAATCAACTCTCATTTTTTTGTTTCAGAATACAGTTCAACTCTGAGGAGCAATGGACCAAGGCTCTTAAGTTTCTCTTGACCAACCTAAAGTGGGGACTTGCATGGGTCAGCTCTCAATTTACTAAAGATGAAGCTGATGCACACTGACAATCTGATTAGACAATCTACCATGTTTTTCAACTAAATATTCAATATTGTTAATGCAATAATGGTACCTAGTCATTCTCGTAAGTCATCAATTGAACAATATGTACATACAGTACTTGGTTAGAAAGATGCTTATTGCTTACTATAAATAATTTGAACTGGAAGCCATTTATGCACGTTATTTTGCCAGTGAGTTTACACACATCACATGTGAATATTGCTCGAAATACCAGAGTGCCAATTTAATATGAAAACTGCCGAGACAAACAAATTGTGTACCATTTAGACATAGGGTCTATCCAAAATCTACAAAGTGTGCTTGCTTCCTTGTTTCTTATTTTGTCTCTGACTAAAGTGCTATATATAATATGATGCTAGAAGTCAATGTCAAAATCTCATCATGTGTAGGAAGGTCTACAGTACTAGCTACTTAGCTACTCAACGAAGAAAAATAAGTAAATGAAAGTGGTAACTATTTTTCTGGTCTTGTTCACTTGTTACAATGGTTGACAAATGACAATGAATTGAACAATATTAAGACATTGGCATTAAATGTACGTTTGTAAGTTTATAAGCACTCGACTGAGTTATGTTGAACAAATTATCTATCTAAAAAAAAATGATATAGGCTTCTCATATTTAATTAATTATTACTCATGCTATCACACATTTCATCTAAATCCACATTAAACCAGAAAATGACTTTTTTGAAAATTTGTTCAAATCAGCTAAAACTTACTGATGTCAATATGTAAATGCATGTGCTCACCACTTGCTTCATTTTCATAAGTAGACCTACCCATTTTATTTATAGCACCAGGTGTCATGCATGTGACTAATCTTTGCTGTTAAAGCGCCCTAATTCCGTAATATCCATTCAATAAAGTAAACATAAAAGAAAATATAGAAATCGATCGAGTGAAGAAGCAAGTTAGAATTTAATTTTTAAAAAAAGTATGCCAATAAGCAAGCTCTTTTAGATTTTGAGCAGACCCATAGTGTTACTGTTAAGGCTTGTAAAATTTGGCATGATTTTACTGTGTAGGTCTATAGCGATCATTTTACAACACAGTGTAGTGTTAACTGTTATGATTTTATGATTATGTAATAACATGTATTTAATTAAAACTTTGTATACTGTTACTTAATGTTTCTATTTTTTTCTCTATGAGATTTTATCATATTGTTTTAAAATACACTAGAGGTGTGCGAGTAGCACTTTTACAAGTCGAGTCGAGTCGAGTCGAGTAGTCTTCTAGAAACTCGAGTATCGAGTCGAGCTCGAGCTTTTTTTTACTTTTGCATTTTTAGTTAAAAAGAGGAAATCATCACATAATAACGTACAGAAATAGATAATCAGTGTATATACATTTTTTTTTTTTTTTTTTTTTATCATATGCCCACATTTGGCTTAATCAGGCCGTCATGTAAGTAGTAGTAGTAGCTAGATTGATGCATATTATATCTTGCGGAATATGGCAATAAGTGCAACTGAACATTCAAGACTGACGTTAATTAAACACGAATTTAATAATGTGCTGTGCTGTCTGTGCACAGTGCAGTGAAATAAAAGTTCCAAGCACTACCTGTGATGCTCAAGAGGCCTAGGCCTAGACTTTGGCGACGAAAAGATGAAAATAGGCTCATTACTAGGTACTTGTATAGGCCTACACTGGCCCGACATTAGGCCTATTATTGCGATTATTATTATTACTACGTCTTTATTTATTGACGCTAGACCTAGGTTAGGAGACATTACAAAGTCAGGTAGGTTTAATTTAAAACTGGATGGAAATCGGCGTGAGCGATGTCATTTTCATAATTTGAAGATTAGGCCTTAAAACTCGAACTTTTTCGAGCCTAAACTACTACTCGACTCGACTTCGAGCTTGAAAAAGTACTCGAAAAAGCTCGAGAAATCGAGTACTCGCACATCCCTAAAATACACCCATCCTTAGACAAACATTGTAGCTTTATATAAAGTAGGCCTACATAACTCATTGCTTTTTAATGAGTGTGAGACAATGATGAACTAAGTGTCCTACTTGTTGACGTCTTTCGTATTACATCCTTGCAGTTGCATTGCATGTGGAGTAGCAATCATTGTAAGATATCTTCTTACTTACAGAATTCCATTTCCGGTTCGAGCTGGGTTTTAAAACTTAAAAAATTAACTTCAATCTATGTACTGTATATGGTACTGGCATACATTGAAACGGTGACAGGTACCGTCATAGTTCAATGAAGCACAATAAATGGTAAAATGTCTCCCACTGGAAATAAGTTCTTGTAGCTGAGTGAATGGATAGAAAAAACTAAACACAAATTTACTTTAATCGGCCATAGAACGATTACCTATTTCTACTGAGATATTGCTAATAATAGGGAAAGACAAGAAAAGAAAAGGAAAGTATCTTCATGAAAATAATTATGATAAATGGTCAATCCGATAGAATCATGTGAATGTTGGTCACAAGATGTATTAAGAAATCTCTGCTTGACTTGGCGGGAGGGGTATTTTATTAGTGATAACATCGGGTACTCGATTCCTACCCGACTCCTTTGAAAGTGGGTTGCTATGTCAAGATATATAGAGCCATTTTCCCATGCAGGAAGAATTGTAAACAAGCAGCGTGAAAAGTTGCTGCGTTCAACATCACAGATAGTGTACTTGTTTCTAAACCATAACTTAGATTATGCTGTCTTCGGAGTCGATAGAAACACAAAAAAGATTTATACAAAATGTCGAGACAGTTTCGGCCTGACGTGGCCTTGATCACCCGACGAAGGTGGAGGAAGAAACAAGGTAAGCTGTTGGTTCCTTCCTATCCTTCCCCCCAAGCTCAAACCTAGCCGTTAGGCAAACTTACACAAATTCACATTAGATTATGCTGTGTAATACCAAGCCAACTTTACGAGCAAACGGTAAAGTATTGTTACTTACTGCCAACGTTTTTTTCCCCTCCTGCCTGGAACAAATGTGGTTAGAAGATGGTGTTTAGACATTGGTCAAGGTCCACCGCTTTTACCTTATCTTTATTGCCGATCCAGGAGTCGACTCCTACTTGATTCCCGAGTATAAGGAGTTAACTCAAATACTTACTACCCGATGTCATCACTAGTATTTATATATTTTTATTTTACACTAAGTAGGTACATCTTTACAACTTGCATGGTTGTGAATAAACCAGTGAAGAGCAAAAATGCATCCACCAGGACTTGCCACATTACCACTTGACAAGTATTTCTTGACATCAGGTATACTCATCTCTACTACTTCAATGAACTCGCCTTCTTCAGGATTACCTCCACCTGCAAGTTGACGATTACATTTTATTGACAAGGTGGTACATTAAACTGTGAATATACAATAGGAATGACTTTGGGCCTAAAAATTAGAATCCGGTTCTCGTACGCAGGATCCGGTTTGTAACCGATACAAACCAATTTAAAAAATTACCAGCTACGAATGCAAGATTTTTTTCATTTTTCAGTCAAAAACGATTAAAAACACGTATTTCATTGCGCCTTTTATACACTTTAACAAAATACAACCAATCTTGCCCAATTCAAGGCTTATTACATAGGAGATTAGTACTAGGCCTTTAGTAGCCCTTCCCCTTTCCTTTCAATATTTTATGGGCAACTGGTTTCAAAAATCAAATCCAGATCACAATGGAATCTGTTCCAACTTCCAATCCAGTTTTCGTGTACCTGAAGTGTTTCCAAATATGTATATTCACTTACAATGATGGACCTGAGAAAACCACAGAATGGTTTAGTAAAATAGTAACGCGTCGCATATTATATATTTCGTAGCTGATTCTGCCCACACATGTCAGCGGAGCTACTTACGTAGGGTAAGCCAGCATTTTACTAACTGTGGGCTGTGGTGGGTTGGGTCCCACTGGTGGGATACGAGCCCACATTAAAAATACAATGTAAAAGTTTTAATAAGTGGTTTACCACATTGATTACCTGACTACTACTACTGATACTACCATTGAGTTTATTAGTGTAGGGTAGTCCTAGCGGCCATTGGCGACTGTCTACCCATAAATCGCCCGTGTACGCTAGTAGTACTGGAGGGGAGCCGCTAGGTGCCACCACATCAGCGCAGCCTAATCAGTGGGTACGTGTGGCGGCACCTAGCGGCTCCCCCCCAATACTACTAGCGTACACGAGCGACTTATGGGTAGACAGTCGCCACTTGCCGCTGGGACTCTACCCTACATAAATAAACTCAATGATACTACTGTACTATATTACACTATACCTAATGCCTTACTCTCATAATTCTGGAGTTTCCATCTATATCATGTAGGTGGCGTGGCCATTATTAACACGTCAAAAAGAAATTAATGCATTGAATTACCTCCTGAGATACTGACAGAGACAAGTGTCACAAATAAGATGCTGCCACCATTGAACAAAAATATGTACTACATATAAACTCATGTACCAATTAAGTTGTTTGGGAGGAGAGGGGGGGGGGGGGGATAGGAATTCCAACATCTTACCTTGAGAAGTGAAGGTGTTCATCAGGAACTCGACACTCATAGATACAAATACCCTATATAGTAGTGATGACATCGGGTAGTAAATATCGGAGTCGGCTCCTGAGCCTTAGGAGTCGGGTAGGAGTCGACTCCTCGAACGACAAAAAGATAAAGTAAAAGCGATTAATTTTAACCAATGTTGCAATGCAACACCCTCGGCAGGCTGCGTGTGTTCCAGGCGGGAGCAAAAAAAAGGGATTTAGCAGTAAAGTACAATTCTTTATTGTTTTTTTAATACTGATTTGTAATATTAGGCGAATATTGGAGGGAAAGGGAGGCGAATATTGGAGGGAAAGGGAAACAGAAAGGGAAACAGACCGCCAATACATGATACACTTACACACAGCAACCGACGTTTGAAGGAGTCGACTCCTAGAAAATGGAGTCGGGTAGGAGTCGGGTACCCGAGTACCCGATGTCATCCCTACTATATAGGTACTGGAACAGGACAGACGTCGAAACTCTTTCGGCCCAACAAGGTCTTATTCACTCGACGACTGCTGTTCGAGTTGTGTTTGTGAGTAGTGCTTATACAAACAACTTCCCCTTTTCTTTCATTTTTATCCATTCCCTTTGTCCTCGTTCAATGCTGGGCCTAGTACGTGGCCAATGACGAATGCCTTACCAGACACTACGTACAGTACTACACACAGTAACGGTACTATCCCAGAATGACTCATGAATCATGATACAGATGAAATTGGTGAATAAATTACTTTGACTATACTCACCCGGTCCAATTCTCATCTCGTCCGTGACCTCAGCATAATATATTGTTTGTTCATCTCCAGACACCCCCACGCCTGAACGGTAGGTTATAATCTTTTTCAGATTGGAGACTGGAACATCAAACCCAACTTCTTCCATGATTTCTTCCCTTGCAATCTCTTCCAGAGATTTGTTTTTGTCAACAATTCCTGCACAGAGCTCAAGCGTTAAACCAAGATCTCCTGGGTATTGGTCTGTGTCGATTGTGTGTTGCCTGTCACGTTCAGGAACTCCAGCGAAGTAACAAGCTGCACAACAAGTGATAGGATAAATAATGCAACGGAAATTAATAATGCAAACCAAGGGGAGCAGGGCAGGAAGATTAATACAATAGTAATACAGTATATTCTTCTTCTCAAATGCCCACATTTGGCTATTATGCCATCATGCTGGATCTGGTCAACCAGTAGAGACACGCTTCTTTCTCCACCCTCTTCATGCCGCTCGGCATTGCGTCACGTTCCCCTGCCAGTTTGTTAATACAGTATATTAACGCTCGACAAATCACCCCACAACACACTCCCAGTAAAATGTCTAACTTGGTCTTGATCATTGGTGGGGAAGGGGGAATTAATTTCCAGTCCCCAACCCCTCCCACTCACCCATTAGATTGTTTTAGCAGATTTCATTCATTCTGTAATGAAATAGTGGTAAAATTCCACTTTGATCCACTTCCAAAGCAATCAGGTCTCACTAAAACACTTCCCAAAACGCTATATTAAAAAAAAAACTCCCTGCAGGGCTGTTTATTGAGGCGCAACTCCCCTTGATTCGCCAGCTTCGTCAATACCATGTTATCTTGTGTTCATATTTATTTATCCCGAATTTTCTTTTTAGGGAAATGGTCACCCTAAATTGAGATAATCATATTTTCTATGATTGGGATGCTCTCAATAATCCTGATAGTAGAGTTAACGTGCATCACGAGCATACTTGGGAAGTTTCTTTTTAAAAGAAATATTTAGAAGATTTCAGTTCACCAACAAAGTTCAAGTTCCTTTTTATAACTGTAGGCCTACTCCATACCTTTTGAAAGTTCAAGTTCCTCAGAAAAAGGAACGTGATTGATATTTGGGTTTTACGCCCCATATTTTTGCAACTTTATGGCTAATCGAGAAGATGAGTGGATGGATATATGAAGATGAAAAATGCCACATGTCTGAATCAGGTCCATTGCACATCGCGGGGGGTCGGGTAGGGGAAAGTGGAAGGAAAAATCTTCAGTAAGACAGCGCCTCTTACTACTAGCAGAGTCACTCTGGACCTATTCTATCTCAGGCCGAGACGGGTCACGTTTCTTTAAAAACTTCAATTTAACTTTTCTTCACGTTTAACGTTCTCACACTTGTGGTACCGTATGGTGGCCATCTTGTGAGTTCCAACATGATATGAAATACTTTAAGTACAGTCAGTCATACTCGTAGAGCGTCGCCGCGAGCGGATAACTATTATTGGTTGAAATCGGAGAAACCGGAACAAATATATGAATATGAAACGTAATGCCGGCAAACCAGATTTGTATTTATTGTTGATAAAGTCAGAAGACTGAATATAGTGCCACTTAACAGAAAAAAAAACACTCAGTCATGAAAGGAACTTTAAAGACGTTTGACAAGTCCTCCGAAAATATGAACTTGCTCAAATAAAAGATCCTTTGCCAAAAAAGATCACGTTACTTGAAAAGTTGCCTAAAAAAGGAACACGCTCCTTTAAAAAATTCCTTCCCCAAGTATGACCACGAGCATGGCCTACATGGGCCATTAATGCTATCAACTGTAGACTTGCTTGATTTGTACAATCACGACCCTAGCCACAAACCCAATGACAATAGTGTTTAAGATTGGGAAAATTGTGCACAGACCAGTGGCGTATCCAGGAATTGAGAAAGGGGGGGTTTTCAACCCATATAATATTATAGAGAGTGGAATCGAAACATCATTGGGGTTCGAAAAAATTCTCGTCAAGGTCATTTTAGTGCAAATCTGTGCGTTTTACAGCGGCCAACTGAAACAAGATTACTCAGTTTCTGGCAACACATTTTTTCCTTAGCACCGCAAATAAAAGGAACCTCAATCAATAATTTGCATATTTTTCGTATTGTTTTTGCTTTTAATTACAACAATATACAATAATTATAAAGTATGGTGTGTGTGTGTGTGTGTGTGTGTACACCAACCATATAATTCTAAACACAAATTTTGAGATGGATAATTAGGCCTATAACTATGTTATGCTATGTTAACCAGCTTAAAACAATATAGGCTAGCTAGAATAATTTACAAATTTCTCTTATTCAAATTAATACTTTCATGGTTTTAGTTTATATAATACACAGTCAATGATAGATGATAAAGTATGGTGTGTTTGTACAACATTGTTTAGTGCATACTGCATAATATTATGAAATGTCATCCGAGGCATCCTACATAAATTATTGATTTTGATGGGAAGGCAAGGAGGAGAGAAATGAAAAAAAAGTTGCGAGTTACAGAGCAAAATCTAATCGGCGCACTTTCTTGCCCATATGGTTGATAACGTTATCAGCGTAAGGCGTAACGTTCTTATGAAAATACTGTCTATTGAAATGTAAACGGTCATTTTCCATGTTTCCTTTGCAAAAGGGGGGGTTTGGTCCCCCCCCTCCCCCCCCGTGTATATGCCACTGGCACAGACACCAAGAGCTTTTTTATTCCTTGAGTAGCAATTTTTCTGTGTCATAGGCCTAACCTGTGTAGGCTATATGGTAAAAATGGGCCATGGCCATGGTGCTTACTTAAGGACTCAACAGCAGTGGCATAACTCCCTATGGTGCAAGGTGTGCAATGCCCCCTCGACAACCACCGATTTGTAATAAATGTGTTTGAATAATAAAAGAAAGTATTCACAGATTTAAAATTATTGTGATCTTTTACAACAAGAAGCCCTGAGGTCTGATTGTACATGTCTGTCTTGGACCCTCGTCAATAGTCGTCAGGCGACACTGTCCAGACGGTTTCCGGTAAAACAATAAAGGTGCCACATTGAGCTGCTCAGCAGCAAGGGATGTTATCTTACTAATTGGCGAGCGCTTTTGTAGCTACAGCTTTTGCAATGAGAAAAGGGACATATTGTAGTAGGGCTTTACCGATATATTGAATAAATTCGAGGCTCATGATGGAGACTATAGGAACCACCTTCTTCCCTGTCTCCAACGAAAAAGGTAAGCATATTTGTCCACCGCGTTCTGCCATTTAGTATTGGCTGTTGTTCGTTAAATACGTGTTTACAACTGTCAAACGATTCGGTCGGATTCAATATACGTATAAAGTGCTACTGTGTTGTGTTGTGTTTCTACTTTCTTTCGGGTATCTTCAAAGTGTCAAAAGTATTTGTAGTGTGTAAAAAATTAAAGAGGTTGTGGCTCTGTTATTCGGAAAAATAACAGCGTCTACTGCGAACCTTGTTGGCTGTTTGCAGACAGAATTAATTAATCATTCAGCATATGTTCTATTTGGACAAACAGAATCCGTACATCAGCAACCCTGAATATGGTGTAGGCGGTCGGTTAGTGTGAGCAAGTATAGCTACTATACAAATTGTATACAAAAATTAGGTTTAGGAATAGCAAAAAATATTATCCTAACGTTCACAACTCAAATCAACGTGATACACGTAAGTAATCTGGTGAACCTAGAAATAATTAATGTCCTACTATATACTAGATCACTATGCTACATTTTAGTTTTCAACCCTTAAAAAAGTGGGGCCCCGAAACTCCAACTTGCATACGGGCCCCGTAATTTTGAGTTACGCCACTGCTCAACAGCCTAGGCCAGGGCTTCTCCAACTATGGGTCACGACCCCGGCGGGGCGTAAGAAATCAAAATGGGGTCGCAAGCTTATGAAAAATGGAAATTAAGATGTATATAGAATCAAACTTTTCAAAGAAACACGTACAAATGTGTATATAGAAAAGTTTCAAAAAGAGGCTCGGCGGGGAACTTCCTTACGCTTGCATCCGCTTATAAAAATGTCAACACAGAGCGAAGAGAATCGCTGCAAGTATCGGCTAACAAGCATTTATTTCAGCACCATTTATTTCAGTGTCTATATATATATATATATATATATATATATATATATATATATATATATATATATATATTTCGACATATTTCGACGTTAGGCTTTTGAATGAGAGGGATGTGATGGGGACTCGTGATCATGCCAGATGCAATTCTGGCGAAACGTCAAGCAATGGGTGAAAGACTTCGGTCTGCACCAGTATACTCACACAAGCGGCAGAATATCCCGGAAGACAACAAATCCATATATATATTATATATAAACTAGCCTAGGCAAATAAGGTCCGATAAAAGACTGGGTCACGAGATTTTTTACCTAGAAATTTGGGATCGCGGGCAAAACAGTGTGAGAAGCTCTGGCCTAGGCCCTCACTGTGAATAAATACTCAACATGCAAGATGTAGAAACTAACCTAAGCCCTAGCAGAAATAGCAGAAAACCCTATAGTGTCGAGTAGGCCTAGGCCCTAGGGCCCTATTCTTTGAATTTTGTTGTTACCTGGTCGAAACTGTTTGACAAGTACTACCACGTCTCGCGATGTATTGAATATTATGATCGAAACACTGCTGTGTATTTTTACCAAATCCCAAATTTTGGAAATGCCATTCTGCTTGTAATGTATGGATAGTGGCTTTACATATTGTGATTCTCGAAGTTGCTGTACAGACACATCAGTTATTTTATTCATTTGTATTATGTTTTTTCCTTCAGCAAATGTAATAAAGGGCTCCTTTCACAAAAAAAAACATGAATTCCTTCTTTGACAGAAAAGTGACACTTGCTCCTGGTGACCGATCAACACACGTGCAAATCAGATGTTGCCGATAAGAAAGTCGTTCGCACGGGGAAAACTTTTCTATAGACTTTGAGCGGCAGGAAACTAGCACCGGCACTGAAGTTAGAGGAACCTCCGCAACGGTCGCCACAATACCAAAGCATTTATTGTCGAGACGATGAGTGGGTGAGGAAAGTGGCATGTAGGCCTAGGCCCTAGCGCCTAGGAGGGCGAGGAAGGGAAAGGGGAGGATGTGGACTGCATTTCGTCTGGCTAGTAGATTATAATATTTCACAATATTATGAAATAATTCGATATTTTTGTTTCATATGTACAAACATTTTATTAGTGCAATCAGATCCAAAATACAATCACAATCGACCAGTGTTCCACAAAATACTATGGCAATCATTACCGATATTGTTCTCTTATCTATCTTTGGTTACTCGTATGTAGTTAGCTTTTATTATCACTATTTATTATTATTACTTTTATTATCATATATTATATTCTTATAAATGTATAGAAACTATGTTACTAAACATAAATACGGAATTATATAAATTATATAAATATAATTAAATAATAATAATAATAGTAATAATAATAATCAGTATGACCGGAGTCTACCTCGGTATAATAGTAGGTAGGTATAATTAAGTCTTAAAATTATTTAGTACGTAACTCTGTGCCATACTCAAGAGCTATCTTCGTGGCACAGTATAGGCACCGTGTTTGGCCACTGAGCGCGCTAGTGAGATCGATTGAAGCGCTCATGTGTCAGACTGGCGCACTTCGGTTATGAAAACATTGCACCGTCGCAATGGAAAACCACGCGGGAGGTACGAAGTGTATCGTCATTAAATACGGATTTAATAAAATAAATCCAGGCTACGGGGCAAAGCAATCTTTTCTTGAATGGCAAGAATTCTTTAAATTTGACCATGTTTTTGATTTAACGGAAACTCGAGATGGTGTGGTTAATTTTATAACGTCGAAAGTGGTCAGGCAGACGTCAGTGAGTTTGACGCCCTATGATGTTAAAATTGAAGTAAGTATTGTATATTTTATTTTATGTGTTGTGGTTTATACCTAGTAGGAATCTTTTAAGTACGCAATTGAAAGTAAGAAAAATCATTGTTGCATTCTGTGGGCAGACCGGGCCCAGCATAGGCCTAGCATTGCTAGCATATGGGTAGGCCTAGGCTAGGCTCGTAAACTTGTAAAAGTGAACGCCTATCGATGTATTTTGGTACCGATTTGTGCAACCAACAATACAACGACCCTTGTTGCCACTTCTTGCTGCCCCTTCAGCCATAACTAATAATGTATCATACAATTACGCAACAATTATTGGAAGAAACAATCTCAATTAATGATGGTCCACACAGATTTTTTAAGCATAAGATTTAAGGTTTAACGCGTAGTCGTAAAGTTGGATCATAGGAAACACGTACTGGCGTTCACACAAAGTTTTAGTTTTAATACGTTGTTTTTAGTTTTAAGACGTTGTTTTCATTGTTGAAACCTTATGCATTATGTCTTAAAAATCTGTGTGGACCAGCCCTTACATGTAAACGCCATTTATTGACAGCTGGTAGGCCGAGGCGTGATCTTGTTTTGTTTCTTTCCATCCGGAACTGCAAAGTTCTGCCGCTGTACGCGTTGTATGTACTAACGCACGGTGCCTCTGATATGTATATAGATCTAACAAAAAATGAATGTCATGTACCAATGTAAAAAAGTGAACAAATAATAATAATAAAATAAATCTTCAGGCACATGCAGACATCCAGTGGCGTCGGAACTGGGGGGTAGGGGGGTCTTAATCTTGATACTTACTTACTTGATACCTACTTGTTTCTTCTACTCTACGGTGGCGCACCTCGCCAGTGGCAGAGATTCCCCCTCCCACCCACTTCCGGCCATAGCCGTACTGTGTCAAGTTTAAATAAAAGAGCATTGCTTACTAGTGGACCTTCCCGCCCCTTACTACATTATACCCCTTGAAACTAGTGAGTCCATATAAAAGCAAAGTAAAAATCAATTTTATATTTAAAATGTCAAGAGCCGTGACCCACACAGCCAGCCACTCTACAAGTCAGGTACTAATTATTATTATTACTAATAATAATACTAAAAACTAACAGGTAATTGTGCTATTACTAATTACTTTGTCTCACTGCAGGATGAGACCTCGAGAAATGGCAAATGCCACTGCAAGAGAGGGGTTTTACCGACCCCTGAGATTCCTTCATTGTGAACAACCGCGCGCTTCCTCCACTCGACATTCTTGACAAGCAATTATCGGCTTATCGTGCATGATCGAAAATCTTAATACAGTATGATGATTGAACATTTTCTTAGAATTAACACCTGTTCCAAATGGCCGTAATATTTAAAACAATACTAAAAACTCAACAACTTGCCCAGTTTTCGACGTAAAACTTCCATTCAACATTTCACATTCATGAAATACCGAAAATAAAAACCTACTGTTATTTTATACGTTGTTGTGTTGTTGTGTATTTTATGATATTGCATATATATTGCACTGGTAGTTATTTCCGGTATTTGACCACGATCATGTGAATAAATAATGAAAGCTGTCATTCCGTTCATCTGTTGGGCTGTGAGCGCCGAGCTACAATTAGGGTTGCACAAAATCTGGAGAGCGGAAAAACCGGTTTGACTAGTCTCATCATTGGGTTTGAAATATAGGTCTCATCCTACGATGAGACGAATTTTAATGGGAAAATCCCCCCCTCAGGTACAAAAGTATCACCGGAGATGAGCCCCACTTGTCAGGTACTTCTGTAGTGGCTGCCTGTAGCCATTGCCCCGGCCCTAGCCCAACCCCCTTAACCCCCACCCCCCCACCCTTAGTGTCGCTTTATACACCCCTTCAATGTCCGCTGCTCAACCACCTCACCCAACAATCCATTCCATTCCCTTACCGTCCTATCAACAAATAAATACTTCCCCACATCTGTTCTCCTCCCTACCCTTTGAAATTTCCACTTGTGGTCACGTCTTGCACAGTATCACCCCTTTCCATTCTGCCTTGGATTTCCTTCCAACCTCTCATTCCCCTTGATGCAGTGTTGCCAGATGGAGGGAAATTTCCAACGGCGAGGGAAAATTTGGGCCTTAAAATTCGAGTGGGAATTAAGGGAATTTTTGTGACACAGTGGGAAATTTTCCAAACCCCAAAATTCTTCCTAAAATCGCGTATTAAATACGCGTTTTAAGCCATCAAACCTTAATAAAAAAATACTCAAAAAAAAAATTGGCCTTCGGCGAATAGGCCTCCGGCGGCTGGGGCTTTGCCCCAGACCTCAGCTGCACCTCGCCACCTCATTTCGACGCAAAACTACGTCGCGGGGGAAATTTCACGCGGCGGGAAATTTCGCTGCTAGCAGAGGGAAACACTCCCGCACAGTCTGGCAACACTGCCTTGATGCCCTGTACAAATTGCATAGCCTCTCCTTCCTCCTTCTCTCCTCCAATGATTCCCACCCCAGTTCCCTCATCATTTCCGTAACGCTTTCGTAAACCCTACCCGCTCTTCCCCCCCCCCCCCCCCCTCCCCATCATGCCAACTCCACCTACTCCTTCCCATTACCATCTTTGCCGCTCTCCGCTGTACCTCCACCTCATTGACCTCCCCCTTTCTAGCCGCACCACAGTTCAAACTTCAAACTTCTCATCACAAAACCCAAGGACCCAATCGCCCCCCTGTGCTTAGGGGGCACAGGGGGGCGAGTGTACCATCTCGCCAGCCCTGAAAAAATGGTAAACTTATGAATTAATTAATGCATTTTACAGTTCTTTCCGAGAGAGGCATTATAATGTAATTAACATTATAATATTATAATGCCTCGGTTTTTTAATATATTGTCAGCTAGTGCACTTTGTTTTGTGCAAATTACGGTAGCGAAATGAACAAAAAAGTTGGTACAGCCAAGAACGGAGTGGATAATCGTACGGTCAGCCGTACAAATAATGTTGCACTATTCGTACGGTCAGGGCCGCCATCTTTAATTTCGCGAATTAAGCGCTAAACGGCGAGCGTCGGTATCACTGCGACAACAGCTGTGCACTTGCAGCCACGCCGCCGCCGCGTCGCGCCATTCGACGACTATACTTTCCAGAGAGGTAGGATCATGGCGTAGCAAGAAGGCGATCGTTTTAGCAATCCGAGTGAATTTTTTGAGTAATTAGCCAAATCCAAGGGTGTATTTTTAGTTTGAATGGTTGGGTTAAGTATTCAAATTAAAAATACACTCCTTGACCAAATGATGACAATTTCAATATTTGAGCCATCTATAGGCATTGGATTTGATCGGCATTTATAAAATACATCGTCTTGACATGTAAATCACGTTAAATATGGCAATATGGCGTACGTAAGTACATGATAACACCCTAAAACCAGTTCGACTGTCAGTATGAATCCTTGGATAAATTCGTGGCTTTTAGTTCAAGACGTTCAAAAGGTTGAAGGTTTTTATTGATATTGATATTTAACAAATACATGGTACAGCATGGATACCAGCCCCCAAAGAGCCTAAGCTCGCTATAAGGGGCTTTTACATTACAGGTTAGGGGGAGTGTTTACCTTGAACCACAATAGCAGCCGATGAGCTTGGGCATTGGGTTTGAAAACCCAATGGCTCGGGCTCACGTCCTTGAAGAAAAGATGGCCTCTAATTATTACGATGGTGACAGCTTAGAATATCCAACCTTCTTGACAATGATCACGTAGGCTACATCGTTTACATCAGTGACCTAATGAACATCTCTCTGTATACACTATTTTAATCATGACCGTACGAATAATCTGGTAGGCCCTACCATATTATTACGCCTGGCCGTACAGTTTTCAGTGACCGTACGATTAATTTTACACTATTGTTACGGCGCGCCTCCATCCAATCAAATCATTGACCGTACGAATAATTTTGCACTATTATTACGGCTGACCGTACGAATATCCACAGCCTTTTAAGAAATACCTATCTTTTGTATATATTTTGCTAATAATTATATTTATAGATATTATATATATTTTGATACGTGAGTTTATTGCTGCGCATCTTTTAGTTGGTTCCAAATTCTAATCTCCGGGTGCTGGTGCTAACTTCCTTTCGCTGGGCATTCTAACCTTAAAAAAAGTGGATTGGTCCATCATTCTTCTAGCATTATGCTGAGAAGTTTATTACAGAGAGGAAAATGCTGTCTACAAAAGTGTGTCATAGAAGGTATGGTCTAAATTTTAAACACTAGTAATAAATATTATTCTAGACCTAGGCCCCCTCTAGGCCCTATAAGCCCCTAGGTCTCCCAATGCAAAGTTCACATAGGGCCTAGGTAGGCCTAGCTAGGCGTAGGTAGGCCTATTAACCTACAAATTTGGTAGGGGACATTGGGCATCTCCTAAGCCCTACACTTATTGGGTCGGGTAGCCACCGGGGAACAAAAAGTACCACCTAGGGCTAGGCACATTCCGCAAATCTGGGCTTTTTCAAAACTCGATTTTGATGTTAGCCTAGGCCTAGGCCTAGTCGTAATTGCACAAGTGCAACATTTTTAGTGGCATTAATTGTTGGATTTATTAGGCCTAGGTCTATCAGATAAAGATTTGAGAAATTCCCTCGGCCTAGGCCTAGACAGTTTAATTTACTAGGCCTAGGCCTAGCGTTTAACGTAGGTTAGTGGGTTACGTAGGCTATGTTAATATTTTGCTGTGTGCACGACCGCAGATGGCTACGATGGTTAATCTTTAACTTGCATTTGATCTCTGAGTTACTCGAGTAGGCCCTCACCTTTGCTATATGAGGTCTAGGGCCTAGGTAGTAAGAGTTACTACTGGGTTTTTGTCTGCTAGCCTAGGCTTATGCCTACCCACTAACCTACTAGGCCTAGGCCTACACACTGAACGGTAAGAGCTTTGGGCACGCCATCAATCATCTAATACTAATGGAAATAAATACGATAATAATAGTACCACTCACATTCAATAGGCCTACGTGGTTGGGTATTTTAATTAAGTTCTCAAACTTGTTACTGTGTAGGCCCCTACTTACAGGCCTAACAGTTTACTACAAATTACTCCTCCTGCCTCCTACAGTACAATTAAATAATAAAAACTGCCCACGCACAAATCCATCAGGATTCTGTGGGCTTCTTACTGTTTCCTTTATTTATCTCATATTATGGCTATATGTTTAATAATAGGTATTTAACATTTCTCTGTACGTAATTTGTTAATTATGTTAGATAATTATGTACTAAACCCTAAAATGAATGTAAACGAACAGTGTTGCGAACGAGGCAAGAAAAAAGAGGGGGAATGAGGGGGAAAACGGACTGGTCAAGACAGGAGGTTAGGAAAGGACCGATTTCACTGTCTTACCTTGCTTAGTTTCCGGTACCTCGAGGATGATGGTTGCGGAAGTGCCGTGGTGGACGAAGATGAGTGAATTGTTTGTCGCGGTTGAAGTATGATTGAATGAAAATGAATACAAAACACACGTATGCACAGTTAATGTAGAATAACGTGAAGAAATACAAATAAAAGAAACACTGTGAAAATAGCAAAGTACACTTTTGCCCTCGTCTCGAATACGAGGGCAACGAAACACGAAAAGTGTGGAGACATGCAGACTCGTCGATGTGCAGTCCTTGCGCGTTCACCGGCGAGAGAGGCCGAGATAGGCCCGGTCGACAGCTCCCTGACAGTGAATCGGGGGTTGAAGGTGGGGAGCTAGGAGAAGATACTGCATATGAGGGGAAAAGGAAATGTGTTTGAATACTTGGCGCAAACAAACAGTATGAATAAAATAAGATTGAATTGAAATTCAGTTCGCATTTTCACGTCGAGAAAATTATTCAACGAAATGTCTGGACGCGAGTGAATGAATAAGCACATCAAATGTGTTAGTTTCATAATTTATTATATTCTTTGTCCATTATACCATTGAGTTTGTTCCTTAAACTAACAAACTCAATGATTATACTTGCCACCTTTTGTGTCCAATTGCCCACTATCATTTGGCCACAGCGTTTAAACGACAGCCCTAGTCTGGTTTAAAACTATGTGTATAGTCGTCGTACAACAACGCCGGTAATGCTTCTGTCACGGGTGGGTGAGCGGTAGCCAACCAGCGGCCGTGGCTAATTCAGATACCTGCTCGGGTTGGCCGAGACTGTAAACACGTCACTGTTTGATGACGAAAGCATTACTGAAGTTGTTGTACGAGGACTATAGGTACCTACATTTATGTTTAGGCCCTACTGTTTTTTTTTTCTAATACTTAACATTTTTAAGCCTAGGTGTACAGTGTAGTGTGTGATTGGCCATGGCCCTACCTAAGCTAATCCGTGCACTCAAGGTTTCCAACTACCTGACGTAATATCTTCTTGGGCTTGTAGGCCCAGTCGTATTGTTTCGTACCACGACCCTCGATTGTCAACTCGAGCGTACCGTATATAAAGTGTAAACCGGTCTTTAGACTTTAGAGCGACTGGTCACTCCCCTCCCCCCAAACCCAACAAGTTTCAAGCCAATGAGTGAGCTTTCTATATACTAGTGCCTCTACTTTTGCCTAGGTCATGCATGGCATAGGTTGTGTCTGATTGTATCAGCATTATCATCAATGTACTCTAATTCACATGGAAACTTCTCCCTGTATGTATGATGATGGGTACCGTGTGTGTAAGGCATATGCCTTTCACAGAGAGAGGTTACACGTTTACCGCAATACATGATTTTGCCCATCCCTAGCCATAAGTAGTTCATTCCTGTTACCTACAATATAATTTGCATGCATGTAGGCCTATATTAATTATGTACCTAGTAACCTTACTGCTCTTTTATTTTTCAGGAACTACTGTGAGGTGTTCCTCTTCTTTTTCTGTCCCTGATCATAATTTCCTAACATCTAGAGAAAATGGGCCTCTAGTGGAGACTCGGCGCAACACAAGTTTCTTTAATAAATGTAAGTGAACTAAACCAGCCTTTTGAATAGTAGTACCGGCAAGATTGATTCAAAGTGTTAAATCTATGATAAGAAAAGGTTTTAGGGCCTAGTATGGTACCCAGGCAAGTTTTTGGGAATCCTATAGTTACATTAAAAGTTTGACTCAAATACATTTGGAAAAAATTATACAATTTAGAATATTGTGGAAATTTTCTGAATTTTATCCAATTACAATGTTGCCTTGATTTTTTGAAAATATCTGTATAGCTAGATCTTGTTCCAGTGACATCTCTTAAGAGTTAACATTCTCATCATGTAGGCGTACTGTGGATGGTACTACCTGGGGCTACCTCTCTTTTATTAACTTGAAAAGAATATTAAAACGTGTCTTATTGCTAAGCATGTAAGTTAAGTTATGCAGTATACACTATAGCATTCTTAGTTGTAAGATACAGGCTCCTAAGAAGCATATAGTATGAAAGACAAGAAGGGAAAGTATGGTTGGTGGAAAAGCTTGGAGATAAAATTGGAAGAAGGTATTTTTTCCATTAATTTTTGTTCTTTGTTAACAGTGCCGTCAGACCAGTTATGGAAAGGAGTTATAAGTGTGAGCAATGCAGGGAGGAAGCGAGGGCGTGGAAAGGGGATTGGCAAGAAGATGGCAAAAAATCTTAACAGAGGCCAAATGTTGGGTGTAGGTGAGTATATTTAAAATCAAAACAAACTACATGGTGTATAGCCCTACTCTGTAGGCCTACACAAGACAGGATGTACTATTATAGCTCCTAATAGAGGTAGTCACGCATGCATGACTCACAACTTTTGCCTTGAATGTAGTACATACCTAAGTCTGCATACTATTCATATTATGTGCCGCAGGTTTGCGAGACAATAGAAGTCGCCCGTAGATCGTGAGTGTGCGTAACACTTGCTGATGTAGTGCCGTACACTTATAATGCAATAAGGTAGATGTCTAGAGGCTGACTCATTTCATTTCCGTTCCCAACTTGAACTATATTGACATAGGCCTCCTGTATCATAAAACAGCTACAGGTAGCTGTTTGGCTGTTGAATGAGATGCATTGCAGCGTCCACATATTCCTGCCAAATACAGTGTGGTCGTGGATGGGCTAAATTAACAGAAAATCGTTTGTGCATGACTGTGTGAGAATGCGTGAAGGGAAAGTGAGTTACGTTACATGACATGAATGCAAAACTAATCACGTGACTACCTCTAGTTTTTAACACAGTGCCTACAAGCTGACAATAGCAAATATATCAGAAATGAAAGACGACTGCTATTAAGTACTAATATATTGTCGTGTGACCGTGCCTCTGTCTTCCAGGTGTTGTGTGGAGCGCGTTATTGTCCGTGACGTGGTTGAAGTTTCACTAACCAGTACATGATAGCACCAGCAGGGCAATTTCTGTATGGGCGACGGCAAATTTATCAGCGGTTTTGGTCGTTACTGAAGCCGAATGCAAGGCGGTAATTGGCTCATCGCCTGCTTCTAACAACTGAAACCGGTGATAAACGTATCGTCACCCATTCAGAATCAGGGCGCAAGTACACTCAGGAGTGATAGTAATAATAAACTTAATTACCAATACGGTTGTACTAACTTAAAAGCCGTAAAATTTCTAAATTATCGCTATGTACGAATTGTGTTGTATTTTCGTTTCATCAGTCATAGTGGAAAAAGAAATGATAAGAATCACAATTTTGCGAGTGATTAACACTTTTTACCGCAGTTGGCGCAGTTTATTGAATTTCATTCGCGATTTTGCACTAAAGATCCAATTTACCATATTTATGTTGTTTTCCCTGCAAAAAATATACAATTTGTAACGAAATTTTGACATTGTGAAACACTAAATTAACTTTGAAAATAAAAAATATTTCTCCCCGATTTGTATACCGTACAATGTACTGTACTCTTTTAGGTAAGGCTAACATGGTGTGGCCGGGTTTGACCACGGGAGTGTTGCGTGGCCGAGAGTTGGTGTCCCAGCAGAAACTGTCCGAGGACCCGGAGAGGGTTGCAAACCTGGTGAAGCTACGGGATCAGATGAGTCTGTTCCGTCCGCCACGGCTCTCGCCCTGTGAGCGCGGCTGGTCGGGAGCCAAGATGCCCGGTCGCAGCATCGGACCTCCGGACCCCATCGGAGAAGGTATGTTTGAACTCGGTGATCACGTCAGAAAGCCGTTTTCATTTTCATTGTAGGACTACAGTTGTAGATAGTTGCACAAAGTTTATAAGAAATTAACAAGAAAATATCAGGAAAACACTGTGCGCATGGGTGCGTTGATAGGCAAGCACGTACATGAATAACAAAAACGAACATTCGGCCGAAAAGTTTCAAAGCTACTACCATTGTTCAATAAAGGATGTGGATACATCAACAATCTACCAGAGCATGCACAATCTTCCAAATAATTTGCAGAAAGCAGTCCGTCTTACGACTATAATGTGGCCGGTTCCCTGTCTCCTGCCACGTGGCAAGATAATGCGCGGTGACCAATCACAGCGTTTTCCGTCTCGGTGCTGCCACGTGACAAGATATGAGCCAAGTTCTGATTGGTCACCGCACACGGTTTTTGTGCGCGGTATGAAACATGGAAACTGGCCATTATGTTGGGTTTTATTTTCAAAGAGTAGTGATTTTTAGTTGCCATGTAGTTACTACACTTATTGAACGCGACGACCGAGATATTTGTCGACCTACAAACGTAACTTTATTTTCTATGATTTAAATGAATAAATTAATATATCTTGAGTTTGATCCACATACTAATTAGTAATTTCCTTTAATATTTTTTCTTGTGATTTTCAGATATGTTTGAAGGTTTTGACACCAAGGTGTTGGAGATGAAATCTGTCTTCAACATGAAGGGCAACTTTGGCCGGAAGCGCCAAATGAGTGTATTTGTTGTGTCGGGAAATGGTAACGGCCTAGCAGGATTTGCTCTTGGGAAGGCCGTTGATGGTAGAGCTGCTATTCGCAAGGCCAGAAATCGTGCTGGACAAAAGCTGATGTTTATCGATCTTTACAATGGACATACAGGTGAATGAATACAAGTTTATTGAAGTGAAGTGTAAAAAATACAATATTGCCATTGGTCCAGAGTTTAAATCACTTTGGACCATTTGCCATGAATATAGCCTACATTGCATTACTTTGCAAAGTTTTGAATGAAGTTCCTTATCCTCTGATGCTGAATATGAAAGGTTGCTAAGTGAATATGTATCTATCTTTCAAAGTTAAAGTTGGCCTAGGCATTTTAATACTTCATTAGGGGGAAGAACAGGAACCCCAACAGCTTACCTTCAGATATGATGGATGTTTGTGAAGGTAAGCTGATGGAACTGGTATTCGTACCTTCAGTGAATTACCCAGCCATTTGGCCTACTTTAAAGTTTAAAAACAAAAAAATGTTAACATCAATAGTTGAATACATTGGCTATTTAGTTTTGTCTAGAGACGTACGCATTAGCTATGCGAACATGAGTGTGGAAAATTGATCTATAGCCGCTGTATGCCTAGGCCTATTGGTGACATACTGTAGTAATAAATCAAATGTAGGACAGAAATCTTATTGCTTGTTGAAATGTGTAGACTACCTTATTACTACTGTTCATCCTTCTGCATAGTATCTCAATGGTTTGTGTTCTTTTTTTACAGTATCACATGACTTCTTCACCCAATTTGGAAAGACAAAGATTTTTGTAACTAAAAAGCCAGAAGGCTATGGATTAGTATGTCATCGTGCCATCAAAACAATCTGTGAAGTGTTGGGTGTAAAGGATTTACATGCCAAGATCGAAGGACCAACCAATTTGCAGCATATAGTAAAGGCATTTTTTCTTGGCCTTCTACAGCAGGTATGTTCTTTTAATACAAACAAGTTGTATGTAGCAATTGAGACAGGCTACAAACAAAGTAATAAGACTTGAGGTTAGTTTTCATTGTTGACTCTGTATAGTGGCACATGTTGTTGGGGATTTTTTCTTTTATGTGGAAAATAACATGCATAAACAAATTGCCAATAGGCACCGAGGATAGCCACTGAGCGCGCCACTAAAATACAGGCAGCGCGCCCCGTGGCCCAAACGGGCAAAGTTGGCGGGGAAAGCTATGTCTGTCAACAGTAGCAGCTATTGAAACGGCGATCATTTCAAATAGCGAAGAATGTCGCATTAAGTTCTCAAAAAAGCTAAAAACTTCAGGATATATTCGTTACACTATCACACATTCCTGAAGCAAAGTTAGATCCAATTTGTTCATTACAAACGTTATTTCTAGATAGTCGAAAACCCATACAAAATATACCAGAGTAATAACAAAGAGTATTTATCGCACTTAAACTACTGTAAAAACGTAGAGATTGGTAGATACGAAAAATCTAATTGCACGGCTGTGTAGCCTGATGCAGTGGCTACAACTTTCTCGCTGGTCAAACTCTGAGACGTAAACTTCATAGCATCGTTTTTCTCATTTTCCGATTCGCCGTGCAATGGTATTTTTATCTCCCGCGCGCTTGCAGTGTGCGTGCGAGCTTGGAATGCGCTAGCAGACAGCCCGCCCGTACCGCCAGGATGGAAGCACATGGTGACCAAGTGGTTTACTACGGATTTAAAAGTATTTTGCCAGGCTTTCAATGCAAAAGCTCATTCGACAAGGGCCTAGCACTAGTAAAAGCAAACCACGTACTGAATGTTAAAGAAGTAGTGGTGAACAACCATTCAATTATTTATGGGAAGATAGTTAGGCAAACAAGTGTCAGCCTACCACCTTACACTGTGACACTGGGGGTAAGTCTTAAATTATTATTTTGTAGTTGTAGTATGTATTGGCAAGGTGACTTTTTAAAATATGCACAACATCGTTTTCAGCTTCCTTAAGGACGTAAGGCCAGGCGCGTACAAATGGATAGGTTAAATAAATAGGGCATGGAGAGATGTCGTCTCACTCTCAATTACTATTATTTTAGGCCAGTAGGCCCTAGTGTAAGTATGGTTGAAGATTATGGTCTTAGGGGTTCACCATTATATGCCGTACTATTTTGAGCCAATTTAGACCCCCCCACCCCCCTTCGAGTGCGAGAGTTCCGAAACCTGTAACTTTTACCCCACTTACGTAATTACAAATGTCACTCTGCCACCAAAATAACAATGTAAAGAAAAACGAGAAACTAATTAGACAAAAATCAGTGACCTTGTTGTCACCATACTAGACATAGATGACACTCGACTCCCCAACAGCTGTCTGTCAACCCGCGGAGCACGCCTGACAGCAAGACAGGCTCACCAAATTCGTCAAATACAAGTAGTTATTATCGAAAGAAAACAAAATTAGTTGGCAATACGCAGTAAGAGGTTCAGAACTTTGGTCACAGAGGTCGATGAGATCTGTATTCATGAAAATAGTTGAAATACGAGGTAATATAGAATACTGTTTTAATGTTTTTACACGTATCGGCTGCGCGGACAGCGCGCGATCACCATCAAATATGCCACTTTTTGCCGCACGCAGCAGCACACGGACGAACGCACGGTGCCTATAGGGAATATGCGTCATCTTTTTTTTAGCATTTTACTAGATTAGGATTAACTTCCTGAATACAAAAATATTTTATTTTGATGTCATAGAATAAAGTTTCATTTATAAAAACGAGCTGAAAGTTTCGCACATATTTATGGTGGGAAAAACGGGGCATACGTCACTTTCCCTGTATCAGCAATCAACCAATAAACTGATAAATAAAATAATGCTTATTTGGAAATTATCATATCTAAAATCATATAAAATCGAATTAATGCCTAGTACGCCTAATAATTAATTTTGAAGCCCAATAATACCAAACCTATTTTCATAGAATATCAGTAAATAATGGGTGTTGTTATTCATATAAAGGCGGGTTCACACAAAATGACTAAGACTAACGATTAGTGTTTAAGAAAGTTGAAGTATACGATTTACATTGAAGCGTTCACATACTTTACTAGTGATTAGTGTTTAAGACCGAGTGATTAAGAAAGTTCATTATTGTTATTCACGATTGTTAAGCGTTAGTAACAACCAATCGCTGCGTGGAACATTACAGTAGTTCAGCCAATGACAATCGTACCATCCGAGTCAAGTTAAGTTTTAATGTTGTTTGGGGTTTCACTTTTACGCAGAGTTTGTTTTGACAGCTTCCGGTCACGGCTTCTGGTACCGATGTAAACAATAGGTTCGTTTGATTTGGCTACACCTTTTGTACTTTTTGCACTCACTCCATGTTATTTCATGGGGTAAATGTCAAAAAGTGCAAAGTGACGGTAAATCAAACGAACCTATTTTTAAATCAAAGTTTCACGTCGTCTGCTGCAGCCTGAAGGTTATCAGTCCATATCAGTTACTATTTGAAAATGAAGTCCGATAATGAGTGAATATGGCGATATCATTCATATCTTCATCCATTTTCAGCAAATACAATAACACTCTGTCAACGTCGGGACAACATGGAACCATTTTTGTTTTACACGCTCACGCCATAGTACTAATTTTTACGGGAAGAGTGCGCTACTCACTCTTCAAAGCACTCGAAGACTGCCATCTTTCAAAGTCGTCATGTATTTCTTTGCAAGATATGGGGGGGCGGAGTTTTGTTTTCCTAAGGCTTAGTCACTGGTTGTTAGTCTTAGTCCATAGTCATTCTGTCTGAACGCGCCTTAAAGCAGACTTGACAACGGCTTGAGTACAAATTTTGACAAGGTTAGCTTGATGACCTTGAAAATTTGATTGTTTCGTCTAGGAAGCGGTGGCAAAGTCCAAGGAGGTTATGCGTTATTTGCGTCATTCATATACGCAGTGATTTACAAGGATTGTGACGTCACATACCGTTTAAAAATAATAGTGCGGGAAACAGATAATCAAAATCTTTGAACATTTATAGAAGTATAACTATAATGAGTTAATTTTAAAACTTTTAAATTAGGTTTCTGATGTCTTCAGATGAATAACAATATATTCCACGTACTTTCAGGGCTGTAGAAAATTCATGCACATTCCCTATTGGTTATCAACCTTGGTTTCCCAATGGTTGGTGGATCAACTATAAATACGACTTAGTATGCCTTAGTATGTTTTCTGGCCAAATGAATGGCCAATTATTTTCCATGATGTTAATAATTGTAAATTATGTAATATAGTAGAATGTAGTAGCTAATGCAGCTAAAATGAAGAACATCATTATAATTACATATTGTGAAACCCAAGCTGACCCTGCCAGAAGCAGGAAACGGCGATGGATAATGATTATGATTAAAAGAAGACAAGTGGCTACCATGTTTTCTGGGATCGATTTCACTTAAATTTGTTTTTTTGTTATTTTTAGAAAACGCATGCACAATTGGCTGAAGAAAAGAGTCTCCACCTAGTTGAGCTTCGGAAGGAAAACAGTTATTTCCCTAGTCTCGTTGCTTCTCCGACTGTCTGCCGAACCAAGCAGGATATCAAGTCCGATGAAGTTCTAGATTTGACTCAGGTAATTTGGAAAGTTTAATTCTTTTACATGTTCATTGTTCAGGTGTTCCCATTGTTAGTAATCTTTGCTATTCTTTTTATTCGGACATGAATTGCCTAAACTCTGGAGGTTTCCATTTGACTTCTTCTCTTTTCCTCTCTTATGCAATAGAGATAGTACCGGTACGTCTTAATTTTCTCTAATTTAGCATTAGTCGGCCTAATTATTTTTACTTTAGCTTTTTGCAGTATCTATTTGTTTCTGTTCATGAATAAAAACCTTTAATTTGAGGGTGTTCTTGTACTACTTCTAATGGAAAATTATGTGTAGGCCTTTAGTTTAAAATCATTTCAGTTGTAGGCCCTATCTACTTAACGGGTTAGAATGAATTCTTTAACCAAATCACAATAGGAATGGGAACACCTTACTTTTTGTAAGATTGCATTTTGTATTGTTTTCATTGTCAAATCCCCCCCCCCCCCCCCCCCCCCTCAAAAAAAAATAACACCGCCATAACATCGACATTTTAAAATCCATAAACGATATTTAAGAAATCATAACCATTTACAAACACCTCTAGTTATTACTTACACAGTTATACAACTTATCTTTTTTTTTAGCATGTTATGGGAAATCGGATCGTTCTTCAGAGGAAGAAATTCCCACCATTTTACACAAAGCTACCTACTTGGGAAAAAGCCGTAAGAAAGATGGAAAAACATCGAAACCAAGACAAGGTAAGATTGGTATATCCTTCCTAAAATGTTGGTTGCATTGTATACTGTACTACTAGTAATTTTACAGTTTAGGGCTTAGGGCTTTGTGAGCAGAAGATGAGCAACGATCAAAAGGAGTTTTGTAACTCTAAATTTGAAGTGGGGTTCCAGGTCGAATAATATAATAAAGAAAAGTGTTAAAAATAAAATGTAAACATTCAGTCACTATATTAAGGGTACGGTACAAAACTTGATAGAAATGCTAAATGGTTTTAGCGTTCTTCAGCAGCTTTATGAAGCGTCCAAGGCAAGTGAAGCAAAAATAAGAACTAGAACATGTGCAAAGTTATGTAACCTTGGGACGACAAATTAGTTTTTGTTATTAACTTCGAATTTAAGGTACGGTATATATATTTAAATTAAAGGAATTACAATGCTATAAGGTTAGGCCTAGTTTTTGTATTAATTAATTAATTAGTTTTTGTAATACACACAGTCTGCCTAGCGGAAAATACGAGCTTTTCAAATTGCTATTTTGAAATCGCCACCACAATAACTGAATGCTGGAGATGCCCGAAGAAAAAAAAATCCGGCATCTCGAGCATGCTTGAAACACTCTCGATTGGAGTTTCGAACCGCTGGGTATAGTGTTTTCAACAAGTAACGGACAAACAAAAGCACGCCAAAAGTGTATTCAACCAGTTTCGGACCGTACCCAAAGTTGAGTGTTGGTTTAAAAATCGTGGATAAAACATCCAAAAAAATACATGCATGGTGCTAGCCTATACATGCATGCTAGCGGTGAAAAATGAACTTTTAGAGACACATTGACTATAGGGAGCCTGCAACTGACGTCACAGCTGAACTACAACAATGGAAACTGATGGACAAACAACAAGCTGTCAAATTAATAGCTTTGCGAATAATAGTGGAAAAACAATTAGTTTTAACGATAGTAACTGCTTGCCAGTTATAATTACTGTTCAATGATGGACAACAATGATCTGAAAGTTTGTGAACGTTTTGAACATTTGAATTTTCCAACTTTAGAACTTTTTATTTTTTGACAGCTTGTTGTTTGTCCATCGGTTCAATTCATTTGTTTCATTGTTGTGGTTTGGTGTTGTTCGCACCCTATAGTCAAAAATTGCCTGTTAGTCTCATGTTTTTACAGTGATTGACTAAGTCAAATTTTGCATCCAATAGTTACTTTCCTTCTTCGACTAAAATTGCTCTATGCAGAGAAAGGGTTTATTATGATGGGTAAATTAGGAACTTTGAAAGCATACTGTTGTACCACTCAGTTAACCAGACTGATGTTGACTCATTCATTCTTATTTAAACGAGGTATAGTTACATACTATAGTAGAAGGTAGACTAGACAAAGTATTACCATTGACTACGTTTATCACAGAGATATAAAACGGTTTAGCAAACCGGTTTTGCCCAAAAACGATTTCATGTTTGTTCCGTATATCACAAAAAACTCGTAAAAATGGTTTGGAAGCGTATCCAACATGGCCGTCAAACAATATCTTCAATGCTTTGACCACACACTTCTATATTCTATTATAAATGTGTGTAAAACCTATTAAAACCTCTGAACATTCACGTACAAATAATTTTGAGGTTGGGATGCACATAAAACAAGAAAATATTCGCACAGCTGTCTGCAATAATAACTACAACAACAGCAACACTCTGATATCGAAGATCGAACATCGTGCCACCGCCTACCACATAGTTGAGTTGTCAAGCCAGTGGAATGTGCGTGCGCACCCTAAAACGCATGGTAAAACAGTTTGTGGCATATACCAACCACAAATCTTGCGATTTGACTTATCCAAACCACTTTCCAAACTGATTTGGAACTAAGGGGTTTTTCAGCAAAACCGATATGTATATCAACATTTGAAAAACGTTTTTGGGCAAAACCGGTTTGCTAAACCATTTTTGAGCTCTGTGATAAACGTAGTCATTGAGTTTGTTAGCCAACAAACTCAATGGTATTACATATTGAAATCCAGTTTGAGCATTTATATGTGAATCTTTTTTTTTTTTTTATATATATATATCTGCTCCCTGTGTCCAACAATGAAGTCGGGTAGGGGATAGGAACTTAATCCCATCATATTCTGGCCCCTAGGCACATCGAAGCCGGCTGGTCATGCCTGACGCTTCCCTCATGTTAACTTCCTCCGGCATACAAATACATACAATACATACAAATTTGGCTTGCAATTTTAAGTTGCATACAACTTTTGTAATATTTTCAATTTGATATATATATGTGACTTACAATTAAGTATAGGTAGTAATTTGTTAAGGATTACATATGTTCTTACATTTTCACTCCATTGACGTTTTTTGAATAACAACATTTTACCAATTTATTTATCTATTTGATAGTGTGAGCTAAATATTCTTTGACCAACAGGTGAAAGTGCATTTGCTAGCCGAATATGGAGAACTTCGCAGCTTCCTCACAGAAAAGTATCCCGAGTGCCGACCAGCCAAACACCAGCCAAAGGAGTTGGAAGAAGCTGAAGCTCAGTCATAGTTTAATCTATTCATGTTGTAATTGTTCTACATTTTTCTCGCCTGTTGAATTAAATCGACATGGTTGGCATATTAAGTACAGTGCATTTGTGGTTAATTTAATATGTATATAGCACCTATATGAAAATATCTTTAAATAAAAGTCCCAAGTACATACTGGATTTGTATTCGTTTGTATTTATTGACCTCTATCTATCTATTTAGTATTTACC
Organism: Isoperla grammatica; assembly: GCA_945910005.1. Lineage (NCBI taxonomy): Eukaryota > Metazoa > Arthropoda > Insecta > Plecoptera > Perlodidae > Isoperla > Isoperla grammatica. The sequence goes on along the minus strand of OX246738.1, from coordinate 1,224,384 downwards.
TATCCGATTATTTCGTTTAGCAAATATTTCTAGGGATGTGCGGGTACCCGAAAAATACCCGGTTTTCGGGTACCCGGTAACAAACCCGTCATGTAGTACAACACACTTTGGAAATTATGATTGGTCAAAATTGTGAATTTCAAGATCAAGCTGCAAGATTGGGAAGCTTGGGCGGAACTGATATTTGTATGAGGATGCCTTACCTGCTCTCTTACTTTATTATTATTTCCTGATTATACTTATTTCAATTTATTTTGCATACAAGGGGCACAACCACATTTTGCAATGTATTCTGACAATTTCTGACAGTGCTCATATAAAAAAGTTGGCGATTAAGGTCGGTAAAGTAGAAGTACTACTTAACCAATCCACCGCCTTCTTGGCGGCAATAGCCGAAATACAGCGGGTAATTCAAATGTTCAAATACTTTGAAAATTCGAACCTGTGTGTGTGTGTGTGTGTTGATTCGGTCGGTGTTTCGAATTTCGTGGATTCGTAAACCATTACATTTTGAAAACTTATTTTGTCTAATCGATAAATTGGTGTTATTTTTTTTTTTTTTTACACTACCAGACCCGAGCCCGAAGGTACTGGAAGTACCCGACCCGAGTTCAAAAATCACTACCCGCACATCCCTAAATATTTCTTTTACGTAGTAGCCTAGATATACATAAAGGAATTGTCAAGATTATGTACAGTCGTAAACAAACTAGTAGAAACAATCATAAACATACACTTTAAATTTATACATTACAATGTAACATACAATACAATCCATTCACTTATGTCTTGATTAGTATCGTGTGGACGAAGTATGAGACTAATCATTCATCTACTTACAAAGGGGGTCGATTTAACGGGCGGCCAGGTCGGCGAATGGCAGCCGGGCGTCAGGGGCCCTGGGCATAGAGTTATTATACGTAGTACTTCAGTATGGTTTCTATGGCCCCGGGCCCCATGGAAAATCGAGTGCATCATAGGCCTATCCACTCGCAAAAGTGAGTCTCCTACACAACTATTTGCTAAAAATTAATGTTCAAACTTTATTTTGACTGCATAGACATTATATCTCGCCGTTATCTACTATAAAAATAAACTTAAAACGCGTTTTAGGCCATCAAACTTAATGCAGTACCAAAAAATGTTTTCGCCTGTGGCGAAATCGCCTCCAGCGGCTGGGGCTTTGCCTCACACCCCTGCTACACCACGCCGTTCACATCCACACCAATGCCGACCGGACCCTTGCTTACAACTAAAGTGGCATCGAACAGCAACAGCCACGTGTGTGACTGCACATATCTGACATAATGCCATGTGGGATGTGTTAGTTCTACATTATGCATTTATAATTCATAGGCCTAACTTATAAGTAATTATTTTATTAAAAACAAATTCAAAGTTAAGGGTTACTACCAGTTACAATGGCTGCCAAGTTGTCTGATTCCAAACAACTTTCTGTTATGACTTGAGTTATTTAATGTAATTGTAGCATTACAGTACCTGACATCAATTTAATCCATTTCGTTTACACTGTTTGGTCTTTAGGAAAACGAAATACCTGCACGGACAGTGCAGAACACACTGGTGAAAAACACATAACAATCATCAAATCCAACAACCGTTTTGTTTGGAATCAGAAAGTGGTTCATCTTTTAAATGACTCGGAAACATGACGTCACACATACATACGTTATTGCATAATACAACTAAAATCATTTAGTCTATTTTATTAGACTTTTTTGTTAGCGTTTTATGTTTGTCATTAAATTTCTTGTCGTAAATTATTGTTATAGTACTTTGAACAATTCTGATTACAACTCTCGTCATCGTGTATAACACTAATCCAATAATACATGCAACAAGAGCTAGGAAAGCAATAACATCTAGCATAAAGTATTGATACCAAACAAGGTCGACGGCAGCAGATCGCAGGTGCGGTGCCCCATTGTGCTTGTAGATGTATTCTGTCCAGTAAACGGCTCTCTCGAGGGGTGTCATGAGCTGGTCTCGATATCTACTGGACAATTCTTTGGCTTTCTCGCGATACCTGCAATTTATAATGTATACAAAATATCTCGAATTTAATACTCGCCCGAGGCGAGTCTTTATTACTTTTGTTACTCCGGCAAGCCAAGTTTTCAATTCACTCACCCTATGGACCACTTGTGTTCAACAAACATAAATCATTAAAATGCGATAGGCTACCTCATTACCACAAGCTACAAAGTAGGCACTAGGAGGCATACAGACAGATGGTGTTCTTGATACCAATAATTCTCCCCGATAATTTCAGCTACTCAAAACAGTGTTCTGCAACCCGTGTTGGCAATTTTAAAGTGGGATGTTGATACAAACTATATTAAAGGAAAATTTTAGGACTGATGTTTTCCTTTTTGGACTAGTAAATTAGAAACTTCCCTTGTCCAATGTAAATAATTAAAATTCGACCCCTGACTGCATTCAAAGTTCATTCATATTCCCTAATAGGCCATTTTCAAATTTGATCCGGAGGACAATACAATAATAAAAAAAAATACTAACAATAATATGATCAATAAATCTGTTACAAGTATGTTGAATCGAGGGATGGTCTCCCATCAGTATCTTGTGCCATCTTGGATATCATTTTTAATACAACAAAGTGTGCAAATTGTCCATCGATTTGATAATTATTGATAAAAATGTCGATATTTTGGTGGGATCCTGCCTCAAGTGTATGCTTGAAGCAAAAGTCGTTCGTCAGCGCTGAGCTAGCATTAACTCAGTAGTAATTGTTTTTAATTTGTATGGATATGTTTTTTCATAATTTTTCACCGAGAGGTAACATTGATGAATGCTAATTGAATTCCAAGTCCTAGACCTTGAATTTTCTATAAGCTTATAAACTGAGCTGCAATGATTTATTTATTATTTATTTACATATTTATTTATTTAATGTCTATCCTATTCAGTTATAAAAATTAAAAACTGATTTACAAAGGATTTAAATCACAAGCAATGGCACACCGTGATTTACAGATACTTGATAGATAAAGAAAGATAGGTAGACTTTATTTTGTACATTGTACATTCAACATAAGGGAAATTAACCAGTGAATAACTAAGTCTATAAAACTAACAAAAACAGACTTGAGATTTTCTTAGTTTGACGCTTCACTGCTGCTCCCCTCCATCGCTATGTGACCACCCTTACCCCCGTGACAACCCGACAATCATATCATATTTATTCATTTCATATTATTACACTATTTATAATTATAATCACTAATCAGTCATATTTGTTATTCTGGGCGGAGCTTTTAAACTATGTCAAACTTGAAATATCTTCACTCTACCTGGTAGATTGCTTTTTGTAGTCAATTTCTTTCTATAGGAAATGAATTAATTTGTAAATATACTTAATTTTCTAACTTAACAAGACTTATTCCATCCTGCCAAACTTAAGCTCACCTAGGTTCGTGAAGCAGTTCATTTAGCGCCCACTGAATAGATTGAGCGGTCACATTACTGAACTGTAATGAAATTCCGAATCCCAGGTATTGGATCCTTTTTACGTTCACAAACTGATCGGCATTGATTGGAATTCCAAGCATTGGCACACCGTGATATACAGCCTCTTGAAGACTTAACTTTCCTCCGTGGCTTAAGAACACGCGTACATTTGGGTGTGCTAAAACAAAGGGATCACGTTGTTGGCTTGAATTTGTACAAAGTATTGGCAATACCTCGTTATAGCTCTGACTATCCGAGATGCTCAGATCGAGTTGAACCATTGGGGAGCCGGGTTAGGGCCGGGTAACGGGAACGGCCGGGGTTACCCAGGGCACTTATCTGGGTGTGGGACATTTTCATTGATTAGATTTAAACGGAGTCGGTCCCATAAAGCGCCCGTGGTCTAGCCCCATCGCAACCAGTACCCAGTATACGGCCCCCAGTCGATTCCCACCACAACCATATCATTTGTATAGTATCGTCCCGATGACCCTCAGTGCAATTTCAATATTTATTAAACCCTCCCATTGAAGAATCGCTCCTGAATGTGAACATTTTCATAGGGAAAACTTTTGAAATTACACTTTAGACCCTCTTTATTGCTTCTGTAAGTGACGTCTGGACGTCGTCATTTCCATAATTATTTTAATACTGCTAGTTAGTCGAACTGTAGTAATAATTTGTAGTAGTAATTTGAATTTAAAATCAGCGTTTTTTAAATGGCACCATTGGGGTTCCTCCCTAGGGAACATTTTGATTGGCTCCACTTCTAAAATCACACAATATGCCCTGCAAAGTTAAGTATTTTGTATTAAGGGCTCACTTCATTGATACCGAACAAATCTGGGAAGAATTGTGCGTTAGAAAACACACAAATGCAATTTTCTAACGCCTTCTAGACATTTCCAATCTATTTGTAAAACAAATAGTCTACATATGATCCCCAAGTTGACACAAACCTAGAATATCGCTCTGCGGAGCCCACTTCATCAGCCTCACATTAGCAGAGAGTCCCGGGATGTTGGTTTGACCACATATCCAAATGACACGCTGCTTCAATGCTGAGAACGCCTCGAGCAGAGCGTTCTTCTGAGCTTTGGGCATGTGAAGACCTCCAAGCATTGACCCCAGACTGAAGAACACCGCTCCCTCCGTAGCTTCGTCCAAGTACTTTTTCAGATCCTAAATTAGACAAGTCATGTAAGAGTTTACCAATTTAGTGCAGTTACTTTGAAATATCATTAATTTTATTCAAACAATACCATAAACATAATATATTTTTATTTTACCAAGCACATGTCACAAGGTTTAATATTTTTCCTTTTCCGCTATTTTATTTTGCCGATGATGCCGATGATTGGCCGCTACATTATTATGCAGTATTATTTGGAGCAGGTTTTTCGTAGTTTGCAAACGTTCTTTCTTTTTCACAGTCTTGTGTAAATTACTTTTTAAAGTTACTTTTTTACTTTTTTAATTACTTTTTAAGTAAGTAATTTCGTTATTGCATATGTCTTATACTATGTATTATAAATGTAAAAACAATAAAAACATGTATAATACATAGTATGAGTTTCACATTGGAGTAATGAGTAAATTAACATTTTAACTTTAAAAAGTAATTTACACAAGACTGTGAAAAAGAAAGAACGTTTGCAAATATTGTTTTGTGCACGGAATAAATTAGAAATGCATACTGGAACATAAGCTACATCAAAATTGTGTTATTTTAAGATCATACTTAAGTATACAGCATACTAGTACATAATAGTACATAATATTGTACTAGTAAGTGTTGTCAACGTAAGCAATATAAAGCAATAAGTTAGCAATTTGTTGTACCGCAAGTTAATAATTTAATAAATTAACCCGTAATTGTTCAGAAATTGTAAAGAAGGTAGGCCTATACAACAACGCTCTACTAATAATTTCGTTACAATAACGCGTTACGTCCCTTATTTTACGACCCAAGACTGATTTTTTAAAATGTACATTTTGGTAACCTATAATATTACTTATTAATAATTTGAAGTCATTAGAAAGGTAAATTCAGGTTTTAGTTTTACTTTTGTATTTATGTCTGTGATTTAATAAAACCGTAAATGCTCTAAGTTTCTTCAGTATGCTTGCTAATGCACATATACGTTATACATTGTTTAATGCTACGGTTGGCCATAGTAGTAAAATAAGTAATAATTTGGTACATCAGAAGTCTTCCTCAGCAAGTTGAATAAGATTGCTGTGAGGTGGTGCCAAAGCCACCAGAAACAAAGTAAAAAGCGGCAAACGGATTTCTCTCAATTAAAAACATGACTGCAATGCACCGATACAGGTGGCTCAGCGGTAAGACGAGATACTCTAATTCAGGAGGTCGTCGGTTCGATACGGTCACCGGCAGTCCTGGCTGAAGGTATTTCTGAGGTTTTCCTCATTTACAAGGGAAATACTGGGATTGAATCATAGGCCTACTATTAGCCCTCGGACATTCCTTCCAAACTATTCAAAATACCAAAATACCTAGTTAGTCACCCGACGAGGGACATGGACTGTCCCTTGGCAGGTTTTCTACGAAAAATTATTAAATTATTATGACAGCAGCGCATGATTTAATAATTCTTCGACCCGGCACCTCCACCAAGACATTATTAAATTACGACAGCAGCGCATGATTTAATTACACTACGACCCGACACCTCATCCAAGACATTATTAAATTACGACAGCATTCATGATTTAATCACACTACAACCCGGCACCTCCACCAAGACATTATTAAATTATGACATCGCATGATTTAATCACACTACAACCCGGCACCTCCACCAAGACATTATTAAATTATGACATCGCATGATTTAATTACACTACAACCAGGCACTTCCACCAAGACATTATTAAATTATGACATCGCATGATTTAATTACACTACAACCCGGCACCTCCACCAAGACATTATTAAATTATGACAGCAGCGCAAGATTTAATTACACTACGACCCGGCACCTCCATCAAGACATTATTTAATTATGACAGCAGCGCATGATTTAATTACACTACAACCCGGCACCTCCACCAAGACATTATTAAATTACGACAGCAGCGCATGATTTAATTACACTACGACCCGGCACCTCAACCAAGACATTATTAAATTACGACAGTAGCGCATGATTTAATTATACTACGACCCGGCACCTCAACCAGGACATTATTAAATTACGACAGTAGCGCATGATTTAATTACACTACGACCCGGCACCTCAACCAGGACATTATTAAATTACGACAGTAGCGCATGATTTAATAACACTACGACCCGGCACCTCAACCAGGACATAATTAAATTACACAGCAGCGCATGATTTAATAACACTACGACCCGGCACCTCTACCAAGACATTATTAAATTACACTACGACCCGGCACTTCCACCAAGACATTATTAAATTACGACATCGCATGATTAAATCACACTACGACCCGGCACTTCCACCAAGACATTATTAAATTACACAGCAGTGCATTGTTTAATTACGCTACGACCCGGCACTTCCACCAAGACATTATTAAATTATGACATCGCATGATTTAATTACACTACAACCCGGCACTTCCACCAAGACATTATTAAATTACACAGCAGCGCATGATTTAATTACACTACGACCCGGCACTTCCACCAAGACATTATTAAATTACATCAGCGCATGATTTTATTACACTAAGACCCGGCACTTCCACCAAGACATTATTAAATTACGACAGCAGCGCATGATTTAATTACTCTACGACCCGGCACCTCCACCAAGACATTATTAAATTACGACAGCAGCGCATGATTTAATTACACTACGACCCGGCACTTCCACCAAGACATTATTAAATTACGACAGCTGCGCATGATTTAATTACACTACGACCCGGCATTTACACCAAGACATTATTAAATTACGACATCGCATGATTTAATTACACTACGACCCGGCACCTCAACCAGGACATTATTAAATTACGACATTAGCGCATGATTTAATTACTCTACGACCCGGCACCTCCACCAAGACATTATTAAATTACACAGTAGCGCATGATTTAATTACACTACGACCCGGCACCTCCACCAAGACATTTTTAAATTACGACAGCAGCGCATGATTTAATTACACTACGACCCGGCACTTCCACCAAGACATTATTAAATTACGACAGCAGCGCATAATTTAATTATACTACGACCCGGCACCTCCACCAAGACATTATTAAATTACGACAGCAGCGCATGATTTAATTACACTACGACCCGGCACCTCCACCAAGACATTATTAAATTACACAGTAGCGCATGATTTAAAGTCGATCGATGAAGTGAACTACCCATCCAATACAACAACTAAACTATTCAAATTAAATGGACATGAAAAAATACTTTTTTTTATTCTAAATTATGAATTTCAAGAATTATTACATATGAGTAGCATTTAATACTGAACTTCTTGAAATTATATATTTTTTTTATTAATAAAGTTTATTTATAGTTTCTAATTTGAGTAGATTTGACGGAAAATTGACACACCAACGCGAATATCTCGAAAACGGATCGCGTTCGATCATCTTTTTCAAACGTATTCATGTTAGTCATGAAGTTATCTACATTTAAGACGAAAATTTGTTACAATATATTACTTTTTGAAGGTGCTACGCAAAGTTATACGATTGAAAGTGTAGGTTTTTGTTCAGTTACAATGTATAACATAGGGAATTCCAACGCATTTCAACACTCAATAAATAAAAAACTAATAGCGGTAGGTGCATATTTTTTTCTACAATATTCACAAGCGTAATCTCAACTTGCATTACATACAATTTGAATGATTTATATTACATGTGCAGTTATCATCGATCGACTTTAATTACACTACGACCCGGCACCTCCACCAAGACATTATTAAATTACGACAGCAGCGCATGATTTAATTACACTACGACCTGGCACCTCCACCAAGACATTATTAAATTACGACAGCAGCGCATGATTTAATTACACTACGACCACGCACTTCCACCAAGACATTATTAAATTACGACAGCAGCGCATGATTTAATTACACTACGACCCGGCACCTCCACTAAGTCATTATTAAATTACGACAGCAGCGCATGATTTAATAACACTACGACCCGGCACCTCCACCAAGACATTATTAAATTACGACAGCAGCGCATGATTTAATTACACTACAACCCGGCACCTCCACCAAGACATTATTAAATTACGACAGCAGCGCATGATTTAATAACACTACGACCCGGCACTTACACCAAGACATTATTAAATTACGACAGCAGCGCAACATTTAATCACACTACGACCCGGCACTTCCACCAAGACATTATTAAATTACGACAGCAGCGCATGATTTAATTACGCTACGACCCGGCACTTCCACCAAGACATTATTATATTACGACAGCAGCGCATGATTTAATTACAGTACGACCCGGCACTTCCACCAAAACAGTTACATGAGAGCAACTGCAACTGAATCCATCCATGCCCAAGCTATAGGGTCTGTATTCACAAAGATACTTAAAGCCTAGGTTGCCGTAGTTATGCAAATCTCAGTGATAAAAATTATGTCTAATCTTGGTTGGCAGGAACATGAAAATATATATAGAACTTAAAGTATCAATAATACAACTTATAATATTTGCATACTATATTATGCATCTGGCCTCAATAAAATAAACTAATTGAAAATATATGTTTCTATCAAAACGTAACTACAGTGAATTGTCAAAATTGTTTGCTTTTTAGAACAACGTATTTGTAATGTGTAAAGCATTTGATTTCAATTTTGATTCAAACATTGCTATTGCATTCGAATTCTTCGGGCCAACCATTCCACAAATCATTAAACATATACATAGCCAACGCGTTATGTCATCTCCTCATGCCCAACTACTCAGAAGAAACGCAGCATTCAATACTTACGAGTGGACATTTATCATCATCTGAGATGTGATGTGGGCATATTAAGTATACTTTATAAGCTTCGAAATTCCGTCTATAAATTTTATTCCTTAGAAATTATGTTTACATTTTCTACTATTCATAGGTTGCACGTACGTCACATCTTTGCGCGTGGCGGCCACATCTGTGATCAAACTTTGACGTTGCCATGAAGAAACAGTTGAAGGCTGTTGTGGTAGAACACATAAACTCTTCATTCTTTAAAATCCAGCCTGCTTTCTTAAATAATTTTTGAATGTGTGGAATTTTTTTATTTTGTATTAATTATATTTATTTTTAAAATTCTTAATTATGCTTATTTATTGAATTTCAATAGTATTTGACAATGATCTAGGATTGTTTCTCCTCGATTGTGTCGCAATCATGGCCGCTGTGACATCACGTGGGAACTATGAATACAAACAGTTTACATTTCCCTATAGCACAGTCCCTTCTATACTTGATAGTATTCTTGTGTTGAGTGATTGAACTTACATACCAGACTTAAGTCTAAAAACTAGATACTATGTTAAAAAATAATCTACATATAACTTAACTCGAGCTGTTCGATTATATTTCAAGCTCGATTTTATAATATTTTATTTAAACATGAATTAAGCAATATGGTTTTGGCAAGGCAATAATGTTGGAAGTGTCTAGTGTATGAGCAATATAATGTCGGGTTTTGGGGGGTGGGGTCACAGAAAAATGCGGGGTGCTGCATTGTAGTGGTAAGGATCCCTTCAAGACCAACGAGCCATGTTCCCAAATAAACCATTGTTTACAAATATTTGACGTTATCGGTCGTTTCACAATAAAATGGGGAGCAGAACAAATCCACCCTCTGTATGGTGAACATACCTGTGTTAATGTCCTTGGTGTCTTGATGTGCATCCCTCCTACTTCGATTACATTCGGTAAGTACGGCCTTGCATAGCTGAGATTTACATCATTGTTTATCAGTAACAAAGCGGTCTTACTTTGTATCTTAGTAATGTACTCAGGGGTACCCGAATGATTGAAATACTTTCTAACTAACCAATCTTGTATTGGCAAGAAGAAAAACCTTCTCATAAATTTGAGTGACAAGTGTGATATAGAACTGGACGCTCTCTGGAATAACGTCATGCGCTCAGTGAAGACATGCTGGATACACGGGACGTAGGCATACGGACTGGGGTTACCCACGATGTCCAGTATTTGAGGTGTTAGGCTCTGAGCGTGGATGCCTATCAGATGTGCTTTGGGAAACTTGTGAGCAAAACCTAAGAAACATTCTGACACCTCCATTTCAATGATTAAAATATCAAAGTCGACGTCTTTTGAGTGAATGAGCTGTTGCACTTGTTCGTTTTCAAGATAATGTTGACACAATCTTATCGTCAAGGACATGACGAGCGTTGCTACTTTGTGGCTTGCGTGAAAGTTTTGTATACCAGATTCTTCTTTGACAAGCTCGTCTGAAAATTTAAAGATCATGTTTTAGAACTCGTGTTATAAAACACGAAACAAATTATAATATGATCGGTAAAATGGTCTGGCTATCAGAATTATACCACTGAGTTTAGAAGGACACCTTCTAAACTCAATGATTATACTGCTGTCATGCTTCATGTCCTGGCCGGTTGTTTTCTGCTGTATATTTAGATTAGTCGAATTGGCTCTGGATGAACATGAAAGCTTGGTCGTCTCAAAACAAGCCATCTTATTATTTTGTTACATTTTGTTTGTAGCTATATCATCATTCAAAAGCACACGATATCTTAATCTAATCAATTGATCTTTCTAGATGTTTTCTATTATTTTAATACGATTTCTCATAGTGGCTAAAATGCACGGAAAAAAACAGTATTGTTGGATTAGCAATATAGGTTTTGTTAATAAGTTTATGGCTGTTACAACAATATGAATTGCAGCTTCAACAATCTCAGTTGTTACTACAGCAAAAGGTGTTTGCTAAAACAACAATTCAATTCTTGTTAATACGTTATTGCTAGTATTGCAATATTAATTGTTGCCTTAACAATAATACGAATCGTAATATGGTAAATGTACTGTGTTGTTATTGCAGCAATACCGTATAGGTGTAGCAACAAGATAACCTGGCCGCTCCTACAATATTGTGTTGTAGTAACAACAATACAGGATCCGCATAATAACAAGTCATGTCTTGAACAGCAATACAGTATAGGTGTAGCAACAAGATAACCTGGCCGCTCCTACAATATTGTGTTGTAGTAACAACAATACAGGATCCGCATAATAACAAGTCATGTCTTGTTAAAACAGCAATACAGTATAGGTGTAGCAACAAGATAACCTGGCCGCTCCTACAATATTGTGTTGTAGTAACAACAATACAGGATCCGCATAATAACAAGTCATGTCTTGTTAAGACAGCAATACAGTCAGGGGCGTAGCGAGGGGGGGGGGGGATCAGGGTGTTCGATCCCCCCCCCGAAAAAAAAATTATTTTAAAAACGCAATTATACTCCTATTTGTAGATTATAATTACAATTATTATTCCATTGAAAAACCTTTTTCTCGGATAGTTATAAATCCAATGCTTCTAATGGGTCCGAAACAAATTACAGTATGTCGGCTGCAAACTACTCTGTATTCTGGAAAAACATACATCCAGCCGCTCCCCCACCCTCCTTCTCCAATGTTTTTTAAGGGCTACCCATCCTGGAATGACTAGGACAGTCCCGTTTTTGAAGGGAATGTCCCGTGTCCCGACTTCACGCTACCTGGACGACAAAAATTCCGGTTTTGAGAAACGTTTACACTACATCTAAAAATTAGCAAAACGAATCAAATTCGCCTTAAAACTAGTTTTTGGCACCTAAAATTAACAGCCTTCAAAAAAATTTGCGCCTTCGGCGAAATTGCCTCCGGCGGCTGGGGCTTTGCCCCAGACCCCAGCTTATCCACGCCACCTCGTTTTCGGAAATAGTCATCCCCCCCCGAACCAAAATCCTGGCTACGCCCCTGAATACAGTATAGGTGTAGCAACAAGATAATCTGGCCGCTCCTACAATATTGTGTTGTAGTAACAACAATACAGGATCTGCATAATAACAAGCAGTCTTGGGGAAAAGCGCGCTGAAAGTAGCGCGCTACTTGCAGCATGCTACATTTATTAGAAGCGTGGCTTGAAGCGCGCTACAATTGTTTTCAATGTAGTTGTAGCGGAAGCATGCTACATTTTGTGCGTAGCTGTAGCGTGAAACAAGCGCACATATTTCGCTACTGGAAAATTTTAAAATCGGGAGCGTTATAAGTAGGCTATTCCAATTTGTTTTCTATAATGTTGTTGACATTACAGTGAAATCAAAACATCCCTCGCTTTGACGCAGTTTTTTTTGTCCCTATGGCCTCGTTCCGATAGGTCATTGTACGGTAGGAATCTCCCCCCTCCCCAACCCCTGTCCCAAAACTGCAAAAGCAAGTTTGCCACCCTCGCCTCGGGCTCCAACGGTACCATCTCTTGACAATAGTGTTGTCCGCAGCCTCTTCTCTGTCCAGCGGTCAGTGTCTTGTGTTGAAGGGTGAAGTGAGATACAGTACGACTGCGAGTGAGCGTTGTGTTTACTACGTCTAACGCCCTGTGCTGTGCTTGTGATTTTTTTGTTTTTAATTGTGATATTTTTATTTTTGTGTAAATATTTCGCTATTTACGTTACATTGACCATGTCTTCTGATGAAGAAGAGTCTGAGTGTTGTGAAAATGTTAAATCTTTGCCGTGGCCGGCATACGAAAAGTATTTTGCATACAAGGGCCCAGGCAAAGAAGCAGTGTAAAATGTGCATCCCGAAAGTGAAAACCATTTCGGTGTCGGCATCGTCGTCATACAACATCCGCATGCACGTAAAGGTAAGTGAAACAAGTTCAAGATATCAGAATCTGACGTGCGGCCAACGTGACGTAATTGTAGCGAAAATGTAGCGCGCTTCATTCTGAAAAGAGCGCGAGTTTAGCGACGCTACTTTTTTAATTATTGCTGTAGCGAAAAAATAGCATCACTATTTTTTCAAGAAAACTAGCTGTAGCGGAGGCATGCTTCTTTTTAAAAGTAGCGTCCCCAAGACTGAATATAATATTGTACGAAAGGCAAGCTTGCCTTGTTGCCACACACATCCAGTATTGTTGTCTTAACAATGTAATATTGTACGAGCGGCAAGCTTGCCTTGTTGCCACACACACACATCCAGTATTGTTGTCTTAACAATGTAATATTGTACGAGAGGCAAGCTTGCCTTGTTAATTGCCACACACATCCAGTATTGTTGTCTTAACAATATAATATTGTACGAGAGGCAAGCTTGCCTTGTTGCCACACACATCCAGTATTGTTGTATTTACAATATAATATTGTACGAGAGGCAAGCTTGCCTTGTTGCCACAAACATCCAGTATTGTTGCAACTACAATATAATATTGTACGAGAGGCTAGCTTGCCTTGTTGCCACACACATCCAGTATTGTTGTCTTAACAATATAATATTGTACGAGTGGCAAGCTTGCCTTGTTGCCACACCTATTTGGTATTGTTGTCTTTACAATATTGTTTTGCTGTAGTAACAATTATTTCTTGTTGGCCTAGCAATATTAGTCTAACGATACATTTATTGTGTCCACAACAATACAGATGGCCGTCCCCATAGTGGTCTGAAAGTATTGTTGAGGACACAATAATTCTCGTTAAGCCAACAATATTTTTCTTTCCGTGTGTGTACATGAAATCGGTTTTCAAACTATCAATCCAGCTTATAAACCATTATTATATTAAACTCATTATTATTAATTTGTGAAATTATAAAAAATTGTCACGTTCATATCATCATATTCATCATCATTCATCATCATATTAATCAATGAATATTTTCCCCGACAAGTGAGGCCGGAAATAGATGGATGCATACCCAATCCAAAGAGCGTGGGGGGGCACAGCTATATCCGTGTAGTTGGCAAGGGGCTCTTGTTGGGGCTTGGAGCTGATGACCGTAACCTGGTGACCCCTAGCGGCGAGCGCTGTCGTCAGTGCCTCGTAGCATATCACGTGACTCTTCGACACGCTCGGGAACACCCCAAGTACCCTCGCTGCGTGGCCGCTGAGACACAGGGTTGCCACCATCATCACACACCTCACGATACAGACCTGGGAGTAGGCGTCCAAAATAATAACTAGCCAAACTACCTCACGATTCGTTAATTTAATACACATTACATACGACACATTGTTTATATTATGTAACTAATTGAACAAATGTTGGATTCAATTCTAATTTGATTATTTTGTGTCGGCTTACTCGACCATCGGAATCATATCTATTGTACTTGGCGAGGGTTGTTATAAGGGGAGTCCAGCAAGGGAGGACAGGAGAGGGCCCGGAGGGGGGAGGGACAGGGTCTCCTTTTGTCACCTCTTACGACTGGCAGAGTAGCATCGTTCAATTCTCAACCAATTAGTGCAACCAAATTTAGTTGAGTTTGAAATTTGGGAAGTGACATTAATTTAAAGTATGGCTTTCTACATAGGAATTCATACAAGAACTTTTCGTTAATTTGGGTGCATGCACAGCTTGGTGATACAAAATAGGAATACACACCATGTCCTTGCTATGTTAATGATATCGGGAGGCCTGATCTCAAGTTACTGTCAACAATAATAATAATACGCGCTTAGAGATTGCACAGTTCAGCTTTGGTAAAAATAGATGCAAATTTAAATTGTTATTACCTCCCTTATGGCTGATTTTGTTTCCACAAATACACAAATAACATAAAAAGAGTGATAATGTATGGTTTATGTTCGCATCTTCAAAATGGCAATCAATATAAAAAATTTCGAATAATATCATCAAGATCTACGAATATTATGAAAAAAGAGTTGAGAATGTATTACTTTGGGATCAAAATGACATAAATTGAGATATTATTGACATTGACTAATTTCACGCAAACACAATCCATACGGCGTCCATGAATAAAGAACGCACTGTGTGTCAGTGAGCCACCTATACCGCATGTTGTCGGCACATGGTCTATTTCTGAATTTGTATATTTGACGATTTATTAGAATCTATATTTTATAAATACATTTTTCTAAAATCTTTGAAACTTGAAGTAATAATAAAGTATTAATTAAAATTGGTTTTAACATTTTATCAATTGGGCCAACTTTCCACGGGGGGGGGGGGGGGGGGGGGGGGGGAGTTGAACAGTAAAACAAAACAATGGTACTATTATAAATCCATGATGAAATTAATCACAGGAACAAAAAACAACCTAAAACATGAATTCTTTACTATCGGTTCTGTGTCAAATGGTTTGTTTGTTTCTTGGACTGTAAAATGTCATGAGAGCGTCCCAATTAGATATACAACAGGGCACGGATTTTGTGTCACTCGTATTTAAACCATTAAATAAATTAAAAACAATACATTTTATTGCTTCCGAATATTATAATATTTAGTTAAAGATAAAGAATAATTAAAGCTGCCCCCAACTCACCATACTCGTGTCGTAGAGCCTGGTTGTAGTTGAACAAAAGATCTGATCATTGATTCTGATGAATAATGCAACCTGACCCAGCTGTGTCTGATCACGAGGAGAATAATGGAAGGTGACATTTTTTAACCAAGAATTACAATTTCAAATGTGATTAGATAGGTCTACGTTTAAAAGACGCCTTGAAGCTTATCGTAGCGTGTGTGACACCACGTGACCCGTGTTGTAGGTTGAAGTTGCAACACTAAGCTACAATACCAAGATGGCTGGCGTAAGAGTGACTCATCATGAGATATAGGGGTTATGAGTATAGTCGGGTACTTTCAACTAACAAGGTTTTTACTCAATTGCAGATTTTAGAGGGGACTTGCGTCAAAGAGGCTTTTATGTATATTTTTATATTTGGTAATACTGTGGTATACTTATGTAATTGTGTATGCATTACTATAGTTTGAGTGAAATATGTAGTTATTTTAACACTCCGGCCATGATGTATAATGGGTCTATAACGCAAAATTTACAAATAAACCTAGACGTAACAATTGTTTATAAATGGACCATTATGATTGTGATATTATGAGAAATATGCTTAGGCTAAACATGTGTTCTACAATTTTTGTGAAATGGAAAAAACTATCTCCACACATTTTCGATCCATAATCCGATCCGTGATCCGATTTCTATCCGTAGCACTAAAAACACACTCTTTTATTTCTTCTTGAGGAAAGTAGCCTAATGCAGATAAATATAATCAATTTAGGGCCGGATGCAGAGCATGGGCGTCGCGAGGGTGGTGGGGTGTAAGAAGGTGTACTTTCCCTCCCCCCTAAATTTCAGGAATGTTTTAAAATTAACCGCTAAACATAAATAGATGTGTTGCAAATTTTAATTTCATTCGTCAGAAGTCAGAACCTATTTTAACGTCGCAAAATGGGTTAAAAAGTGTTAAAAATTCAAACATTTACCTTCGGTGGGGCTAACTGGGAGGTTAACTTCCCAGACCTCCGTAGAACAACCGAATTATTATTGTTGATTTGTCTTCCCCCCCCCCCCCCCCCTCCCCCCCTAGAAAATTAGAAAATATGTTGGCAACGCCCATGATGCAGAGTCTGTACTTGTAACTAGACTTGACTTTATCGTCAAGGCTATTTTATGGAAAATATCATGTAATGTACAACATTCCTTAGCAACAAAGTGTTTCGGCCACTTAAAAAGCAACCTTAAACTGAAAAAAAAAAAACGAAAGAGAGCGTTTTTTCCGCTGGCAGCAGAAAACAACTCAATTGTTTACAGTATTTGGTTATAACTCCCCTAATTACAATCCCTGCCGTTAGGTGTTCGTGTTCTGTACGGTGCCGACGGATTAGTTGTGCATGCGAACACGTAGCCCAGCAGATTCCTCGCACATGCTTCCCACCTCCACTCTTACCGCGACACAGCGGAAGAAACACACTACACAAACACGATGAAAAGGCTAAAAACAGGGGGAACTCCAATGGTTACTTTGATCTTCTGGAGTAACGCGCGAGTATGCAAACCTTGGACCAATGTTAAAATCAAGAAAATGCGTCTGTGTCTTTTTGGACCGGTGTCGGTCCACGGACCCCCATTTGGGAGCTACTGAGCTAGACCACTTCATATAAGTGTGTGGGCTCGAACGCGCACGCCAAAACCTTGGGTACCCAACAAACATGATACTGCGGGACCCGTGCGGGAAAGTCAAGGGATGTGCGGGTTAACTGCAGGAAACGGGAAGATCTGGGATGTGCCGGTCAGGGCCTGCGAGGGAAGGCTTAGGGACGTCCCGCATCTGGGAAACTCACGGGATATCCCTCACGGGAAGCGCAAGGGAATGTTAAGGGATGTCCCTGTCTGGGAAAGTCACGGGACTTCCCGTACGGTGAGCGCTTGGGAATGATAAGGGACGTCCCGTGTATAGGAAAGTCACGGGACGTCCCTCACTGGAAGCGCGAGGGAAGGGTAAGGGACGTCCCGTGTACGGGAAAAACATGGGATAACCCACATAGGATCCCGCGAAGAAAGGGCAAGATTTGGAAAAGATGTTTTTGTTACGTACGTCCGGGTAAACCATATAATTCTTTGTTCTTTATCTTTATCTTTTGATTGACGATAGATACCAATGATTTATTCGAGTATTTATTCGCTCTATACAACATTCAAAATTCCATTCACAAGTTAAAGTCCTTCATAACCATGAATAAGTAAATAAATGTATTAATAAAACCCATTTTATATTTCTAATAAATCCAAGTAGTTACAGAAATGGGTGTTGTTGGTAGTTTGGGGGACTTCTGGTTAGTAGTTGATAGTATACTTTCTAGAAATGTATTGTTTATTATTTTTTCCGTATTTGGCTTTCGATGGTTTTGATATGGTACGTTACATCAAATATTATTGTTAAAACGTTTTATGAATGGTATTACGATACGTCACAGTGATAATCAAAAACATACTGATGATCGAATTGAGAAGATGAAGTAAATTAAGTTGTTAGATAAGGTAAGTATGAAACTATGAATACTATTATGATAATGCTGTTGATATGAAAATTGTGT
This sequence comes from Isoperla grammatica, assembly GCA_945910005.1. NCBI lineage: Eukaryota > Metazoa > Arthropoda > Insecta > Plecoptera > Perlodidae > Isoperla > Isoperla grammatica. The sequence continues at coordinate 1,205,792 of OX246738.1, read as the reverse complement.
TTCGTAATGACAACGGCATAGGGGGAGGGATTTATACCTGTTTTGAGTATTTTCCAGAAATATTTAAAATTACAGATGTTACATAGAATCAATGGATTTTAAATAGGCTAGCTGGTAATCACTCGTCTGCAACTATCTATTGTATTTGTATTGGTTCTTCATTTACCGATAAGACAACGAACAAATTAATTGAATTCAATGAACGATTTGAAGATTACAAAGTTTCCATGTATTATTGTAAAAATGTGTCGCTGAAGCTTAATTTCAAATTTAACAACATCATGCACCCGACATTATAGCTAACTGTTATACCTCATATCTATACAATATGAGTATGATATACATTATAGAAGTGGTAATAAATAAGGTAAAAAAGTAACTTCTCAATATACGTCTACTGTAAGGAAGTATTGTTTACGTCCTATTCAGTTCGAGAAAGTGAGACTAGTTTCAGTATGCACAACCTACAATGCATCGTACGCAAATTCATTATGTTAATTTAAAAGCTCAGTTTAAAAAGTAACTTTGGTGCTTATAAACTGTAAGAAAACTGTAATGACAAAGGATACCGCACTATGAAGAAAGGCTCTCTTTGTATTGTTATTATGTGTTGTGGTATTGCTTATGTAGCTGATGATAACCGTACTTAATTCGACCACCACCGATAAGAAATTACAACGTGTTCATTCATTATCTATGCTACAAGTCCTACTAAGCTTTGTAATACGGTGCCGCTCGCTATAGTGGTGATAAGATTCGGGCGGAGTGGGGTGGGAATCCCACCGTGGTAAGCAAAACAGTCCAAAACACTGACTGGACTACACAACAAGTTTATACTTCGTGGGTGTTAGACGTTACTTATACGTGTGCTATCATGTTCTTTCGTGAAAAAATAAAATAAGTTAGGGCTTTATTAGTATCATAATCTTATTGCGATTTTTTTTTAATCCACTGAATATTGATCCGTGTCGTGGAGTGTGTTTGTGTGTGAGTGTGTGTGGTCGGAAGAAAGGAAATAAGAACAAAACTGACTGGCAACGGTATATTGACGACTCGTGTTTTTAAAACGAAAAATAGGATTCAACTTCGTTACGGACAAGTTCATTATTATAAAAATCACGTGAAGACGCAATTGTTCCTGAAAATCAAGAATACGAAGGTAGGTTTCTTCTAAGTTCGTATTCATATTTTCAAGATTCTATCAAATATTATATCTTCAAAATCCTGTTGTGTTTTTGGGTTGCTTTGCTAACACGGTTTCGTTCACTTTAACATCAGGCTGAAGACCGAAGTTGAGCTATTCGATCGGAAATTACTAATTTGGTTGGACGAATGTATATCGAATTTTATTTACTTCTAATAATAATTGTATTACATTTTGCTTCAATATTTTCCTTTTTTTAATATAACCTTAGTTATAGGTAAATAAAAATACATACATACAAGGAAGCATACAATCTAAAATAAATATGCATTGATTGATTAATACGATGATCTAGACTAGACAGGGATCTAACATAATTTAGTAGTATAAAAAATAGTTACGGCTGTGGCTTCGTCTCACATACTTTGCTTATCAAAATATATCTTTTCTGGCAGGATTTTAACTAGCCAGAGTCGACAACTATTCGCTTAAGTTCAATCTTTGCAAACGCGCCGTTTGAATAAGGATTTGGTTTGATTAGGAAATGGGTTCGATGTTCCATTTTGGTGTGTACTAACAGGTAATATGTGCTCGTATAAATTAAATTAAAAATTATACTACATGACGGAAATCATCAAAACGTAGGACCAATATCTTGTGACTAGTCACAAATATAGAATGCCTGCGTAGTTGTTATATATAAGTTGAACAAAACACAAGGAAAAGCAATTATAAACACGTAGGAACAATATCATTTGAGAGCGTGGCTCGTCTGGCTGTGATTGACTATAGGGACAAAAAGTAAAATGCATATATGATGCAATGTAAGTATAGAAAAAAAAACATAAGAAATGTTGATAAAAGAATAGGAGGCTATAGTCCGTGAGCATGTGACGAGTGGTGCGGGGGCCGGGGGTGGCGTGCTCATATTGTCCCCGGTCGTAACAGTCAGTCAGTGGTTCTTTCATTTATGTATACAGAACAAATAACAATTTCATCGGATCGCGTTAAAATAACAGTTTCGTGACGGGACGGATAAACTAGAAAATATTTGTTATTTAGTTATTTTATTTTTTATTTACATGATTTAAATGAAATGGCGCATCTGGCACGCATCGTATAGTCAGTTAAAATTTTAAATTCCTCAAATCCAAGGGGGGCAAATGCCCTTTTGCCCCCCTTGCGGCGCCCATGTTAATACCTACGATAAGCTTTGCAATGAACCTCTGTGTTCTGATTTTTGTTTTTGTTTTTTTTACGAATAAATAAAATGTGTAGACAAAGTTTAAGCACATATAAGAAAGTAAAAATAAGACAATATATTCACAGTCAGTTCAAAACGAGATATTCGTTTATAAAACAAACTGACAATTTTTTTCATTCTACTGCTCTAAAACACACAGCTTATCACTAAAATGACGTTGAAAAATGCATTTTCCGGGGGCCAAACACCCCCGACCCCCCCCCCCCCCCCCCCTCCCCCTTTAAGTTCGGGCCGTCTACCACACACTACAATTTAGGTCTTCACTGGGGGGGAGGGGGGGGAGGAAGAGCGTTGTGAGTGGGTGGTGTGGGTCGATAATAAAAATAGCAATGAATTATTATGTTTTTGTAACAAATTGTCCAAAAGTGTGAATCATATTTCTCACGCTTGCACGCACTGCTTAGTGCATACTAGCGCTTTTCAGCTTGTCTCTTCAGAATTACATAATTTTATTTTGTAAAATAAACAGCAGCACCTAACATAAAAAGCACCTTATAGACATATATCCACTGCCCTCAGATAAAACCTTTTTGTGGTGGTTATTTACACTTTGCCCTCCATTGTGGCTATAAATTGCCATTTGACGGTAAAATAAATAATGGTTCTCTAATCTAGCTAGACCGTTTTTTGATTCTCTATTATTTTTATTGTATTGACGTGAATCCCTTAGTTTTAGCAAATGGGTCTACAAAACCACCATTTATAGCCTTGGACTGTGACTTGATATAGTTTTGTAATTTATCTTTAACTTTATTTTAGTTGCTGTGAGAGCCAACTCCAAAACTGCCCAAGTCAATGACATTGAAAAAATCTTAATATTGTGGCTGGCAAATGCCAGGGATCGTCATTGCGGAAGAACGGGACGCGCAAAGAAGCGGGTCGTTGATGGCAACAAAGGCTGAACCCCCACTCGCAGCCCTCAAATATGTATCGTTATATTATTATTTTCAAGTGCAGAACAATCGAATACGTGACGTTAAAATCGTTATGACTTTTTTTTTTTAATGTTATGCAGTTGCCTATTTATTAATTTTGGATTTTATTATGAAAAAAGAAATGTCAGTTAACCGTTTAAACGTGATTGGTTTAAGGGGTTAGCCTAAATGTTAAGGAATTAACCGTTCTTTCCCATCCATACTTCAGGGTTATAATGTAAATAGTTACTACTGAATATTCTATTAAATTAATTAATTAATTGTATTGTATTGAAATTGTATTAGTAATGCTGTATTGAATATTGTGTAATAGTAATGAGCAAAACATGGAGTAATAACGTGTAAATATATTTATGTTGCTTTGCTTTTGTTCATAATTGCTCATTATTGATTAACACCTCAACTTGCATCTTGTGGATGTAGTAATGTATAACAAACGTGTCATGAATAGCATTTTCCTAATTCGAATAGTTGGTAGATCCGTGATGATGTCTCACTCTGTGTGTATTGAACTTATTTAAACGAGTAGGTACCATAGGCGTGCGCAGAGGTTGATCAATGGGGGGGCACAATAAAGTCCCAATGAAAGTACTTCACGGTGGCGCCAATGGGGGGTGTGGGGGGATGCCCCCCACAAAAAGCTCCGCAGGAGATTTTTTTAAAGGCATGCATTTTTAAACGTGTTTTTAAGCGTATTAGGAGAAGTACAGGTTGTCTGTTCAATGGGTTAGTTTCACACAATTATTTGTGGATATCAGTGATATCATTGTTACAAAGTGAAGGAAGTGGTCAGTCCCACAGCCAAAATCTTGGCGGTAAGGCAACAGTTGATGTTGAGGCCGGTCAGCTGATTCCAACGTCATTCCAATCTAGGACTTAAGGTAATATTAGAACCATTATGTCAGGCGTCAGCATTTTTGTCGCCCATTACGACAGGCACTATCCTGGACCTATTGTTTCCCGGGTCAAACGGGCAAGACAGTTGGAGCCACAGTGACAGTTGGAGGAATATATTTAATATGAGGAAGCTGCTATAGATCCTCTTCTTGTCTTTTACGATCGGCAGGCGTATACTGTATACCCTGGGCCAAATTCTATTTAAAAAAAAAGCTCACCTGTCCTAATGGGGGGGCCGCTGCCCCCCCTTGCCCCCCCCTGCGCACGCCTATGGTAGGTACACATGCTACCCCTTATTGCATGTATATGACTAGGGAATACATACATAGACACATTCTCTATCAGCTCGATCACATAGCACTATAATATATATATATATATATACAGTGTTATTATGCTATAGGCCTATATATACATTATTTTATGAACATTTTATGAAAAAGTGTCTGCTGCAAAAACATGATCTCATGTCGTGGTGATCTATGGTAGTGAGTGTATCAGGGCATTGAACTGTTATTATTTCAGTTTGTGAGGACCTAAAAAAAATATAATAAATAGACCAGTTTGGTGTGTTAAACTTTATACTGGTTCGATAACAATCTTGTTTTCCTTGTTAAGGCAAAGTAGGAAAATAAGAACATGTCACACTTACTACATAACATAATTTTCAGATTCTCCAAAGTAACAGTAATCAATAATTCAGTAACAGTATCAGAGGCATTACATAACAATTGTACATTATTATGTATTTTAGTAATAAAATTCACTTGCACTTTATATAAACATTATTGCTTTTGTTTCTTTATTTTTAAACCCAATTTCCTTGTCTAATAAGAACACTAGGAACTTAATCCAATTTTAGAATCAATTGCTGTATTAGGCTAGAGACTATAATTGCATTTAAAAAAAAAAGAAACTACTGGATTTAATAAAATAGAATTTTGTTGCCAATTGGCTGTACCTATAAATAGATTAAGTTTCACTCCAATGTTCACATTATGTTCATTCCTATCACACCTCGACCACAGATAAATATAATTACTCTACTAATAACAACCATAAAACGCTTATTTGAGAAAAGGGTAAATAAGAAACTAGACTGAAAACTAAAAACTGTGTTACTTTTCAGTTTGTTTCAATGTCATGCACTGATGAGGGGGGTTGCCCCGGGAAGATAGCGGGCAGCCCACTCGGGAAAGCTGCGGGATACTAGCGGGCAGCCCATGCGGGAAAGCTGCGGGATACTAGCAGGAAGATAGCGGGCAATCCGAGCGGGAAGGTTGCGGGATGCTAGTGGGAAAGCTGCGGGATACTAGCGGGCAGCCTGTGCGGGAAAGTTGTGGGATACTAGCGGGAAGATAGCGGGCAATCCGTGCGGGAAGGTTGCGGGATACTAGTGGGAAAGCTGCGGGATACTAGCGGGCAGCCTGTGCGGGAAAGTTGTGGGATACTAGCGGGAAGATAGCGGGCAATCCGTGCGGGAAGGTTGCGGGTTACAAGTGGGAAGATTGCGGGAAGATGGCGTGCAACCCGTACGGGACCCGACATCGGCCAGTAGGACACTTCTAGGCGGGTCCCGTACGGGTTTCCCTTACAGGACCCGCATATGCAATGTGCGGGAAAAGACATCGGGAAAAGTGCGGGAAGGCACCAAAATGTTTGTTGGGTAGTACCGTTGGATCATGGCATCCCCATGCGCTGTAAGCGTTCAGCAAACAGGTTCCATGTCCGTGAAATAGTAAAATATAATATATCCTTGGCCTGGCGTACAGGCGACGTTACTTTAGGCCCAGTTTTTCAATACTCAGAGTGTTAACCAGCTGTTTGGCACAGTTAGCAAAGCAATAAAATGGCATCGAGATAGTTATATCTGAAGATGACACTGACACAACTCGCTGTAGAGTCTAAACAACTCCCTTTCTTTGTAACACTCACAGTAAAATGGGTTTAACACTGTATTTCTTCATTTGCTCTAAAGGGCTCAGCCCGGGATAGCGTTTACGTAGCAAACTATTGCACTCTAGTAAGTAAGTAAGTAAGTAAGTAATAATTTTAATAATTTCTCGTATAGGAATACCCGTTATAGGGTGCACATCAGCTTTACCTGATGTGCCCCTCTTCAGGTGACTAACTAGGTTATTAGGTTGTTTGGATAGCTAGGGAGGAATGTCCGAGGGCTGTTAGTAGGATTCAATCCCAGCATTCGCCTTTACGACTGAGGAAAACCTCGGAGAAAACCTTCAGTCAGGACTGCCGGTGGCCGGAATCGAACCGGCGACCTCCCGAATTAGAGTCTCGCGTCTTACCGCTAAGCCACCTCTATCGGTTAAGTAGGTAAATAAGTAAGTAAGTAAGTAAGTAAGTAAGTAAGTAAGTAAGTAAGTAAGTAAGTAAGTAAGTAAGTAAGTAAGTAAGTAAGTAAGTAAGTAAGTAAGTAAGTAAGTAAGAAAGTAAGGAACTTAGTAAGGAAGGAAGGAAGGAAGCAGCCATCTATCACTCATTAATTGCCAGGCTATCGGGGAAGTTTAGCTGAAGTTCTGAAGTAAAGAACTTTAGCCCTATTAAGGGGAACAACAAATCGACAACTTAATTCCATTATATTTCATAGTATAATTGGTTATCATGTGTACGACAGTATCACGAATATTATTTCATTTCATACGTTTATATATTTTTTCACCCAAATGAAAATCAAATATTAAATGGACACAACATATAGAACATAGATTAACTTTTCTTCTTCATTTCATCTACAATATTTACGTTACTTTTGCGAGTCCACCGGATTACAATTTTGGCCAATATGAAGATGACAAGTAACACAATAATCGGCGATGCAATCAAAACCACTATGTCGAGCAAGAAGTATTGATACCACGGCATGGTGACAGCTTCCACACGGAGGTGATGGGCGCCATTGTGTCTGATGACGTACTCGGTCCAGTATACAGCCTTCTCTAGCGGCGTCTGAAGGTCGTCTCGTAGCTTGTCAGAGGCCAGCCTGGCTAGCTTGCGGTAGCTGCAACACACATGAGAGTGAGACACAACATGTTACTGCTGTGATGCATGACGTACTCGTTCCAGTACACAGCCTTCTCTAGCGGCGTCTGGATGTCGTCTCGTAGCTTGTCAGAGGCCAGCCTGGCTAGCTTGCGGTAGCTGCAACACACATGAGAGTGAGACACAACATGTTACTGCTGTGATGCATGACGTACTCGGTCCAGTACACAGCCTTCTCTAGCGGCGTCTGGATGTCGTCTCGTAGCTTGTCAGAGGCCAGCCTGGCTAGCTTGCGGTAGCTGCAACACACATGAGAGTGAGACACAACATGTTACTGCTGTGATGCATGACGTACTCGGTCCAGTACACAGCCTTCTCTAGCGGCGTCTGGATGTCGTCTCGTAGCTTGTCAGAGGCCAGCCTGGCTAGCTTGCGGTAGCTGCAACACACATGAGAGTGAGACACAACATGTTACTGCTGTGATGCATGACGTACTCGGTCCAGTACACAGCCTTCTCTAGCGGCGTCTGGATGTCGTCTCGTAGCTTGTCAGAGGCCAGCCTGGCTAGCTTGCGGTAGCTGCAACACACATGAGAGTGAGACACAACATGTTACTGCTGTGATGCATGACGTACTCGGTCCAGTACACAGCCTTCTCTAGCGGCGTCTGGATGTCGTCTCGTAGCTTGTCAGAGGCCAGCCTGGCTAGCTTGCGGTAGCTGCAACACACATGAGAGTGAGACACAACATGTTACTGCTGTGATGCATGACGTACTCGGTCCAGTACACAGCCTTCTCTAGCGGCGTCTGGATGTCGTCTCGTAGCTTGTCAGAGACCAGCCTGGCTAGCTTGCGGTAGCTGCAACACACATGAGAGTGAGACACAACATGTTACTGCTGTGATGCATGACGTACTCGGTCCAGTACACAGCCTTCTCTAGCGGCGTCTGGATGTCGTCTCGTAGCTTGTCAGAGGCCAGCCTGGCTAGCTTGCGGTAGCTGCAACATACATGAGAGTGAGACACAACATGTTACTGCTCTATGTGTGATGCATGACGTACTCGGTCCAGTACACAGCCTCCTCTAGCGGCGTCTGGATGTCGTCTCGTAGCTTGTCAGAGGCCAGCCTGGCTAGCTTGCGGTAGCTGCAACACACATGAGAGTGAGACACAACATGTTACTGCTGTGATGCATGACGTACTCGGTCCAGTACACAGCCTTCTCTAGCGGCGTCTGGATGTCGTCTCGTAGCTTGTCAGAGGCCAGCCTGGCTAGCTTGCGGTAGCTGCAACACACATGAGAGTGAGACACAACATGTTACTGCTCTATGTGTGATGCATGACGTACTCGGTCCAGTACACAGCCTTCTCTAGCGGCGTCTGGATGTCGTCTCGTAGCTTGTCAGAGGCCAGCCTGGCTAGCTTGCGGTAGCTGCAACACACATGAGAGTGAGACACAACATGTTACTGCTGTGATGCATGACGTACTCGGTCCAGTACACAGCCTTCTCTAGCGGCGTCTGGATGTCGTCTCGTAGCTTGTCAGAGGCCAGCCTGGCTAGCTTGCGGTAGCTGCAACACACATGAGAGTGAGACACAACATGTTACTGCTCTATGTGTGATGCATGACGTACTCGGTCCAGTACACAGCCTTCTCTAGCGGCGTCTGGATGTCGTCTCGTAGCTTGTCAGAGGCCAGCCTGGCTAGCTTGCGGTAGCTGCAACACACATGAGAGTGAGACACAACATGTTACTGCTGTGATGCATGACGTACTCGGTCCAGTACACAGCCTTCTCTAGCGGCGTCTGGATGTCGTCTCGTAGCTTGTCAGAGGCCAGCCTGGCTAGCTTGCGGTAGCTGCAACACACATGAGAGTGAGACACAACATGTTACTGCTCTATGTGTGATGCATGACGTACTCGGTCCAGTACACAGCCTTCTCTAGCGGCGTCTGGATGTCGTCTCGTAGCTTGTCAGAGGCCAGCCTGGCTAGCTTGCGGTAGCTGCAACACACATGAGAGTGAGACACAACATGTTACTGCTCTATGTGTGATGCATGACGTACTCGGTCCAGTACACAGCCTTCTCTAGCGGCGTCTGGATGTCGTCTCGTAGCTTGTCAGAGGCCAGCCTGGCTAGCTTGCGGTAGCTGCAACACACATGAGAGTGAGACACAACATGTTACTGCTCTATGTGTGATGCATGACGTACTCGGTCCAGTACACAGCCTTCTCTAGCGGCGTCTGGATGTCGTCTCGTAGCTTGTCAGAGGCCAGCCTGGCTAGCTTGCGGTAGCTGCAACACACATGAGAGTGAGACACAACATGTTACTGCTGTGATGCATGACGTACTCGGTCCAGTACACAGCCTTCTCTAGCGGCGTCTGGATGTCGTCTCGTAGCTTGTCAGAGGCCAGCCTGGCTAGCTTGCGGTAGCTGCAACACACATGAGAGTGAGACACAACATGTTACTGCTCTATGTGTGATGCATGACGTACTCGGTCCAGTACACAGCCTTCTCTAGCGGCGTCTGGATGTCGTCTCGTAGCTTGTCAGAGGCCAGCCTGGCTAGCTTGCGGTAGCTGCAACACACATGAGAGTGAGACACAACATGTTACTGCTGTGATGCATGACGTACTCGGTCCAGTACACAGCCTTCTGTAGCGGCGTCTGGATGTCGTCTCGTAGCTTGTCAGAGGCCAGCCTGGCTAGCTTGCGGTAGCTGCAACACACATGAGAGTGAGACACAACATGTTACTGCTGTGATGCATGACGTACTCGGTCCAGTATACAGCCTTCTCTAGCGGCGTCTGGATGTCGTCTCGTAGCTTGTCAGAGGCCAGCCTGGCTAGCTTGCGGTAGCTGCAACACACATGAGAGTGAGACACAACATGTTACTGCTGTGATGTATGACGTACTCGGTCCAGTACACAGCCTTCTCTAGCGGCGTCTGGATGTCGTCTCGTAGCTTGTCAGAGGCCAGCCTGGCTAGCTTGCGGTAGCTGCAACACACATGAGAGTGAGACACAACATGTTACTGCTGTGATGTATGACGTACTCGGTCCAGTATACAGCCTTCTCTAGCGGCGTCTGGATGTCGTCTCGTAGCTTGTCAGAGGCCAGCCTGGCTAGCTTGCGGTAGCTGCAACACACATGAGAGTGAGACACAACATGTTACTGCTGTGATGTATGACGTACTCGGTCCAGTATACAGCCTTCTCTAGCGGCGTCTGGATGTCGTCTCGTAGCTTGTCAGAGGCCAGCCTGGCTAGCTTGCGGTAGCTGCAACACACATGAGAGTGAGACACAACATGTTACTGCTGTGATGTATGACGTACTCGGTCCAGTATACAGCCTTCTCTAGCGGCGTCTGGATGTCGTCTCGTAGCTTGTCAGAGGCCAGCCTGGCTAGCTTGCGGTAGCTGCAACACACATGAGAGTGAGACACAACATGTTACTGCTCTATGTGTGATGCATGACGTACTCGGTCCAGTGCTCATTTAATATGCACCCGGGAGGGTGCGGTTTCGTTTTCAAATACCGACAATCCTCACTGGAGGTTTTTTCGAAGTTTTCGTTAGATGCTATAGGTGAATACTGAGTCCTACTCTGGGAAAGTACTTCAAATCATCACCATTCTCCTCTCTCATGGCTCAGTGCGTACAGCACACGAGGCTCTAATTCGGGAGGCCACTGGCTCGATTTCAGCCACTGGCAGTCCTGACTGAAGTTTTTTCTGAGGTTTTCCTCAGTCACCATGGAAATGCTGGGATTGAGTCATAGTAACAACCCTCGGACATTCCTTCCCAACTATTTCAAGTACCACAACCCATAGTTAGTTAGTCACCTGAAGGGTTGCATGAATTGTTTCTGGACAGGTTTCCTACGTAAAATGATATATTAAAATTAATATTATACCTATTATTTGTTTACCTGTAGATGGGCACATGGTAGCACATCAACTATAACAGAGTTAGAAACTTACCTTGAATTAGATATAATTGTGTTGAGGGCCCATACAATGGACTCGACTGTAACATTTTCCAATTCCAGTTTGATTCCAAATCCCATCTCTTGTGCAAGACGTACGTTCCAGAAATGATCAGCGAATATTGGAATGCCAATGTAGGGTACGCCGTGGTACGCACTTTCCATCATACCAAGGTAGCCTCCGTGCGACAAGAACACTCGGACCTTTGGATGAGCTGTAACAATTTGTCAACAATATAGAGGAGGCATATCAACAGTAAACGCGAGACGAATAATTATGGTGGATTTACACTGATACACCCTTTTTATCAAACTACAAAGATAATGAAATGTTAAAGAAAAATACTTAGCGTGATTTTTTGTCTTCATACAATTCTTGTGCACTTACCTAAAATGTCCAACTGTGGAAGCCATTTTTCAGTCATAACGTTAGGCGGTAGGTGTGTTAGCTCGTCATCCCAAGCCCATAATACACGCTGTTTGAGTTGAGAGAACGCTTCGATGAACACATCTTGGAGAGGTTTTGGTATTAAACGGCTCTTCAAGTTTGAGCCCAAACTGAAGTACACAACCCCATACTCCGCCTTGTCCAAGAACTCTTGCAGCGGCTGCAACAAGAAACCTGACATAAATCCATACTATTTTCAGTAAGGAGATCCGAATGTTGGTGATCTTTGTGTATTATGTGTTTGTGTTTTGAGGGTGATTTCAAAAATGTATAGCTATAAGATGTCCGAAATGATTCAGATTTGGCATGCACAAAATGACGGTATTTCGAAAATTATTTACTATGAAAAAACTGGTAGCGTTCAAGAACTTGCTTTTGGTAACATTAACTTCTTCGGATCGAAAGTACGAGGTAGATTTATTTGATTGACTGGTTGATTGGTCGTATTTAAAACTGAAAGCATACAGAACACAAGAACACAGAAGATCGTGTTAAATAATGTCCCAAGTTACTCAGATATAGTCACGCAATATAATGTGTGCATGCTTGTGCGTGTGCGTGTGTCTCATATTCTGTAGTCTGTTATACGCAATTTCCAATACTCTATTCAATCTGTACTGTAATAAAAAGTAAAGTAACTTTTGAAGTAGGCTATACCTTGTATGAATCAGATTTCGATTGACATCGTGATTTATACTTTTGACAATATGTACATATAATAGTTGTTTTAGAAATTGTGTAGGTTTGTTATTAAACAAATGTCGTTCCTGACGTGCCATAAAAAGAAAGGAAGCTGTAATATGCCCCATACACGCACAGTCTTGCATGGCAGACTTGGTATACAAGTAAATTTTCAGAAAATACGTATTGTGTGTGGGCTGTTGGATGGCTTGTCATGCCAAATGAATGGCATGACAGTTTCAAGCACTGTCAAATACTTTATTGGTTGGACATCAAATCGGTATGCAAGTTGGTGTGGGTATGTGTGTGTGAGAACTTATTATTTCTTTTTGATGATTCTACGGATTTTTCTTCTGTTTTATTAATACTATACAACCATGGATGCATACAACACTGCATCTCTGGCGATGCTTATGCCATTCGAACAACTTTTCAAATGAGACCTAGCCCATAAATCAGATGAAGCCATTTCAGACCACCATTAGTAAAGGCTTGACAGGAAGTTAGTGTGGTGTGTGTGGAGTGTCGTGCAAGTATTGCACGTGAGTCAGGCTGGATAGAGTGTACGTTAGCTCCGTGTGTGCACTGTCTTCAAGGATTATTGCTGATGTACCGTGCAATCGACCCGAAACGTCTAGATTTGTTTATCTATGGACGCGGCGAAACCCGACAGCCAAATTTGAATAATCACTTCGGCCGCGAAAGCGTATACGACAAGTTTATGACATACATCCAATCAAAACATAACGTAAATATATGATTCAAGTTAGATCTAAACGGTCGCTTAGCTCTTAATCTTACCTGCGGTAGTGCCTTACGTGGAGTGATGTGAAGTCCTCCAACATTAATGATAGCAGGCACTGTAGGCTTGGGATAGTCTAACATGTCGTAGTGGGTGAGCAGAAGTAAGGATATGTTCATTTCCAACTCTTTGACGTACGGGATGGTTGTATCGTTGAAATATTTCCTCATTAAAAAGTCATAGCGAGGCAAGAGGACTGTGTATCTTAACAAATTGAAAGCAACCAGTGACGCTGTATTGACAAGTCTTTCTACAAATGTCATACGATCTGAGAACGCAAAGTCAAGACTGGGAACGAATGAGAAAGGCGAAGAGTTACCGACAATGTCCCACATCCAATGAGTACCACGATTGGCGTATATTCCGATGACGGGCACTCGAAATTTGTGCGAGAATCCTAAAAAACATTCGTAAAAAAGTGTTTCGTAAATTATTAGATCGAATTTCTGGTCTTGTGAGTTAATAAGTTCTTGAATTCGAGAATCGCTTAGGAAATATTCACATCTCTTGTTCATCAGATCCCAGTATAAAGCAATTGCTTTGATGGTGGGGGGGTTTCGAAGGTCGTAAATACTCTTGACGTGGATATCTGTAAATAAAGAAACTGGTTTGTAATCGGCATTCAACTCGTCTACTCCATGGGCCATAGAGGGCGCATGAAATGCACAAATGAAACAGGATCTTACGTATGTTTACAAATTGTGAAACTAGAGGGATCAATGAATGAACATCGTCATCATGTACATCAAGAGATTGGAGAGCTGATTTGGATGGCCTGGCACACAAAGTGTATAAACTGAGAGAGATAAAATATTAGGTTAGATTAGATACACTGCATTGACATATTTTGATGTGATATTATCCAAAACACTCGTTACACGGGCAAGTTGTTGGCGTAACAATTGTTGGCTGGCTCAACTTGTTGACGAAACTACTTTTTACATGTATCACCATTAGCAACAGTTGACAAGAACAGTAACGCTACCTATTGGCGTCTGTGTCTACGATCCGGTGGTAGAGTTTGCATGGTCCGTCAATCCCGTAGCAAAGGTTCGGTAAACCGGTTGTGGTTACGATATGATATGTCGGTCAGCCATTGGTTGAACGCCGTCAACATTGCTTGAAAGTAAACTGCTTCCTACTTCCCGTTCACTTTTGTCATGCTCGTCAATGTTGTCAACTTATTAATGTGTGTGACTCCATCAGGCAATTTCCTTGCTTTCTAAATCCTGTCAACAAGTTGAGCCAAGAAGTACCGTCAACAACTTGAACTTGTAACAATTGTTGTTGAAACAGGATAAATAATTACAAATGAAGGACTACTTGAAATAAATTATGGGGAAAAAAGTGGAGTGATTGACAACATGTTGGCCCGGTAGACTCACCTAATCCATGATACACGTCAGGAAGCTCAATGTCTGTGTAGTTAGCAAGGGGCTGCTTCTGCGCGAACGAGCTGATAACAGTTATCTCATGACCTCTGGCAGCTAGTTCTCTCGTCAAGGGCTCGTACGCGATCACGTGGCTACGTGATGATGCGGGGAAGATGCATAGAATGCGAGCCCCAAACACCTCCGGTGCTGACATAGCAAGGATAGCCATGAAGAACGCTCTGGCCCCGCAGTAAGCCTGCAACATGCCGGGAAGATGCATAGAATGCGAGCCCCGAACACCTCAGGTGCTGCCATAAAAAGGATAGCCATGAAGAACGCTCTGGCCCCGCAGTAAGCCTGCAACATGCCGGGAAGATGCACACCTCAGGTGCTGCCATAGCAAGGATAGCCATGAAGAACGCTCTGGCCCCGCAGTAGGCCTGCAACATGATGATGCGGGGAAGATGCATAGAATGCGAGCCCCAAACACCTCCGGTGCTGCCATAGCAAGCATAGCCATGAAGAACGCTCTGGCCCCGCAGTAAGCCTGCAACATGCCGGGAAGATGCATAGAATGCGAGCCCCGAACACCTCAGGTGCTGCCATAGCAAGGATAGCCATGAAGAACGCTCTGGCCCCGCAGTAAGCATGCAACATGATGATGCCGGGAAGATGCATAGAATGCGAGCCCCAAACACCTCCGGTGCTGACATAGCAAGGATAGCCATGAAGAACGCTCTGGCCCCGCAGTAGGCCTGCAACATGATGATGCCGGGAAGATGCATAGAATGCGAGCCCCAAACACCTCCGGTGCTGCCATAGCAAGCATAGCCATGAAGAACGCCCTGGCCCCGCAGTAAGCCTGCAACATGCCGGGAAGATGCATAGAATGCGAGCCCCAAACACCTCCGGTGCTGCCATAGCAAGCATAGCCATGAAGTACGCCCTGGCCCCGCAGTAAGCCTGCAACATGCCGGGAAGATGCATAGAATGCGAGCCCCAAACAACTCAGGTGCTGACATAGCAAGCATAACCATGAAGAACGCTCTGACCCCGCAGTAAGCCTGCAACATGATGATGCCGGGAAGATGCATAGAATGCGAGCCCCAAACACCTCCGGTGCTGCCATAGCAAGCATAGCCATGAAGAACGCCCTGGCCCCGCAGTAAGCCTGCAACATGCCGGGAAGATGCATAGAATGCGAGCCCCAAACACCTCGGGTGCTGACATAGCAAGGATAGCCATGAAGAACGCTCTGGCCCCGCAGTAAGCCTGCAACATGATGATGCCGGGAAGATGCATAGAATGCGAGCCCCAAACACCTCCGGTGCTGCCATAGCAAGCATAGCCATGAAGAACGCTCTGGCCCCGCAGTAAGCCTGCAACAAGATGATGCCGGGAAGATGCATAGAATGCGAGCCCCAAACAACTCAGGTGCTGACATAGCAAGCATAACCATGAAGAACGCTCTGGCCCCGCAGTAAGCCTGCAACATGCCGGGAAGATGCATAGAATGCGAGCACCAAACACCTCGGGTGCTGACATAGCAAGGATAGCCATGAAAAACGCTCTGGCCCCGCAGTAAGCCTGCAACATGCCGGGAAGATGCATAGAATGCGAGCCCCAAACACCTCGGGTGCTGACATAGCAAGGATAGCCATGAAGAACGCTCTGGCCCCGCAGTAAGCCTGCAACATGATGATGCCGGGAAGATGCATAGAATGCGAGCCCCAAACACCTCCGGTGCTGCCATAGCAAGCATAGCCATGAAGAACGCTCTGGCCCCGCAGTAAGCCTGCAACAAGATGATGCCGGGAAGATGCATAGAATGCGAGCCCCAAACAACTCAGGTGCTGACATAGCAAGCATAACCATGAAGAACGCTCTGGCCCCGCAGTAAGCCTGCAACATGCCGGGAAGATGCATAGAATGCGAGCACCAAACACCTCGGGTGCTGACATAGCAAGGATAGCCATGAAAAACGCTCTGGCCCCGCAGTAAGCCTGCAACATGCCGGGAAGATGCATAGAATGCGAGCCTCAAACACCTCGGGTGCTGACATAGCAAGGATAGCCATGAAGAACACTCTGGCCCCGCAGTAAGCCTGCAACATGGTGATGCCTGGAAGATGCATAGAATGCGAGCCCCGAACACCTCAGGTGCTGCCATAGCAAGGATAGCCATGAAGAACGCTCTGGCCCCGCAGTAAGCATGCAACATGATGATGCGGGGAAGATGCATAGAATGCGAGCCCCAAACACCTCCGGTGCTGCCATAGCAAGGATAGCCATGAAGAACGCTCTGGCCCCGCAGTAAGCCTGCAACATGATGCCGGGAAGATGCATAGAATGCGAGCCCCGAACACCTCAGGTGCTGCCATAGCAAGGATAGCCATGAAGAACGCTCTGGCCCCGCAGTAAGCATGCAACATGATGATGCGGGGAAGATGCATAGAATGCGAGCCCCAAACACCTCAGGTGCTGCCATAGCAAGGATAGCCATGCAGAACGCTCTGGCCCCGCAGTAAGCCTGCAACATGGTGATGCCGGGAAAATGCATAGAATGCGAGCCCCAAACACCTCAGGTGCTGACATAGCAAGCATAGCCATAAAGAACGCTCTGGCCCCGCAGTAAGCCTGCAACATGATGATGCCTGGAAGATGCATAGAATGCGAGCCCCAAACACCTCGGGTGCTGACATAGCAAGGATAGCCATGAAGAACGCTCTGGCCCCGCAGTGAGCCTGCAACATGATGATGCGGGGAAGATGCATAGAATGCGAGCCCCAAACACCTCGGGTGCTGACATAGCAAGGATAGCCGCCCATGAGGAACGCTCTGGCCCCGCATAAGCCTGCAACATGATGATGCGGGGAAGATGCATAGAATGCGAGCCCCAAACACCTCGGGTGCTGACATAGCAAGGATAGCCATGAGGAACGCTCAGGCCCCGCAGTGAGCCTGCAACATGATGATGCCTGGAAGATGCATAGAATGCGAGCCCCAAACACCTCAGGTGCTGACATAGCAAAGATAGCCATGCAGAACGCTCTGGCCCCGCAGTGAGCCTGCAACATGATGATGCCTGGAAGATGCATAGAATGCGAGCCCCAAACACCTCAGGTGCTGACATAGCAAGCAACGCCACGTCTTCTGCATGCTTACATTATCTAGTTAAAACGCAATTAATTGTAATATTATTCATCCGCTGCACGAAATTTACTTGTTGGTACTCTTAATTCTGTATAACGCCATAATTTTTTCAGACTTTGTATGTTTTGTACTATTATATAAATATTGACTATGAAAAATATTGAGTGTGAAATTTAATTCAATGACTTGAAATAATTAGAGAACAATAATTAAGAAGGTTAAAGATTGATTCAATTTGAATCAATTCAGGTAATGACTTATTAATTCGTATGATAAAGGTAGGGGCTTAGTTGAAATAGTAATAGGGGCGGGGGGGGGGGGGGGGGGGGAAGGGGGGCTCTACAGGAACGTGGCCTTGGCCCTAATCTTTGTCTCAAAATTCAAGAAATCTATTTCTTACTAGTCTCGCAAGTGAAATAGCTTATTTTTTGAGTAAGTTTGCCAAGGCTGTGGTATCCAAGGCTGTGGTATCCAAGGCTGTGGTATCCTAAGACCAGGTATGTGCTTTCTTCACATTTTGCACCTTACACCTATTTTTGTGTGCTAGCCACCAGTTGGCATAGCTTGTGAATATAATATTCTTGATCGCCACAAAGTTATCAAATTTTAAAACATAGTGCCAAGATAAAGGATGAGGGATTAGAAGTTTTAGTGACAACAATAACGCAACGCCGTACTTAGCATTCTCATTACACAATACACATGCTATTATTAAACACCTGAATTTTTAATATGTCTGTGTCACAATGAAGGTAATTGACAATGGTAAAACAAAAACATCGGTATTTGTAATGGTGATCAGTGTATTATTATGATCACAATGCTAGTCATGCATTGCATGGTACCAATTCATCTATATATTATATATAAACGAATGTATGGGTGGGTGTATGTGTGTATGTATGTGTGTAGTGTATGTGTGTATGTCCTTTATGAATTACTACACCATTCATCCGATTGCGATGAAAGTTTGGTGAGTTGTTGTGCGCACGCATGCGATGGTTTCTGGATGTTAACCACCCTCTCCCAACCCCCTTCTCACCCCCAACCACCACTGAGACACCAACATGCAATAATGCTTTCCTAAACCATTCATCCGACTGCGATAACATTTTGGTGTGTTAGTGTATGCACGCCCGCTAAGGTTTCTGAATGATTGCAACCCCCTCCCAGCCCCCTTCCCCCACTGAGACACCAATATGCAATCATGCTTTCTTAAACCATTCATCCGCCTGCGATAAAATTTTTGGTGAGAGAGTATGCACGCCCGCTAAGGTTTCTGAATGATAACCTCCCCCTCCCCCCCCTCCCCCAACCCCCACCCCCACTGAGACACCAACATGCAATAATGCTTTTCTAAACCATTCAGCCGATTGCGATACAATTTTGGGGAGTAAGTGTATGCACGCCCACTAAGGTTTCTGAATGATTACAACTCCCTCCCAGCCTCCTCGCCCCCCACCCCCACTGAGACATTAATATGCAATAATGCTTTCCTAAATCATTCATCCGACTGCGATAAAATTTTGGTGAGGTAGTGTATGCACGCCCGCTAAGGTTTCTGAATTATTACAACCCCCCCCCCCCCCCAACCACCCAACCCCACATAGCCACCAACATGCAATAATGCGTTCTATTAATATTCATCCGATTGCAATAAATTTTTGGTGAGTTATTGTGCGCACGCCCGCGAAGGTTTTTTGAATGAATACAACCGCCCTCCCCCCCCCCTTTCCCCCCTTTTGTGTACCACCAGACGGAAGAATATTTTGTGTGTCAAAAAGCACTTCAATAAACAGAATTAAAACATACACACTTTATTTCTTTCAGTGGCATTGCAACGCATGCCAGGTTTGCTAGTTACTTATAGAGGACGTACCGTAAAAGCAACCGGACCGACCAATGGCAAAAAATGCCACAATGACAATGAAAATAACAATGGCCCGAGCGGTCCAGTCGATTTATGGTACATCCACGTACTTCAAAATATGTGAGGAACTTTGAAGCAAAACGGAAATAAACTGATCAGAACGTTAGCCTCATACCACAATGAAATTGAATAAAATTGACATAAAAATAACCTATAATCCCATGAAGCTTTATATATGTGCTATGCCGTATATTCATGATGCATCAATTGTATTATCACTATTCACTGGCAAAGTATAAATTATAGGGTATATTCACATAATGCGCATTGCGGCCATAACGGAGGCCATAATAGCATGTGATTGGTACCATTGGTACCTTATTGTTACATTGTTTCAGATGGCGTTTGGTGCAGATTCAACTGTTCTCTTGGTTTGCTATTATTACTTGAAAGTAACATTTATAAACTCTTTTGTCCTTGAAATCTTTTACAATGGCATAATTATTATAATCATTTTCGTAAACTTTATATAGGAGGATATCATTAAGGTGCTAAAATTCACATGTTTTGTGGTACACATTCGTCTTCTATTGATCAGCTCAAATTTCAAAATCATACATTATGGCCTCCTCATTTGGCCGTTGTTATACTAGAACGTTACTTATAGGGAGTATTCACGTGACGTCACATCGGCCATATTGGAGGCCACCTATAGTACTATTTCAAGTTTCATTTAGCTGTCAATAGATAACGAATAATATTGTTTACGGGGAAATATGAGAGTTTGAACACGTATATCCCCCCGATAAAGTTTACGGAAATGATTTTGTGCACAACATGATTTGTAAACAACAAAAAGAGTGGCCGAAATAAGAGAGGATTTATTTAAGTTGCTTTTCAGTAATAATAGAAAACCAAAGTTGGGGAACAGTTGAACTTCAATCAAACGCCAGCTGAAACATAGTAACAATGAACTACCAATCACATTCCATTGTGGCCTCCAGTATGGCCACCATGCGCAATATGTGAATACACCCTATAGTAAAAAGCTATAATGTATTTAAACACAAACTCCATCACTTACCGTCATCGTTGCTCTTGGTTGGAACTATACTAACCTCCGCCCGGATACGGATGTTGGGCCTTGGCACAAGAACAACTTCTAGACCTGTTGAATGTATTCAAATGTAATTATTTTGATCGACCTTTGAAGAAAGCGTCTTGAACTGTTTTTGCATGTGATCGCAACCCAAGTAACTGAACAACATCGTGCCGGTATGTTTTATAAGCCACTTTATTTGTCATTCTCTCCAGTGCAGTCACATGCCAGCAACAAGGTGAGAAAATATTACAATTAGTCGATTTTTATAGTTTATTATAACATAACATGACAATTTTAAATTGAGTAAATAATTCGTTGGTATCAAGCTTTATATAATTAAAATCTGAAACTTAATTTTAAGAATACATATATTTACTTTTAAACAAACGGACAATTAAATTTGGAAACTGAAGTTATGTTTAAAAGATTATGCTATTAGGCTAGGTCTTGGGTGTTTACTGTGAGTGTAACAAACCATTTTTGAATTACAGAATAATATTCCCAAATCCCAATTGTTATATTTTCAAATTTCAAAGCGTTCTATCTTTTATCAAATGCTTCCATAAAGATCGTAATGTTTTGTTGCCAATGCCAGATGTCCTTGGCACGGCTGCTCGTGGCAATGATGGCTGCCACGTGTGTCTGCTGTCACGGAGCAAACATCCTGGCAATCTTTCCATCTCAGTCGCGCAGCCACATCATCTCATTCACCTCGCTGACGACAGAGTTGGCGAGGAGGGGCCACAATGTGACAGTCGTCAGCACTTACCCGCAACAACGACATATCGTCAACTACACTGACATTGCAGTGCCGTACCTCTTCGACGATGTTGGTAGGGAAATTAGTGAAATGGATAATGCATACGCCATAGGCCTATATTTATATTTCCTAATTTTTTTAAAATAAATGTTACATTCCTCATGCTCTTTTACATAGTAAACTCATATCTGTCCCATTGTACGGGGCGATATCATTATATCATTACACATATGAACACAGAATTAGTACTTAGGATTTTCTTACGAAACATTTTTCTATATTTCGTTTCTCCTTTTCTTTACAGTTTACCCGTTTTTTTTTTTAAGTAAAGTGATGGACAGTTTCAGCAATGTAGAGTTGTTCAATTGGGACCGATAAAGGTGGCTCAGCGATGACGCGAGACGTTCAGGGGCCCCTGGCTCGATACTGGCCACCGGCAATCCTGATTGAAGAATTTTTCGGGGGTTTTCATCAGTGACAAAGCTAATGCAGAAATTGAGTGGTACACTAACAGCCCTCGGACATTCCTTCCCAAATACCTAGGTCACCTGAAGATAGACATTGTCCCTAAGCAATTTTTCTATAAAAAAATATTATCATTGTTTAATCCTAAAATATATTACATTTTCTACAATATAATATAAACTTTTTATTAGAAATTCTAGAAAAATAAACTACGACAGTTTGTAAATCATTATTATCATACACATTTATACGGAAGGGATTCTTTTTTTATTTCCTTCCGTTTTTGTGTTTACAAAGTGAGTGTGCCAAAAAGGTATTACTATAGGCATACTTATAAGACACAATCAATCAAACTATCTTTCCTTGTTCAATCTGTAAGTGCGCAGCTAGACACTGTTTGCGCAGTTGCAAAAGTCATTTGCGCAGCTGCAATTTGTGATTTGCGCAGTTAAGAATTCGTCTTTAAAAGAACAAATAGAATATAAAATATACCTTATTTTTATTTTATTTTTTAATCTTACAGTTATAGGCCTTATACTAAATCTATAAGTATATTCTTAAGATGACAATTTCCGGCTATTTAACTTTGCATGTTTCCTGAGGAGGTAAGCGCTAGCAGTGCGATGGAGGAATCAGCGACCTTGATAGTTTTGTTTGGGATTGTTGAATTACGGAAATGCGGCTGCGCAAGGCTGTCGCCGTCATGACTCATGTTGTAAGAGAAGCCTCGGCTACTCACCACTCCTGACTCGACCTGTTTGGTAAATGTGCAAACAATTAGGTAAAATTAAAATTTTGTAATTTGACACGGATTCAGTCAATAAGTCTTTGGTATGTTCTTCTATCTATCCCAAAATGCGATCTCCAGTTTGTCCTACAGTCCTGCAACGTGTAAACATGCCATAGTAAATCTAATAAAATGTATTGAATACCATCTCAAGCAATTTAAACACGTTCTTGAAAAAAGGTAAAAAAAAAAAATTTCCTACGGGGCTAACCTGGGGGGCCGAGCCCCCCAGACTCCCCGGCGTTTTGCTTGTAAAGACTTGTTTGCGCAGTTCCGGCACTGGTTTGTTGCCATTGTAACCTGTATAGTCTCATAACATCAATAAAACAATGTGTAGGACTAGTTGCATTGATATATTTCTATTAGATAATAATTATACGCTTTTATAAAACAAACACAGTAGATTACTTTTCTGTTTACGAATTAGTACGTTCTAATCGGTAACTCAAGTGACTCAAGTGTTTCGACTCGTGATATTTTGTAACGGGTATAGGTGTTAGTATATAGGATATCTCTGTAAATATATTAATTCTATTTTTATTTTCTGAATATATTGTTTCTTTTTGTTTCAGAAAGGAATCAGAATATGGTTGATTTAGCTAACCACAGCTATTTATGGTTTATGGCTCAGTATGTACTACATTCTAAACGGATGTGTGAACGATTCTTAGAAGATCCAGGAGTGAAAAAACTATTAATCTCTAGCGATGAACATTTTGATCTCTTAATCATTGAAATATTCATGTCAGAATGTATGTTTGGCTTTGCACACAAGTTCAATGCTCCTGTGATCGCAGTCTTTTCGCAAGCCGCCCCGCACTACATGACTGAGCTCGTTGGCAGCCCCAGCCCCTACGCCTACGTGCCCGACACGTTCCTCAACTACGGCGACCGCATGACCTTCAAACAACGACTCATCAACACGGTCTTGGCCACGACGATCAAGCTGGGCCGACAATTTCTAGTGATTCCGTATCACAACATGTTCATGAAAAGATATTTCAAGCATCTGGAGAACCTTCCGTATTTGGGCGATGTCATGCAGAGAACTATCAGTATGTTGTTTTTGAATAATGATGTCAGCTGCAGTATTGTGAGGCCTTACTTGCCCAACGTAGTGGAAGTTGGTGGAATGCACATCCGAGCACCAAAGAGATTGCCCAAGGTAGGCTATACTTATGTATGTGATTCCTCATATTCTATTAAAATAAAATAAATAAATAAATTCACATTTAGAGTCTACCCACTCAGTAACGAAACTGATTTGCAGTGGGGGACTTTAATTTAAAGCGACTTAACCAACCCTGTAGGCTCCAAACACCATCGACGAGTGAGCGATAACCAATCAAAGATCGATATTTCAAATACGAAACATATGAATCAGTGATTGGACAGTGCGAACAGCTGCGGACAAATCTCAGAAACAAAACAAGGCCAATTCAGAACAACTTTGAATTTATTGAGTGCCTCGTTGCTAGGACGGCTCCAAAGTCACCGTTTACTTATTCCATTATCAATATACAACGAATTTAAATAGCTTTCGAGTTAGACTACGTATGGTTAGGTGTAGGACAGAAAGTATCTAACAAGTCAGGGGTATCTGTCGATATGAAAGGGGTTACTCGTTTCGTTGTCTAAGTCATGATGCGGGGGTTGTTGTGGTTTGATATTAATTTGATTTTCTGCCCATTCAATGAATTTATTTCCACTTGTCACAATATTAATAACGTAACTATTTTTCAAAGATGTACTCTTTGTCAAAACAGTTTTACGAATGTGTCAATCCTTCTGACAATGACAAGATTCTAAATTATATATTACAATATTCTACTACAATATTGTAATACAATTATACAATATATGCATATTCACCGCAATTCGATAGTCCACAACCTTTGAAAACGTATATTTCGTCTTATGGTGGGTTCTCATGCTATTACTCATTATATCTACGCAAGATGTTGAAGCAAATATAATTGGGTTCTGCTTTAAAGGGATAGTCGGGTGAAAAACTAAAGAACTACCATTTGTAGATGTCCACCTTTAAATATAAAAAACATGACTAAAAGATACCATACTTTAAAAGCAGGCGGTTAAAAAATTAAAGAAAACGCGATTTTTTGGTTTGTTGCTACCAAGTAGCACCGAGCAACTTTTCTCGTGGTAATTCCCATGTAAAAAAAATGTTGCCTTGAGAAAGTAAAACCACCGCTAAAATAGGGCACTGATCAAAAATCGATCAGGATGTTTAATGTGCATCGTTTCTCTACCGATAACATATTTCTTAGTACGAACGTGTACTTCTACAAAATACCCTGCAATTAATTTTTTTGTGACATGATGTGTAGAAAAGTTGCAATCTGTTTTGAGCGGTACTGTCCGCAGTCGCCGAGTGTTTCGCGGAGCGCGGGCTGGTCTCGTATAACACAATGAGTCCTCTGTCTATCGGGAAGGCGCCAGCGACCTCAGAACCGATACAGTTGCACTACGCTTTAGAAGAAAAATGCAGCAGGGCTTCCGAAGGGAATCTAGTAGAATAGCTAATTGTTCACTATTTTTTTTTCTTGCATTGAAGCAACCTATATCAATTGTATTTTACACGTTACTGAATTTCATGGACTAATGACTAATTGGTGATTTTCAGGCATTTTTTAGTTTTTCATCTGACTATCCCTTTAATAGGGGCGACGGGTTACGTCAGCGTCACGAAGTGCGGTTGGTCAACGTCTTACGTTTTACACTAGCGTAAAGGACACGATAACTCTAGTTCCCAACAGGTTTTAAGTATTTCAATCCGTTTGCGAACATCCATAAAATGTCCACAATATTATGAGCTGATTGTGGACAACGGTATAATATAATAACAATATATCGTGAAGTGACAGTAATATTTGTTAAGCTATGTCTCATCATCATCATATTTGTGCACACAGACTTGAGGAGTGATAAAGATAAACCAATAACCTTATATCACTAAACTACATGCCATGTTGAAACATCAAAAGTACCGCGATGGGGCACTATTTTGATACCACAAAACAAATTCTAAAGGCCAGTTTCACCAAACTTTAATCCGGCGATTTTCTGTTAATCGGAGATAAAAAATGGCGCCCGGTAGAAGCCACCATGTATTTTGTATGTGATGTTTGTTGAAACCATGGTAACCAATCCGAGATTAGTTAAATCGGCCGATTAAAATGTTTAGTGAATTCGGACATAACCAGAGCAACTGTCAAAGTTAAACATTCCCATATAAATTTGAATAAAAGAGTTTGTGTGAGTTCGTAAAATTACTTTTCGCTACACTGGAGCCAAATCCTCGTTTGCTCATCAACGACTGCCATGTTTCAGGATATCCAGGAGTTTCTGGACAGTGCAAAGACGGGTGTAGTGTACGTGAGTTTCGGTACCAATCTTAAAACCTATCACATGGACGCGTCGTTGAAACACAGGCTGCTACAAACGTTCTCCCTTCTACGACAACGTGTGCTCATGAAGTGGGACGACGAGTTGCCAACGTTACCGACAAATGTCAAAGTCTCGAGGTGGCTGCCTCAAAGTGACGTTCTCGGTAGGTCACGTGACAACTACGTGTGGGGAGATATCTATCTTATCCATCCGGCCACGTGCTGGCTTTGTTTTTACTGTGTTTAGGATTGTGTTCTATCAAATTCCTAGTCGATGATCAGTAGCAAACAATCAGTAGTCAAATTGAAATATAATATCGAAATAATTATCTAATCGTAAATATATTCTCCAAATCCGAAACTAAATTATAATTTTATGTATAAATATAGCTCTAAATAACTTCAATGGCTGGATTACAACTATGAACAAATAGTGTATTTCGTGTACATGAGTGATGATTCCACACCAATCAGAGTTATTCAGTGAGGATATAACATCAGTTTATTATTATGATAGATCATAGTACAGTCGCAGTCCCTATGATCCATCATAATAATGGGAATGAAAACGAGCGAGCAACCAAAGTTAATGTTTGACAATTCGCTCATTCGCGGCGTCATTGGGTTTGCTCAAACCCAATGGCGGCAGCGGCGTTCTCTGTCTACTCGGATTCCAGCCACTCTGATTGGTACAGAAAGAATTCACTCGCCTAATTCGCGTGAATGAAAAACGCGACTTAACTCTTGGGATGACGTAGCGTCAGCGGTTCTGGGTTCGTTCTTACAGCAGTATTTCAACTAATTGTTGCAGCCCACCGTAATGTGAAGGCATTTATCACCCACGGGGGCGCTCTGAGCATCCAAGAAGCGGCCTATAGGGGGGTCCCCGTAATCGGAGTTCCAATCTTCTCCGATCAAGGCCAGAATGTCTATAATGCGCAACGTTTGGGCTTCGGTGTCACACTGGATGTGAACAACGTCTCGATTCAATCGCTCCAATGGGCTGTAACTACAGTGATCAATGAATCCAGGTGACTTGAAGGGCGTTGGGCTACCCCTTCCCTGGAGTACGCGTATCTTGCTGTATCTTAGGTTTCTAAGGTTGGAATTCATAGTCGGCCCCTACACCTAGGGGCGCCCATTGTTGCTATGGATTTGTTTTGTTTATGGGAAATAACATGCAAACAATTGTTACCTTGGTAACAATGGGCGCCCCTAGGTGTAGGGCAGTGGCGGCTCGTGGTATAAAATAATAGGGAGGCCAGGACAATTCTAGAAAGATCGAATATGGAAGCAATGGAAATTAGCGGCAGTTCAGGGGGGTCTGGGGCCCCCAGTCTGCCCCGCAGGTCGATTTTTTTTAACTGCATTTTTCTACGTTGTTTTTGGTGTTATAATGTGGTTGTGGATGTGGATTTAAGTTGCCCGATTTAAGTTGACGACACTTGCCATTAACCATAACAATCTCCATACTATAACGAACCAAACTCGCTTGTTCCTCTCCATCCCTTTGCAGTTATGGCAAAGCTGGTTTCAATCTTCCGTCTTGTTTCAAATCTTTATTTTACTCTTTCCTCGAAGCATGTCTCGTTAATGGTCGATCTAATAACTCGTCAACTATATTGTTTTCATTGAATCAAGCAACAACACAGGAAGAACAACAGCAGAAACACAAACGACAATCCCCTGCAAACTACAGAAAGCGGGCGACTCGGTTACCTTCGTGAAAAATCCGAAAATAAACGAAGCGGCCGGCCTCCTCTGGCATCTTATTGCACGTGCAGCAACTTAGGCGGGGAGGGCGGGAGGATGCCTACCGCATTCCTCCGCACACCGCTCAGGTACCTATATGCTGAACGACTGAGAGGCCCGGACGCACGAAGTTCCTCGCGTTTCTACTGGTTCAACGCGGCTTTAGCAGCCACATTCTCTAGAGGCGCGAAACTTTGAAACGTTGAACATTTTTTGTTTGAAAACTTTTACGATAAATATGTATATTATGTAAGATGAACATTAAAATACATAGAACCATTTTAAACAAGATCACAGACAAGATTAATCCTCCTCCCTCCGTAAATGTTTGAGGAGGCCCGGCCTCCCTTGCCTCCCCCCACCAGCCGCCACTGGTGTAGGGGCCGACTATGAATTCCAACCTAGTGTAATGAACACTTGATCAAACTATGTATATAATATGTATGAAGGTTCTTTATTTTAATTTTGAATGCGCACTGTTACAAGAAGTACCAATAGTTGTATTCCCACACGTGCACGGGCTGTAAATCTTTTCCAAATTTCAGAGTTGTATTTATAATCGAATCTTGATCCTGTTTACAGTTATCTCGAGAGGGCTAAAAGAGTGTCGGCCATATTTCGGGACCAGCCGACCTCGCCCCTCGACAGGGCCGTGTACTGGACTGAGTACGTCCTCAGACACAAAGGTGCGCCACACTTGCAATCTGCAGCACTTGACCTCACATGGTACCAGTACTTCCTGCTAGATGGCATCGCGATACTGGCGCTGCTGTCACTGACTGCCTCATATGTAGCCATAGTTCTGTACAGAACCTTCAACGTCGGAGAAGTGGTCAGAGTTATGATGCAAGATTTATGGTTACAAAAAAAGGCGAAGCCGGATGGTTTGCGAAGGTACATAATTTAACAACATACTATGATTCTACCTAACCTTTCAATCACTAAAACCTATGTACTAACCACTATTACATTTTCTAATTGCTATGTAGATTTATATTTTATGTTAAACTTCGGTCGAGCAGTTTACTATTACATCCTTGATTTATGTATTATGTCCACGAGTGTACATTTTGAATTTAATATGTGCATGTTGTGGCTATGCCATACCTTACCTCAATGTTGTTGCCAGCTGCAGCGACCACTCAATAGCAACATGTCAGTGGCAACAAATTTCATTGAAGGTCTAAAAAAAGCATTTTTTTTTAATAATGAATAATTTGTGTTGCCAATCTACAGATAACTAAGTTTGCCACAAAAGCCTCGGATATGAAGGACATATCAAATTAAGAACTCTATATTATGCTTTTTAATTTTAGTTTTAATTTTAATTAGTTAACTGATCCTTAAACCATACAGTTAAATCGCTAAACTTGATATAAAAATGTACGAAATATTGTTTACAACATTAGAAACAGTATCAAGCCCCATTGTTTCAATTCTCAATCTTCTTATATTGAAGGAAGAATGACAATGTTCTTCAATAGTATCTAATTATCATGCAATTGGCGAAAAAATACAACACATTAGTATAGTTTTATGTTTTGACTATGTAGATGCTTGTTAGCAAATTTAACAAAAATACGGCAATATAAATTAGAAAATATTAAAAATTGTTTGTTTGTCGTTGTAGAACGTTTTCCTTGGCTGAAATTGTATCCGGAGACAGAAATCGTGGAAAGAAGAAACAAATACAAGGACCAAAAAAAGAAGTATAGTATCCAGTAGGCAGTATTATACAACAAATGTTTTCTCTAGTAATAATAATTATAATATTGTTTTGTAGGAAATCTGCCCAGAGACAATCCATGTCACTTTCCACACTTAACTAAGTATTGCAGTGTTTGAAAAAGTTGGGATGGGTCTAACGGCTGCTATTATGACTCCATTCTAGCATCCACCCAGTGACTGAGAAAAGCCTCGAAACCTTTGAAGAAAGTGAACTGATGTAATGTCACATCTGCTTGGTGAAAGATGTTCCCTGTCAACAACTAGACTTTTCGACTAAAAACCAATTGACAATGGTATCAATCTTTGAGTCAACTCAAGTTATATATTAACTTTGCTTTTGTTTGGTTGAATCCAAGGGCTTTCCATGAACACTATTTGAACTTATTTTCATGCTTGTGTTATAAAGGACACAATTTGTTCAGAAGACATGTTCTTCCATAAATAAAATGAAATGCATGGACTATTGCAGTATAATGTATATTACATATTTTTCCTTTTCCAAAATTACAATTCCTTTAGTTCCCTTCCTTTAGAGTTTAGATACTACTGGGGCCCTTATTCTGTAAAATGTTCTCGTGTGAAACGAAACGAGAACTAAACGAAATCTCGATTTGGTATTGTTTGGAGGCTAGGATGGTAGCAGCCAATGGTATTTCTCGGTTGCAGTCCAAAGACATTGGAATAGCACTGTTCGAAGTCATGTGTATGTGGTGTCAACGGTCACTGCCCACTATATCTGTTAAAACATGCAGTAGGCTGCGGTATCAAGTCCATAACAACTGCCACTTGTTATTTTTGACACAATAAAGACTCGAAATGCCAAATCAAACGACATAACATGTAAATTCAACAATCTAAGTAAATAAATGGATATATGCCATGGTTAAATTACAATAATTAGTTCAATAGTATAGTACAAGGTGGTAAGTAAAGATATATGTCAAAGTGTTGTCAAATAGAGATAAAACTACACCTTAGCATTAAGTTGATGGCGGAACTCGGTCGGCCATGATTTAGAAGATAGGAGGTCTCGGTAGCTCCACGGGGACTACTATTGTCGCAAGCAGTTGGCCATGTGACTAAAATCTGTGCCAGAATTTCATATTCATAATTGGCGGCTGATTTCGTTCTGCATTCTGATAATTATAGTCAGCTGTGACCGTAAACGTGACTACAATGGAGAAATACTATTTGCTGGTACCTTCTAGCCTCGGAACGGGTGCAGATTTCGTTTTCGTTTCACACGAGAACGAGAACATTTTACAGAATAAGGGTCCTGATCAATATACTTAAAAAAAAAAACATCTTATCACTTTGATTTTTGATCACTTTGAACAAAAACAAAGACAACGACAGCAAAACATCAACAACACCAATAGCAACAGCAACAGCAACCGCAACAGCAACAACATGTAAAGTTGGTTGGTTCCACAGGTGGTGCATAGATAGGATAGGCAAGACCCATCACACGCTATGGTATTTCACTAAGTTTAGGAACAGCTTTTAGCCCAAGTGATTCTTGCATCAAAACAACACACATGCGTTTTAGTAGTTTTCCTACACATTCCAACGAAATGTATACATAGCCAAAGAAGTGGCTTTGATTGCCATCAGATCATACTCCGCTTGCTTGCAACTGTTCATTAAAACATTTGCATTCATTACAATACTATTAACTATAATGAAGGAGTACAATAGTAATGTTTTATCGCATGCCCCAATTTGAAATTACCTTTGTCCTTACAGATAATAAAAAAGGGTGTATACTTATTCGCTGTTATGTCAGGAGGTCTACCATGCAAATCAGCAGGTAAAAGCTTCAGATGCATAATTTGTTTTAGTTCTGGCTGTGGTAACTGGGTCTTCCACACTGCGCAGGTCTTAAAATAAGGTGAGATGTGTATTTGTATTGTGCATTGCTAAGGCGCTATCTAGAAAATTATGGGTTTAAATCGTGCGTGTATCACCCCTGAGAAATTTATGATTCTATTTTTGCTGAAACATACCTAATGTGTTACAAAATATTGATTAGATTATAAATGTTTGATATCATGACTTTAAGCTATCTACATTATCTCGAATAAAAACACCCACAACACGAACAATAACCACGGATGGGGTCCGACCCGATCATGGCGCACTGCAACCGAGGAACCACGTGACATACTTACGGAGAGCCGGCAGTGCCTTCGCGTCTGAGGAAGGGAGCGGATGCTCTCGAAAATTATCGAAATAGTGTTTTCTTTTTTAAAGTTATTACCGTGGATACTGTTCCTGTTGTGTGTGTTTTTATCAAAATTGTCCTCGGTCTAAAAGTCTTGGTTTCATTATCTATCTATATCTTGTTTTGAAAACATTTCGATAACCAATTGATAGATCTTGCGTGACAGGGCTTAATCAGCATTCCATTGCGTGTTTTTTTTTCAATTTCAATTCAATTTACAGAGGTACACATTATTTTCAGATATTTCATCATTTAAGCAAGGCAACCACAATAAGTAAAGAATACTTGTTCGTGGTTGCCCTGTTACAAGTTTAGCCTTTAATGTTTAATTGATAAATAAAATAGAGAAATTATACTTAAAACTAATCCTACTTACTACTAGTAGAAGCAATGTTATTTTATTAGCTTAGCTTTATTAGTGTCATCAGCTAACCTACAGCGCTATGGGTACCAATTTGTGCTGGCTTATACTTTTTAACAATATTCCATTAAATTAAAAACTAGAAAAACGCTCTGTGTCTAGAACTATAGCAGCATAAATACATAAATACCTAAAACAAATAATTACGCTCTGTAGTGAATGCCTGAGGAGGAAAGTACATATTAAGTCGTCGTGAGCCGTATGTGTAACCTTCGTTATGCTATTCAGCTTTTATTGGAATGTATATTATTTATGTGTTTACTCTTAAACAGTGTGGTTTTAATTATTTTCTCAAGAGATCGGCAAAAATAAAAAAGTCTATAAAGAAAATAATAGCAGCTGAGTAACAAATTCATGCATAAACATACATGCCGTTTTAAAGGGAAAAAAAATGCCATCAAACTCGTAACTCGTAAGAAATTATGCAGTTTGTTTAAATATAAATAAATAATAGAACCATGTTTCTGGTAAGTGCATTGTGCAGATGAAGATCTATCAATATTTGACATAATATAGTCGTCTGATTTACAGATGTATACGGGTGTTTATTTGATGGTGGCAATGATGGCTGCCACGTGTGTCTGCTGTCACGGAGCAAACATCCTGGCCATCTTTCCGTCTCAGTCGCGCAGCCACATCATCTCATTCACCTCGCTGACGACAGAGTTGGCGAGGAGGGGCCACAATGTGACAGTCGTCAGCACTTACCCGCAACAACGACACATCGTCAACTACACTGACATTGCAGTGCCGTACCTCTTCGACGATGTTGGTAACGACATAGATGGTCACTAATAAGCGCCCAAGTTGGTACGCTCGGCGTTCGACGTCCATCCGTGTTGAATTCAGCTATTATCCCGGGTGTGGAAGGGGGGGGGGGGGGGCGTTTCCCTTTTGGAATGAATGACACAAGCTCAAGCTTGGCTACAAGCTTTTAATTTTGAAATGGCACGGAAATATTGCTTTGAAGGTATTTTTGAAATGGCACGGAAATATTGCTTTGAAGGTTTAATTATAAGTAGGTACTTAAATAAAGCTTTGTGTGTCACAAAAGTACGTGACAACTGACAAAAGAGCTGAAACAAGCAGAAAAGAAGCAAAGAAAGGCCTAGCTTATCTAAACTCCGCCACTGAGTAAACATGTCAACATGAAATACTTACACTTTTACATTTTTTGAACATATATTTTGGCCTAAATAGTGTTTTTAATAGTATGTTTGTATCAGAACACTTGACAGTTTATTAGTATATAAAAGTAATGTGGATGAAGCAGTGATGGTTTTGAAAATTTGCCCCCCCCCCCCCCCCCCCCTTCATTCGATATCTAGGCCTTTATCCCCGAGATTTGAAATAGCATCCCCGCGGACAAAACTCCGAATTCAACACTGACCTCCATGTCAGGAATCAGGAACCCATGCATCATTTATGTTTTCAGGAAAAGACGACTTAACTATCAACGACGTGGCAAACGGAAGTATCTTTCGATGGATGACGCTACTCGTTCAACTAACGCCAAGATTCTGCAACGGGTTTCTGAGTCATCCCCAAGTACAAGACTTGATGACGTCACGCAAGGATCGTTTTGACCTGATTATCATGGAAATGTTCATGACTGAATGTATCTTAGGATTCGCGCATAAGTTTGACGTGCCTGTTATTGGCGTGTTCTCCCAAGTCAGCCCACACTACCTAACAGACATAATGGGGAGCCCAAGTCCGTACGCATTTGTACCAGAACCTATTACAGGTTTTAGTGACCGTATGACTCTCAAAGAACGAACTATCAATACAGTAATAGCAACTATAATTAAGTTTGGGCGAAGGATATTCATACTGCCGTATCACAATATGTTGTTGAAAAAGTATTTTGTATCCATGAAAGATATTCCCAGCGTAGAAGAGCTGATGAAGAAGATTTGTATTCTGTTTCTTAACAGTGATGTAAGTTACAACTATCCCAGGCCTTTCTTGCAGAATGTCATTGAGGTTGGAGGAATGCACATCAAGCCACGTAAAACACTGCCGAAAGTAAGGATGGTCTCCCCATGGAAACTTAAAATTAATCGTGAAATAACTTACACAGTAGTTGTATAAGTGCATAGAAATATCCTCTAAGGAACGTAGGCCTACGCCAATTATAAACTGATTTTTTACATTATATCAACTGGCAGTATATGTTTTTCATGGGAGTTTTTCACAAGCAGGTCACATTGTTGGATTCGAAACGTAAATTCGTTATACATCTATCTTGAAACGAAGCTACTTTATGCTACATTATCATAAAAAAAAAAATTAACAAAAAATAATTAACAATAAAGTGAATGAAAAATTACAGTTTATGTCTAGTTCATGATTGGCGTCAACGTCAAGTAAAATACACAGAATAATGATTGAATCTAATGGCGTTCATTTATTTCAGCACCTTGAGGAGTTTCTCGACGGAGCAACAAACGGTGCAGTTTACTTCAGTTTTGGATCTACCATTACAATGCATCACATGAACGAGTGTTTACGGTCCGCTATTTTGAATACCTTCTACAAGCTGAATCATCGAGTTGTGATGCAGTGGGACGAACCATTGAGCTACAAAGCCAGTCACATCATGGCTGCTAAGTGGCTTCCGCAGTCCGACATTCTTGGTGAGAAATCTCTAACCATGTTCTTCTGTACCATATGTACTCTTTTTCTCGGACAAGCCCTCTTTTTGCCGCGGCCTAAATCCGGGTCCGGGTTATTTAAAAAATGGGGGTGGGGGGAATGTCCGGGGTTTCCCAATTTCGAGGGTTTAACTAAATATAAGCTAACAAAATTGAATGTATAATCAACAGCTTATAAATTATTTTATAAGATGTTATCAAATCAAGATTAATCAAAATTTGTTGAATTTATAAATTTCATTACAAAACAATAAAAACATTTTGTTGATAGATAGATCGATCAACAAATGTGTGTTTTTAATAATACTAAGATTACAGTAAACTATTAGTAACTGAATTGAAACTGCCTCCTTTGCTAGCACAATGGCGGTAATAAATCTGCAACAACTTTTGCACGGTAGAGCTTTGTTTCGAACACCGTTGTAATAATTTAAATTATTACCTCATGGTCCCAGGCTTGTTTGAACAACTCATGTTCCGAGTGATGTCTTTCAGCCCATCCAAATGTCCATGTCTTCATCAGTCATGGCGGCGCTCTGAGTATCCAAGAAGCGTCTTATTGGGGAGTCCCAGTCGTAGGAATACCAATCTTCGCAGACGAACCACAGAACATAAGAGCAATAGAACTTTCAGGCTGGGGTCTTTCACTGGACATCAACAATGTTACCTATGAAACACTGACGTGGTCCATACAAACATTGTTCAACAAAACAAGGTAACAAACTTTCACAATATTTCTTGAGTCCCCCCTGACTAATCTCATGCTGACCTCAAATCTTTATCTGTTTATACGAAAATCAACAAATACATTCGTAAAAGCGGTCTTGTGCTTAGTAAGAGTAGGCCTACACCAGTCTTATAAGTCACGCCAGCTGTTTTAAGAGTTTCCAGGTAACCAACCGAAGGTCATAAATATCCCTAATAACGGACCTTTCAATGATACGCAATAGAGAACTAGAAGATTTAGTTGATACGGTTAGACTTAGTTATTTCGTAATCATGAAACTACTTGATTCAATGGTTCCAGTTACCGCAAGAATGCACAACGGGTATCGGCCATATTTCGGGACCAGCTGACCTCGCCCCTCGACAGGGCCGTGTACTGGACTGAGTACGTCCTCAGACACAAAGGTGCGCCACACTTGCAATCTGCAGCACGTGACCTCACATGGTACCAGTACTTCCTGCTAGATGGCATCGCGATACTGGCGCTGCTGTCACTGACTGCCTCATATGTAGCCATAGTTCTGTACAGAACCTTCAACGTCGGAGAAGTGGTCAGAGTTATGATGCAAGATTTAAGTCTATGGTTACAAAGAAAGGCGAAGCCGGATGGTTTGCGAAGGTACATAATTTAACAACATACTACTGTAACTGCTACTGTTACTAATCTACCTAATCGGCAAGATACTCTGGGTAAGGGCAAATAATTTCTCTACAAAAGCAAAGATGTAAGACAATATCAGGTAAAAATTCTAAGCCTAAGACATGGATGTTTACCTGATTTTGTCTTGTATTGTCCCCCCCCCCCCCCTCATTAAACAACAGGGCCCGGATTCACAAGATGTCCTAAGTCTTATTTTGGTCTTATCTCTAAAACCGGCCTAACTTTGAACATCTGGTAAAATCAGACCCATGCAGGTCATATGAAAAGTTACTAGTTCCAGGTGAGAACAAGGACATAATGAACATTTCAATAATATGTTTTAAAATCTTTTCTAAGATATTTTCCTGGTTTTATAAGAGGCTCAAAGTTAGGCAGGTCTTAGAGATAAGACCAAAAAAGTCTTAGGACCTCTTGTGAATCTGGGCCCAGTATACTAACTAGAAATTAAAACTGTAATAAACGAAGAATAATGTTCTATAGTTACCAAAGTATTGATATTTTAATGGTGAACATAGTTCTTTTTTCTACACTCTGTCCCGGCGTTCCGAAGACTCATGCAAAACACTCGGAATTCACATACACGTACGTTTCTGGATTGTATTGACGACTGACGTGATATGATGAGTTACTAAGTTAGTCGAAGCTAGTTAGTAAAGTTACTCTTGACGGTGAGTATCAGCTATCGGACTCAACCACAGCTGAAGTTTTGACTTTGTGACTATGACCACTACTATGACCACTTTCTTGAGTGATGCAACACAGCATATTATTATTATCATCTGAGCGGTGGAGGGTGGGGGAAGGGGGAGTGGAGTGGTGTTCTGGGGCACAACGCCATAAACCTGCGGCTGATACTATTTTATTTTTCGGGTATTATCTAAAATGCGCGGCGAATCTTGAGGTCAATGAATACGACTTCAATATCTGTGGCAGTCAAACTATATACATACATGTTGGGGTTTATTTTATCAAATTGAAAACTTTGCAGATTCTTTTGGGGATGAAAGAGCGGAGAAGGAGGGGGAGGGTGTAATCTGCTCTTGCCAGGAAATATACCCTTTGGATACAACGTGTTCTTATTATTAGTGTTTGTCAATAATACGTGCATTTCATTTACATTATATTATCAGCCTTATACAAGAATATTTATTCAACCATTAATATATTCCGTATTTCTTTCACTTTCAGAGTTCTGAATGGAGCAAGTAAAGAAAAAACACCAACAGCAGAAAGAGGCGCAGACTATATTTCAAAGAAAGAAAATTAAATTGAACTTCCAAGTGGATCAATATATCTATTACCACCCACTGTAGTTTTGTGTAGGGCCGCAAGGTGTGAGGATTGTAATGCTGCTTGCGAGTTCAGCCTGTCATGTCATTGCAAACTATTATGTGGTGGCGGGGGCCCGGCCTTGAGTGACCATTAGTGACACACCCCCACAAGTGACCCAATATGATAATGTGATGCGGAGAGAGAGAGAGGGAGAGAGAGAGAGAGAGAGAGAGAGAGAGAGAGAGAGAGAGAGAGAGAGAGAGAGAGAGAGAGAGAGGGAGAGAGAGAGAGAGAGAGAGAGAGAGAGAGAGAGAGAGAGAGAGAGAGAGAGAGAGAGAGAGAGAGAGAGAGAGAGAGAGAGAGAGAGAGAGAGACGCACCACTGCACCAGAGGGGTGGGATAATACCGAACGTCATTCACAAAGTACGGTCCTCAGTAATCTTTGCCTTGAGTTCCAACTTTTACCTCTCTAGTGTGTACGCCCAAAGCACGATAGGAGCATTGTAGTGATACCAGCTTAGGAATGGTAGCACATTATATTGCGTCATTTTCGGATCTATACCGTAATCATTTGGCATTTTTATTATATTTGTTTAATTATACAAATTGTAATTGAATAATGTGGCACAAGAGGGCACAAGTATTTAGCTTCTGAAGGATTTGATATGTCTTTTATAAGGATCATGATAAAATCAAATATATATATATAGGCTACAAAATGTAAGTATAATAATTATTATGTTCAATAAAATGTGGTTTGCACTTTGCAGTGAGGTTTAACATAAGAGTATTACAGTTTCCTGTTTAAAGCTGTATGTTCACCTAGCATGCGGAACTCCCGATATCGGTCTGTTAAAATTGTTGTGTTTAATTGCCCCAATGCAAATAAAAATATGTTTTTGCAGTAGAAGTGTTTATTTATTTTAGCTTTCGCTTATATACAATATTACATAGATACAATGTACAGTAAAATATCGAAATTACAATTCCAAATTAAGATACATCATAGATTGAAAATAAAAAAAAATACATACACTTAAACGAAATAATAATAGTCAGATATTTAAATGTCATCCTGTACAGAATTCTTATGAATGTAGATTTGAGAATTTGAGAGCACGGTTTGAAAGTAGTATGTATTGCAGCGGACTACTTGACCGATCTGGTTTTGAGCGTTGGTTGGAGCCCATATCACAGGCGTCCCATTCAACAACCAGTGCTGACAACACAACACACTTCCATCATTCCCACAGCCTTCTGTGTTACAGAAGACTAAGTGTATTTGGGGAATTTACCTCTGTCTGGTTGGCTATTTGAGATAGTACAAAATTACGAATTGCACATTTTGACGAATATTTGCTTGACTCCTCTCCTCTCCTCATAACGTGTGTTCCGCCTTTAGAAGTTAGAACAGACTTGGCAGGTAATACATCCAAATCTATAAACATTATACAATGTTATACGTACTAAAGTTTGTACCAACACAAGCTGAGCACAGGTAATTCGTTCTTGGCTAGGCTAAGGTACCTATAGCTGGTATAGGCCTTATAAACAAATCTTGCAGTCTAGGCTAGGCCTAGACTAATGTGCCTATCTAGTGTGCCTCAACTTCCTTTCAGGGCTTGCAGCCTGAGCTTAGTTTATTGGCATTGATTCTCATACCAGGTTATTAGAGCTTTCAGGTTCGTTCGCCTGTCCTAGGCCTACACATTAGCAGTGTCAGTGCTAAAACCGGTGTAGGCCTAGTCCTATACGTTAGTGTAAATATTCGTATGGCATTCGCCTAAAATTAAAACTTCACTAGTGTAGCCACTAGCCAGTTCAGGAGATGTTTACACTGGCTAGGCCTATTTAGCTCGTGTAAGACGCTTTGCTACACTGGCCATAACACTGGCCAGTGGAGGCCCCAGTTTAGACAGGCGAAAGATGCTCATAGGTATACGCCTAGTCGATGATGTCGATGATTCCCTACTTAGAACGCGTCGGTTTTCAACGTTTAAGAGCTTTATGAACCGCCTACATCATCATGATAAGAGTAGACTCTTCCCCTTTCCAATTGAGTTGGTGGGATTGTGGAAAACTCGATATGACTATTCGATGGATCGATTGATCTGTCAAAAAACTTATGGCTAGAAAGACAAAATTACAAAAGGCCTATTATAAAAATTAAGTTTGCAACAGCACTTCAATGACATTAAATTGCAAGGTTGCAGCCACGAAAATTTTATCTAAAACAAGATTATAAACAAAACTTGTCCTATGAGCTCTGGACGAATTAAGATTCCCTGTTATCATAACCCGACTTGACTTGAGTCGTTTTTAGATGAGCGTAGCGAAGCGGAGTGAATCTTTCCATACAACTCGATCGGCGCTTTGTCTGTGTGTGTGTATATGTGTGCGTATGTATGAGCGCTAAATTTAGTTCGTCGCGCACAGGTCAAACGGCTTGACGTATTTGGCTGAAATTTTCGGTCAACATTCGTAACCACTGAACTCGATGCTGTTAACATAACCAGCAAAATTCGTCAAGATGCCAACGTACAAAAAAATAATTTAAAAAAATTGTTTATTTAATTAAATTAAAACTTACTCACGGATTTAAGTGATTTTTCACTTGTAGGTTCACACTGACGGTTCCAACACTTGACAATAGTTTCAAAATTGTAAGTTTACCCGCCATGTTATAAAAAAATATTGTTTATTTACGACAGTAATTTCTTCATTTTTACAGTGTTCCACCGATATGATTCGCATTTGCGGACTATTGTAGTTAGATGCACATAGTATACACCAAACATAGCGTACGCAATCATACCTTTCTCACCATTTATTTAAATCTCGATAGCTGTCATAGAATGGCTACAATGACGTAAGATGCCAACCTACAAATAATTATTTACTGAAAAACATGTTATTGTGAGAATGGCTACAATGACGTAAGATGCCAACCTACAAAAAATTATTTACTGAAAAACATGTTTTTTAATTTATTGAATTAA
Source organism: Isoperla grammatica (assembly GCA_945910005.1). Lineage (NCBI taxonomy): Eukaryota > Metazoa > Arthropoda > Insecta > Plecoptera > Perlodidae > Isoperla > Isoperla grammatica. The sequence continues at coordinate 1,165,276 of OX246738.1, read as the reverse complement.
ATTAAAATTTGCACACCGATGATTTTTTGCATGTAGGTCCACATCAAAAGTTCTAACACTCGACAGTATTTTCAAAATTTTACCTTTAACCGCCATGTTATAAAAAAATATTGTTTATTTACGTGAAAACTTTTCTTCATTTTTACAGTGTTCCACCGATATGATTCGCATTTGCGGACCATTGAAGTTAGATGCACATAGTATGCGGCACGAATGGCGTGCACAGTCAGACCTTTCTCACTATGTATTTAAAATTTTGATAGCTATCATAGAATGGCTACAATGACGTGTTATATTTTATGACGTTCACGGCCAATATGCAAAAGTTAACAACGAACTTGGTCGACAAATTAAAAAGCTTTTATTATGATTTAAAAGCGGGTTATTGTATTATTAAACAATATTAAATTTTAGATATAGGCCTAGTCTGTATCTTCATTATGGAATTTTTCATTCACTGATAGGTTTACTAGTTTATGAATAGAGCCTATTGAGTAGACCACGGTATGGTCGAATGAAATTATGCGAAAATCCATTGAAAAATCAACTTACAGGTTTCAGTTTATTTCGTGCATTTATTAGCAACATATCGAGAAATAATATACACAAGTAATAAGGTTGTTACTTGATCCGTCATCTTGTAAAAAAATCATATGTTTATTATAAAGGTACTTTTTTTTTTTTTGAAATAGTAATATGATATGCAAATGATTTATTTGATTGATACATTAAAAAAAATCGCTCATCTGTCAACGCGGAGCGTTTTCCATAATTATTTTTTATACTTCAAGATGACTGTACCAATTATTTCTACACACGTAAGTTATAAGGGGGTGTCATGAAGTTTTATACTTTTAGAGCACTGGAAAAACATTGAAAAATTGGTTTCACTTCAATTGTTTCAGGTCAATCTCTGACGGCATTTCGAAGTTCTCCCTACGATTTGGTGACATCTGCCGATTATCGAGTCTGTCATGGAGATTGATCCCCTCTCCGATTTGTCCTTGTCATCGCAGACGATAAAACTGGAGCCATACGATGCCCTTCAAGACGTTGTTACTCTTGTCGACGGGTATTGGACCTCCGAGGAAGAGGTGGCAGCCTCGCACCCTCGCGATCACGTGACATCGCGTTCCGTCGCAGGCACGGGGGTGGCGGGTACAACCGCGTGCGTGGTGAAACAAGAGGCGACACTTGGAACCGGCGACACAAAAATCGCCTCGTGTTGGTCTTTGGGAGATGGCGCGTCGTGTTCTGGAGCTTACTGTGATAGTTTCGCGCGCACCCATTTACCGCACGAGTTCACTACAAACGTGTTGAAACAAGAGGATTGTGACCCCCTTGGGGACGCCGACACAGACATCTACCCGAACCGCGAGCCACTTTGTGACACAAACGTTTCCGAGCCCTCCGTTCGGTGGCTTCCAGGGCCGTGCTTAGACTCTCGCCCGTCGGGCCTTGGTCGCGGAAACGTTCCGTCGTGTTACGTGAACCAACAGATGTGCATGACAAGTAGTGTCCGGCCGCAGATATACGAGCCTCGCGATAACGTGCCCGCCTGGTTTACGTTGTGTGCGACGACACAGCCCGTGAAACCTGAACCCAGTGATCCGTTTGAAACCCATGCAGTGTCGGCCGTTCCCGTTCCACGTGTGAAACAAGAACTTACTCCAGCCTTTCATCTAGAACCCGGTGGAGAAGATGGGCCGAATTTCGACGGGACTGACGACGAGCTCCAATCGAATACTTCTGACGTCACCAATCAACTTCTAGGTAAGCCAGTGAATCTCTATAGTTTCCCCACTACTGTTCCCATGTTGACCTCAGTCGCTGAGTTCCTCAGTTCCTAACCATGCAGCAACTTATTTCTCACAGAATCGTTAGGTGATCTTTCAATGAACTATCCTCATCATTAGTCACGCTGGGTTTTCAGAATTATAATACACGGTCAAGTATCATCCCTGGTGGACCTGTTTTGATTGGCAATGGGTAAAGTCAAATGTTCGGAGTTGCGGACCTAGGATAAAAGTATCCACACAAATACACATAGAGAGTGGTACTAAAATAAGATCTTATCAAATGTTCAAAACAAATTTTAACATTTTTGGGAGTTGCGAATTGAGATTGCATTTTGAAGACAAAATTGTGTTGTAGCATCTTCTGAAAGCCAAAACCAAATTGTGGCAGATGAATCTTTTCTAGCACAAAGTCACCTTTGTTTATGTATGTATGTAGCCTTTATTCACAACAGGGCATACGCCCCACAAGTGGAATACAACAAAAAAACATAATCATGTCATAATGATACAAACTTATTACAATTTACACTCATCTAATCACTCACATAACAATCCCATGCATACTCTCGCACCCTCACAGATACACTCACTTCCAGTCACCATAGTAGCATACTATCCACCATACACGCTCAAACACACTTGCTGTTACACAAGTAGGTAGATGCTACCTTAATAGAGAAATATTTAAAAAAAAGCCTTGAAAGTTGTCAAGTTTTCATTGGTAATATCAAGCTCACTAGAAACAACTGTTCTATTAAATGTGTCTTGCATCCTGTTAACACATGAAAGTTTAAACGACTTTTGTTAGTCCTGAAAATTACATGATTGGGTTGCGTGTATTCTGTTGCGGAACAAGAAAGTTAATGTTAGGAAGAAGAAAACTGGCGTCAACCACAAAGTGAATGAAAGGAGAAATCATGTCACTGTAAGATCTACTGTTTTGTTATGTCATAATATTTTGCTCCTGGCACAGTGACTCATAGTCAGCCCTGTGATAGACCACATTCATCTTGGAACATTGGAACTTGATAAAACGCTGTTGCACCCTCTCAACAGCACTAATCTTATAGTTAACTCAAATGGATTCCAGATAACAGTTGCATAGTCAATATGCGGCCTCACGAGTGACAGGTATAATTGCCTTGTTGTGTTTGTTGTAAAGTCTCTGAAACAATTTCGTTTAATAAAGCCAAGCAGTTTAAATGTTTTCGGAATAACATGTCATAAGTGACTGTTATACTTTAGATCACTAGAGATATACATACCAAGGTCCCTTACACTGAAAACTCTTTCTAAATTGCCTCGACCTAAACCGTAACTATAGTGAAGAAACATCTTTGTTTTTGTTGTAAATGTTATGACGCTACATTTACTCACATTTAAAAACAGCTTTCATGTTTAACACCATTCACTAAGTGAGTTCAAGTCAGTTAAAACTTTAAAGTTTCTCACAATCCAATAAGCTTCGTATCGGCAGGTACAGCTTGATGTCATCTGCGTACATTAGACATTTTGAGGAATTTAAACACAACGGAATGTCATTAACAAACAGGGTAAACAAGAGAGGTCCCAAAATAGACCTCTGTGGCACGTCTGATGTAACGTTCTCTAACGTTGATTTGGCGGAACCCATGACGACTGATTGCGTACGTCCATCTAGGTAACTAGCCAACAAGTCATGGAAAGCACCGGAGATGCCATATCCTCAGGGTTGGCAAAAACCCGTTTTTTTTTCGAAAAAAAAAAACCCTGCCCAGTGAGTTTTATCGGGGTTTTTCGGGTTTTATCGGGCTTTATCGGGCTTTTTGGGGTTTTAGACAAAAACATGTAAAATGAGTATGAATGCCCTCTTGTGCCTTCAGCTTGTTCTTTTTACGATTTATGAATATTTTGACCATGTACTGTGCGAATAATCTTCACCGTTCAAGCACCCTAAACCCATAATCTGACCTTATACAACCATGTTACATGTTATGTCGTATTACGTTATACGTATACATACTGTAATGAATGACCGTATTTGGTTAAATTCCTACTTCTTTCTCAACTTAATGTACAAGCCCAGGCTATTGTTAAGCATTTTGTTTATTGTTGTGTGATGAGGTAGTAAAATTAGGAATTCCTATAGGATTGTAAAACTCAACAAAAATATTTCAAGCTCTTTCTTTTCAGTTAATGACAATATTATACTTCTTTAAATAAATCGACTTTTTCTCTACCCTGCCTGATATAAATGTATAGCCTATGTCATTATGGATGGTTATGCCTAATATTAGTTTTCTCCGACCCCACGTCCTCGTTTGCGAATGCGGGTTTTTCCCCCCACTGAAATCAGTTTCGTTACTGAGTGGGTAGACTCCAAATGTAAATTTATTTATTTTATTTATTTATTTTAAGTTTATTACAGAGATTTATTATGATTGAGTTTATAAATATTCAGATATGACCTTTGTTCTCAATTGACCAATGTTGAAAAAAGTAAATGTATAGATAAAAACCATTGTGATTTTGTTTAGTTTCGATGACTGTGACGAATAGTACTTTGATTAGAGAGGTTTCAAAATCCATACTTGCGAAAGAGAATTTTTATGTCCGGAAATTTGATTAATTTCTAGCTTGTCTTGTATTGGAGAGAGAAAAAATGTGAAGTATATTAGTCGAAAACAAAAGATCGATTTTCATATTGTACCGGGAAGAACAAATTTGGTTTTATATAATCCAAATTTTTTATAAAAATCATGATAATATATTAATTTTGCAAAGTTTATGAATCATAAACAATCACAGAATTATTTATAAGTGACTTTATCTCCTCAAAAAAGTGGTGACTGAACAAGTTAGTTAAAAATATCGTAAGCCAGTCTGCCTTTCAATTTCAGGCAAACAGTTTACCCACGCCTCTTGAGAATCAATTTAGTGAGCGGAATGATAGGTGTACTACTGCGTAATCGTAATCAAATCTTTCGTCTGTTGTACTAACGTAATATGAAATAGCCTTATATTTTTGAATGATACTGTAGTAGACCTACATACCCACAAACACAATAAAAGGTGGCTAGAATATTATTAACTGTACAATTATACACCTACGTTGAGTATTTGAAAAAACCCACTTTTTGTCTAAAACCCGCGAGTTTTTTCGGGTCAGGTAAAATTATGCCAACCCTGCATATCATACTATAACTTGTGAAGGAGAAGGTCGTGATCCACGCTATCAAACGCCTTTGTGGAGTCAGTATAGATAGCATCGACTTGCACTCCCGTATTCAGATGACATGCTATATCGTTGGTGTACACTGCAAGGTTGGTGATAGACCTTTTTCGCACGAACCCGTGTTGCTCAGGAGCAATGTAGTTCTTCAGGTGCTGGTACATGTGGACTAAGAAGTTAGGAAAAAATCTGTATTATAGTTTTTGTGGTGCGAATTTTTTCATCCACCGGTACAAAACACATTTGTACCGGCGGATGTAAAAGTCTCTAGGTCTACACCAACAACTATCATATACATATTTTGTTTCATACTTCGTATTATAAACAAGAAAGCAAAATTCAGCTTCCACACTGTTTTTGGCTTCCTTCAGAAGATATTACAACAAAATTTGACTTTGCAACGCCATATCGAGAGTAGGCCTAATACGCCACCGAAAAAAATGTTAAAATTTGTTTTGAACATTTGGTATGACATTATTTTAGTTCCACTCTCTATAAGTAGGTATATTTGATTTGTATAGATGTTTAAAAAATGAAATTTGCTTCCAGTGGCATTTTAAGCAACTAGATGAGATGAGGGAGGAGGTAAGTTACCAGACTTCGGGGTTGCAAAAGTGACTGGAGGCGCTGCTTCCATACGAATTCTAAAAAAATTTGAGTGGTTTGGAAAGCCGTTGCTTGTGTAGAAGCAGAAGAAGAAATTGATTAACCTCTAAGTAGAAGAATACTCGCGCCAGCAGGCCTTAGAAGTCACGAGCAAGTCCGGAAACGATGCGCGTTCCTCCACGCAAGCACAGATAACAAATTTACTACGTAGTTAATTTGTTATCTGTGACGCCAGTATGTTGTCGAGACTTGAAAGTGTCGCGTGTTGCACATTAAATAAAATGCATACAATAATTGCCGGTGGATGCTAAGAACGTAGAGAATTAGAAAATAAACTGCTGTTATTGGTAGCTATTTTGTCAGCATGCGATAAATAATTGGGACAGCGAGCATATTATTGCAGTTCATCATGGGATCACAGTAGGGTTATTATACGCATCCTGCAAATAACAAAGTTGATATACGGTTGTGTCTCGGATTGTGCGAACCTGGAGTTTTGGTTTCTATTTCGAACCAAACGTTGAACCATTATTTTCTTTATTAAAAAGCATCTAGGCTATAAGACTCATCCATCCATGTCGAAACAGAATTTCATCTTGTGTGCTTTAGGGCTACACAACAAGGTGAGTAACTTTACAACCAGTGTTGAGTAAGTTCCCCAAAATGGGCTTTTAAAAGTTTTTCCCTGTGTGTAGAAAGAACTTTTAAAAGTTACCGTTCCTCAAGAACGAAGGACATTTTGCGTTCCTAGAACATTAGAAGTTCTTTTAAAAGTGCATCTTAAACGTCCTTTTGTGACAATACTGATGAGATAGGCCTATATAATTATAGGAGGTTTTAATAAACTTCGCAAAAAAGTGGAAGGAATGTATTTTTTTTTTTTTTAATTCTCGATCTCCGAAATTAGTACTTAGTTTTCAAATGAAGAAGGAATGGGCGAATGCCGGTTGTTATAAGTATCTCATAAAATGAATAAAACTTTTCAAGCTTTTTAAGAATTTCCCCGAAATAAAGAACTTTCGTACAATCCTTCAAAAGTTCCCGAAAAAAGAACCGTTTATTTTAACAAGTTCCTACCCAACGGGGATATTCAGATAACATTTTCAATGCATGTTATATTTTCCCACATAGAAAACAAATCCATAGCAACAACAGGCGCCCCTAGGGGTCAGGGGACGACTATGAATACGGACCTGAAGATAAGCAAATCAGTTTAATTACTGAGTGGGTAGACTCTAAATGTGAATTTATTTATTTTTATTTTTTATTTAAGACCATGATGACGGAAATATAATACTTTGTTTGCTAAATTTGTCTTTCCTCTCTCAGCACTCATTCTTCCTCACCTTTTAAGGAAATGGATAGTATGGAAAAATAGCTTAAATGAATGGTTTAAAATGTAAATAAATGGCTTTTGAGGCATGGGACTTTTAAACTCTATTTGAATACCAATTATAATACATGTCATTGCTATGGGCATACAAACTGATTTTTGGACCCGATTTGTTTTCAGGCAATTGAAATGAATTTGGTGTTGACGATTTGTTATTTATCTATTAGTACTTCTTCTTCATACCACATAATAACAGAAACGATTAAGAGGCGTGCCGCATGCCCGCAAAAGCAAAGGAGTTATCGCACCTTGTTAAACACTGGAAGCTCTTGGCGAACCACTCTGTTTTAAGGTAAATATAAACAGTACATTTTTATGATCGTAATAAATAACATTAATCTGTACTTTTGCAGATGCGATTCACCTGTATCTGAGTGAACACGTCTCAGATAGTGGAACTTCGTATGAAGCGAGCTCAAGCGATCAAATACTCAACAGCTGCAAAGCTCAAGAGGGCAGGCGGCAATCCGAAGGTCCCAAAAGTCGATACGCGAACGTCATAACTGACGGAAACGAGAAGCTAAACGTTTATGACGCCCGCGAAGATACTTGCGGACACAAGCGTAGAAACTCGGTGCATGTGGGTTCTCACACAAACATATTAAGCTTATATTCTTGTCACGACTGTGGAAAAGAGTTTCCAACACTTAGATACCTGACAAGACATTTGGTAACTCGTCATACCGCTGAGGAAAATGCCTATTGTGATATTTCCAACAAACGCTACGAGCGTCCGTCAGAACTGAAGACTCACGTGGCCTCTCGCGCTGTCGTCAGGAACTTTGTGTGCAGAGAATGTGGTCAAAGATTCAAGCAAAATAGTGATCTTGAAGCTCACATGGTTACACACTCAACTGAGATTCGTTTGGATAGCGGTGACTGCTGTGAAAAACATCAAAGCAAATCGTATTTGACCAATCATGGACCGACTAATTCTGATGTAGCACAGTTAAAGTCTAGATACAGTGGGAACATATTTGACCAACCTGCTGATCTCCGAATTCACATTCAACAGACGCATACTACGGGGAACACACACATTTGTCGTGTGTGTCATAAAGGATTTGTGGATCAATCCCAACTGAAACGTCATGCACGCTATCATTCTAAAATGAAACTGTTCCAGTGCGAAGACTGAACCATAGTGTTTAGGCAGTCTCGCCTTCTCAAACGTCATATCTACCACGTGCATACAGCTGCAAATTCATTCATCTGTAGTGTCTGTCGTAAAGGATTTAAAACAAAGAGTCATCTGAACAGACACAGCATTACACATCAAAAACCATTTATGCGTGATGTATGTAATAAAAGATTGAAAAGGAAGAGCGATCTGAAGAGCCACATTATTACACGTGGCCAGACTACAGAGAAACCATTTGTTTGTAATGTGTCTACAAACAGCTTTAAGGTGAAAGAAGCACTAAAGTCTCGTGCACTAATTTATTCAGAAATAAAGCAGTTTGAGTGCAAAGAATGTAACAAGAATTTGAGTAGTCTTTCAAATCTCCGGCGTCACGTATTGGAAATCCACTCAACTGCAGAGCCCTTCATATGTGACTTATGTAACAAACGATGGAAAACAAAGCGAAGTCTGAAAAGTCACATTATTGCTCATAATACCACAGAGAAACCGTTTGTGTGTGAAGTATGTAATAAGTTCTTTAAGTGTAGGGCCTTATTGAAGTTACATGCTCTCACTCATTCTGAAATAAAGCAGTTTGAGTGCAAAGAATGTAACAAGAATTTGAGTAGTCTTTCATCTCTTCAGCGTCACGTATTGAAAATTCACTCAACTGCAGAGCCCTTCATATGTGACTTATGTAACAAACGATGGAAAACAAAGCGAAATTTGAAAAGACACATTATTGCACATCATACCACAGAGAAACAGTTTGTGTGTGAAGTATGTAATAAGTTCTTTAAGTGTAGGGCCTTATTGAAGTTACATGCTCTCACTCATTCTGAAATAAAGCAGTTTGAGTGCAAAGAATGTAACAAGAATTTGAGTAGTCTTTCATCTCTTCAGCGTCACGTATTGAAAATTCACTCAACTGCAGAGCCCTTCATATGTGACTTATGTAACAAACGATGGAAAACAAAGCGAAATTTGAAAAGACACATTATTGCACATCATACCACAGAGAAACAGTTTGTGTGTGAAGTATGTAATAAGTTCTTTAAGCGTAGGGCCTTATTGAAGTTACATGCACTCATTCATTCTGAAATAAGACAGTTTAAGTGCAAAGAATGTGAAAAGGAATTTAAACAACCTGATAATCTGCGTAGGCACATGCTGGATATCCATACATTTGGAAAACGATTCGCCTGTGACATATGTAATAGAGGATTTAAAAGAAAAACCCATCTGAAAAGACACATTATATTACATCAGACCACAGAAAAACCGTTTATGTGTGATGTATGTAATAAAGGATTTACAAGAAAATGCCATCTGAAAAAGCACATTATCATACATCAGACCACACAAAAATTTGCCACAGATAAGTCGTTTGTGTGTGATGTATGTGATAAAGTGTTTAAAAGAAAGAGCCTTTTGAGAAGCCACAATATTGCACATCATACCACAGAGAAACCATTTGGCTGTGATATTTGTAATAAGGGATTTAAAACAAAAAGCAATCTGACAAGCCACAATATTACACATCAGACCACAGAGAAATCGTTTTTTTGTGATGTATGTAATACAGGATTTAAGAGAAAGTGTCACCTGAAAAGACACATTATGAAGCAGTTTAACTGCAAAGAATGTAAAAAGGTGTTTTGTCATCGTTCGAATCTCCGGCGTCACGTAATGGAAATCCATTCAACTGCAGAGCCTTTCAACTGTTATGTATGTAATAACGGATTTAAAACAAAGCGCCTTCTGAAGAGCCACATTATAACACGACACACAGCCGAGAAATCGTTTCTGTGTGACGTATGTAATAAATTATTTAAAACCAACAGCCATCTGAAAAGGCACAGTACTACCCATCAGACCACAGGTTCTGCGTTTGTTTGTCCCGTGTGCCACATGGTCTTTAAGCGTGAATGCTACCTAAAGAGCCACGCGTTCATTCATTCTGAAATAAAGCAGTTTGTGTGCAAAGAATGTAACAAGGAATTTAGACAGTTACCAGTGCTCAGGCGGCACATACGGGAAATTCACGTATCTGGAAAGCAATTCGTTTGTGATATATGTAATACAGTATTTAAATTAAAAAGACGCTTGCAAAGACACATAGCGATACATAGTCGCACTGAAAAGTCGTTTGTTTGCGAAGTGTGCAACAAAAGATTTGCGCGTGGAGACAGTTTGAAACGTCATGCGTCCACACATTCTGAAATGAAGGAGTTCAAATGCAAAGAATGTAGCAAAGCGTTTCGTGAAGTCCGGGGTCTCAAAGGCCACGTGATCCGTAATCACATGTTTGTCACATCGTCTGTAAATGAAGAAGCCATTTGAGTTCATGTAAAGAACAATACCACAGAGAAGTCATTTGTTTGTCGGAGATGTGTGCACGCGGTCAAACCGGCATTGAAGTTTATTCTACAATAAAGTACAATGAATGTGCACAGAAATATAGACAACCGGACGATCTCAGACGTTACTTGCTGGAAGTTCACCCAATAGTATTTTCTTTGTGTTGTATATAAGAAAGGATTTACGCGTAGATGCAGTCTGAAAGATCATTCGCTCATTCAATCTCAAATAAGACATTTCCTTTGCAAAGTATGTGACAACTCTTTAAATAAGCCCTGAGGTCTTATTTAACAAATATGTGAAATTTAAAGCTCATCAGAAGAAATTTATAGCTATTTAAATACAGAAGGGCTTTAGGGAAGAATGCAGAGTTAAGTTAAGTAAAGGATTTGTTTATCGTTGCTATGGAGTTTGTTCTTTTTATGAAAAAATAGCATGTAATAAAACAATTCCATAGCAACATATCATGTACTTAGGGCGTGTTAGGTTAGTCTGCTACGCTAGTCGACTAGCGAAAAACATCGATTTGAGACACAGCATGAACTTGACAGTTCGTCTGTGCAGATCGTCCTAAGTGTACGAGGTCTCAATCATGTTGGCTATGTGTTTCGAATATGTATTTAATTAACACATTTTGTAAACGTATAAAAAGGAATCTTCAGAATCCTGTATATTTGCCTCAGCATGAAGTTGCCTACACATTGCTGACCTAAAGTGTTTATATATTGCAAGGTAGCCGTAATAAAAAATAGTGTGTGAGCTTCTACTGGAAACACAATCGAATAAAGACAATTGCGGTTCCACTCTCATTTAGGGTTGGCTCTAATAGTTTACGGCTTTACGCCTTTTGCTCCCACATAATCTTGTTAAATATTATAATTTGGAGCAAGTGTAGGGTTCTTGTAACAACAAATATACCTATCTTGTCCATTATATTTTGTAATTATTCAGAAATGTGAGTGTCTTCAGTAGTACTACTTGATGAGCTTCATTTAGCCCATAGGTATAGGACCTGCACGCACATGTATTTGTATAGCAAGAAAATAGCTTGAGTTTCGCTACTGTATGGTACCACCACCATATTATGTAGAAATAACTTCGGCACAGACGTATTTTGGTGTAAATGTTGTAGTCCTAAATAAATAAATGTAATTCATTTCTAATAATAATACAATCCCATTGCATGTTGTAATTAATTGTAATGTTAATTAATTGTGTTGTAATTAAAAGATCAAGACAGCGCACCTCTTCAGATGCGCCGCCCTCAAGAAGGACATGCTCGACGAAATGAGCAGGACAGAGAAGGAGGCAGTAGCAAGAAAGAAGAATAATGGCTGAAGAGGCCAACTCTGCACAGAAAAAAACACACAAAAAACACAAGTACTACTGACATATAAGTAGCTTTGCCACGGCCGAATTTCACGATGGATGTCGGATGATATATATTTTGTGGAAGGTGTGTTGTGTACAGTGAATATACCACTATAATATCCCTTTCTCAACAGTAATCATGGTAGTGTGTTATTTAGCACTATCCAAAACATAGTTTCATAGTGTGGTGAGAAGTTGTGTGCAGTTTTTGTTTTTCTGCCGGGACGACTTTCCATATTTGTACTCTGTATAAATCAACGGATAAATAAATACTTACTGTAATTCTTTAATTAATAAATTCCACTAAAATATTGTGAGAAGAATCATGGTAGTGTGTAATTTACATGAGCGCTATCCAAAACATAGTTTCAAACATAGTGTGGTGAGCAGTTGTTGTGTGCATTTTTCTGCCGGGACGACTTTCCATATTTTTACTCTGTATAAATCAAGGGATAAATAAATATTTGATGTAATTCTTTAATTAATAAATTTCACTAAAATATTGTGAGAAGAATCATGTGTAATTCAGTGAGCACTATCCAAAACATAGTTTCAAACACGTGGTGAGCACTTGTTGTGTGCAGTTTTTCTGCCGGGACGACTTTCCATATTTGTACTCTGTGTAAATCAACGGATAAATAAATACTTACTGTTATTCCACTAAAATATTGTGAGAAGAACTGAACAGTGACGTGACGTCATGCCGAGATTATTTTACCGTATTGAATTGGTGAGAATTTCGGTCTTGAGTTGACGAGGTTCATGTTACACAAATTACAACAAAATCCATGAGACTTCCCTATTGTTTGTGGTCTACAAAATGCTTGCTTTGCTAGGTTTTCCAAATTATCCTATGATAACATATCCACTAGCCCTTTCATCCTTTGGGCGCATGACTCTAGATAATATATTCTGTTACATCCCAAGTCAATCATACTAATTCTTAATTGTTTTCTAATAAAGTCCGATTCACACAACGTTATAAGAATGGTATAAGGTATAGGTATAGTCACAAGCCGAGTTGGGCCATAGGGATTACGTACAAGGGTTCACACAAATGTGTCATTGCAATAGCAATAGCAATTGGTATAAGACTGGTATAAGATTTCAACTTTCTTATGACGGACCAATCATACGTTGAAACGTCACTTATAACACGCCAATGGGATGCTAGCAACTTGAATCAATGTAACAGATTCTTTCATTGTAAATTATTAGTCAAAACAAAAACTCACCGTATACATCCGGTTCACATCAAATAGACCTTGCATCCGGTAACTACGTGCAAAATATTGTATTGTATTCTTTATTAGTTTAGTTTGGAGCTCTTTCACTCAGTTACAAAACATTTGACATAAATTTCTCACTAAATAAGTATAAAGTAATTATTAGAACCATTGATTAAGGAAGGGAGAAACCCTTTTACAATCAATGTTTACAATCATAATAATAACAATATTTTTTATTTTTTATGTTACTTAAATACTACTAAATTTGTTTTTTATAATCATATCTCTAAATGTATTACAGTTTTTTGGCATGGGATTTAAAATTACTTCTTGAAGACCATTCCACTGTTTAATAGCAGATCCCAGAAAAGAATGTTTACCCACATCTGTGTGGTATCTTCTTACAAACAGCTTTTCAGTGTGATCGTTTTTCCCCTTGAATGTGGCTTTCTCTACCTTACTGTTAATTTCTCTCCATGCCGAATGTCCTGAGATGGTTTTATACAATGCACATAATCTAGTAATTTCTCTTCGCTCTTCTAGAGATCGCCACCCCAGTTCCTCTATCATCTCTGTAGGGCTATGACGCCTACCATATTTACATAGAACTCTTCTTGCAGCTTTTCTTTGCACATTTTCTATCTTGTCCCTCTGAGTTGTAGTATGCGGAGCCCATACTGAACTTGCATACTCAAGAGTTGGCCTCACTATTTCTTTATATGCCTTTTCTCGCACCTTGTTACTTGTGCCTCTTAAGTTACGCATAACAAAATTGAGTGCTCTATATCCCTTTGCTACTACCTCAGCTACATGATCACCCCAAGACAGTTTTGAATCTAAAGTTAATCCCAAATATTTTCCGGTGTCTTGGTACTCAAGGCTAGTCCCATTTATTACATATTTGAATTGATAAGTGTTTTGTTTGAGTGTAAATTTCATCAATTGGCTCTTAGCTGCATTTAGACCCATTTCATTTTTCCTAACCCACTCAAGAATCATATCTATAGCTCTTTGGAACAGAAGGCAATCATTAATATTAAGAATTGTCATATAAATTATGCAGTCGTCGGCAAATAACCTTATTTTTATTTTTATATCAAGGCCATCTCCAATATCATTAATAAAAATAATGAATAATAATGGCCCTAGGACACTGCCTTGTGGAACTCCGGATGAAACATTCACTTCCTCTGAGAATTTATCCCCAACCTTGACCATTTGGATACGACCAGTTAACCACTCATCTATCCATTTAATGACTCTTTCATCAATATTAATTTGTTAACTTTATCCATGAGAATATGATGAGGTACCATATCGAATGCCTTTGAGAAATCAAGCATTAATGCATCTACTTCCCCCTTTTTATCAACTACCTCTGCAAGGTCTTGAATTAAGCTAACTAATTGAGACTCACAAGAGTAGCCTTGTCTAAAACCATGCTGAGTTTTCATCAGCCCATCAGTTTCCTTAAGACAATGTCTAGTGTATTTTGCTACTAAGGTTTCAAATATCTTACAAATACTGCTTGTCATGCTGATTGGCCTATAGTTAGCAGGGGTATGCTTGTTTCCGCCTTTTGGTACGGGCATTACCCAGGCAGTTTTCCAGTCTAGTGGTACTTGGGTGTTGTTAATAGAAATTTGGAACAGAAACTGTAAATACGGGGTAATTGAGTGTGCTGCAATTTTGAGGAAATCGTTATCTTCTCCCATCGGCGTCATTAATGATTTAACAACACAACAATAATGAATAATAATAATTATTGTTTTTCTTATTATTTTTAACTATTGTTTTGAATTATTGTCAATAGATTCGATGCCGGTTTAAAACGTAAATAACAGCTGCGGGAAGTCAGCTGATTGACAGCCAGCTGTAGTTACTCAAACTGCCGCCAGAGCAAGTCAAAGAAGTCTACAAAAGAATGTAGTATCTTTTCAGGAAAATCTTTGGCGTCCTTAGCTTATACCTTATACCACTTTCTTATACCCTATTCTTATTGCTATTGCAATACCTTATAACTTTGTGTGAATCGGACTTAAGTATCATTACTATATTACGTAAGCTTATGTGAATGCAAATATAGAGAAGCCATATGTTTATGTATTGTCCATTCATATTATGTCAACTTTTAGTTTAGTTTTTTATTATTATTACAAAATTCGCTTCATGACATCGGCGACGGACTGGATACAAACGTTGTGTGAGAAACGTTATAAAGCCAACGAGTGGTCGATGGATCATCTTGAAATATCATTCCTTCTCAATAAACTGGCTGGGAAACTGTAGATCCTTCCAACAATAAAATAACGTTATCTTCTAACAGGGCTTGCATACTCGTAGCAAATACTGTAATAATACGCTACAGCCTGGGGCAAACAGCACTTCACGCTACCTACGAGTACATTTCAGTATTCCATGGGCTTCACCCTTTTCCCGTTTCAAATTTGCCGGATTATGTTTTTCACCGCCTTCCGTCACACCGGAGTCCGGATTGTAAAATGAATGAAACCAGCATCAATCAAATGAGCATCAGTATTCAGTAGGCTTATTGATGTTGTGTTGTTGTTTTATTTGAGAGAATCTTAGAAGAAAGATGCTGTTAGGCAAGGTACCTAACCACCTATACCTTAATTCAATTCAACTTTAATAAATTAATCTAAGGAAAACCACTCTAGGCCTAGGCCAGGTCCGACGAGCACCTAAGCGGTGGGGTTTATTTTTTTAAGGTTATGTTAGGGCTCGCTACAGTGATAAGGTCTAGGCGTAGTAGCTAGATATACAAAGGCTAGGTAAATCTACCGTATGGGTTCTCACGCTAAAAAGGCCCAAAAATGTTTGGTTTTTCCAAAAATATCCTAGGCCCCCTAGAGCTGTGGATGTCAGGCAGCTCGGAAAAGTCATGCACACTCAAAGTGCCGCAGGCGGAGGACCTAGGCCTAGGCCTAGGCTATATGGTAGAGTTACTAAACCATTGTAGCCTAAAGCCGGATTCATACATTCATAAGGTTTTGAAATAGTCATATGGTAGGCCTATTGCAATAGGCTTTCGGTTCTGTTGCATTGATTGGTGGTCGATGGCATCTCATTGGCTTGTTATAAGCGAGTAATTGACGTTTCAACGCCTGGTTGGTCCGTCACATGGATTATGGTTTAGCAATAAGAGAGTTGAACATTTTTTAACTCGCTTGTGACTGTAACTATGACTATTGCAATTGCAATGATGAGTTTGTGTGAACCATTGTAGGTGTACGTACTCCTTATCTCTCAACTCAGCTTATAACTGAACCACAATCCTTGCGACGTTGTGTGAACCCGGCATAATACACATCCTAGGCCCTAGGCTAGCCTAGCCCCTTGCGGTAGCTTGACCTAGGCCTAGCTCTCGGCCTGGACCTGCCTGTATCGAAAGTAGGGTAGGGCTAATAGCCCAGGCTATAGGCTAAAGCGGGGTGCACCCAAAGTAACAAGGTATTGCAATAGTCAAAAGGTATAGCAATAGCAATAAGAATAGGGTATAAGAAAGTGGTATAAGGTATAAGCTTAAGACGGCCAAAGACTTTCCTGAAAAGATGCTACATTTTTGTGTAGACTTCTTTGACTTGCTCTGGCGGCAGTTTGAGTAACTACAGCTGGCTGTCAATCAGCTGCTGACTTCCGGCAGCTGTTATTTACGTTTTAAACCGGCAACGAATCTATTGACAATAATTAAAAACAATAGTTAAAAATAACAATAAGAAACAATAATTAGGCCTAGGCCTATTATTGTTCATTATTGTTGTGTTGTTAAATCATCAATGACGCCAATGGGAGAAGATATTTGCACGTAGTCACCGGATGCAAGGTCTATTTGATGTGTACCGGATGTATACGGTGATTTTTTGTTTTGACTAATAATTTACGATGAAAGCATCTGTTACATTGATTTAAGTTGCTAGCATCCCATTGGCGTGTTATAAGTGACGTTTCAACGCATGATTGGTCTGTCATAAGAAATGGGGTTAATGCAATAAGAAAGTTGAAATATCTTAACTTTCTTATGCCAGTCTTATTCCAATTACTATTGCTATTGCAATGACACGTGTGTGTGAACCCTTGTAAGTTGTACGTAATCCCTCCCTATGGCCCAACACAGCTTGTGACTAACCTATACCTTATGACATTCTTATAACTTTGTGTGCACCGGGCTTAAGATTTTACATTTTACCATTCACAATCACTAAGAATTAAGAGTAGTGATTAAGAAAGTTGATTAAGATAAGGGATGTCAATGGGTACCCGTTAGGCCTACCCGCCCTATGCGTATGGGTACGATTCCAACTTTCCATTACCCGTCAGCCGTCATTATCCGATTTTTTCCTTTGTCAAAAAACAAACAAAACAGACTTGTGTATTCATAACTGTCCTCTACCCCTCAGAGGGGTGCCCTTTGTTGCTTTGGATTTGTTTTCTATAATTATGGGAAATATCATGCATGAAACTGCTACCTGGCAACAACGGGCAAAAATAAAAAATATGAGACGTAAGGCCCAAATATCATTATCATCATCTGGCAACAACTGGTGCCCCTAGGGGTAGGGGACGACTATGAATTCCAGCCTATACAGTTATAGCTACATATTTAGTTGAACATTGTTTATCCTATAGGCCTATGTATAATAAATAATAATATGTATTTGGCTTCTATTTTTGTTCTCATAGCCAATGCATGTCATTAAAACTAATATGGCAGAAAGGGAGGGTGAAAGTGAAAAAGTTGCAAAGCGAGAGGCAGCTACAGCACCCGTTATATCGGACCAAGAACGAGAGTGGGCTCAAACAGCTCTTCTTGACTTCTCCAAAGGAAATTATACCACTTGTCTACAATATCTCTCAAAGCTAGAAATTGCTAGACCACAGGATACAAAAGTAGCTCATAACAAAGCAGTTGTTGAGTATTACAAGAGTGACTTGAAAAAAACAGATCTGTTTCGGAAGAACATGAACATTGTTTGTGGACAGGTAAGTGTTGTATTTTATAATAGGTGGGCCTGCTACATAGGGCCTACCTAGTCTATGTTTATCCGTGCTGTACATAGTGCATCATTACATGTTTGTTTATTTGTATCATTAATTCAAAATCTGTTGGCACAATCATGTTAAAAATTCACAATTCATCCTGTCCTTAATGGTGATCTTTAACTTGAGGCTTTTTTTACTGCTCATGTTTGGGTGGGATAGCACCCATTCTCTTGATGGATTCCTCTTCCATTAGCTACCATAAGCTACTGCTTGGTGCTTACTCATTGGAAATAAGTGAAGACATTATTATTATTATTATTATTATTAATATTATTATTATTATTATTATTATTATTATTATTTTTATTATTATTAATTATTATTATTATTAATTATTATTATTATTTTATTGAATGTATCACAATCATACAATCTCGGTCAAAACCGGCGTTAACATGTTATACGGACGTAATGTCAAGTATTTCCATGTGTCTACCTTATTTAACTTCACCAATCACATGTTACTAGTTTAAACTAGTGATGACATCGGTTAGTAAAATTACTAACCGGGTAACCGAATTCGAAACCGGTTTAAAACCGGTTTTCAAAAAAAAACAAAAAAAACACTTTAAAAATAAATATATTTACGTAAGGTTGTATCAGCGAGGGAGGTAAAGAACCTCAGTGCCGGCAGCCGAGATCGTAGATAAAACGACCTTTTCAGAGAGACCCCCCCCCCCCCCACGCGGAACGAGATGCAGCTGGTCAAGGTCAAGTCACTCACTGGCTGCTGGGTTGCATTGTGTTGAGCGATGGAAGGGGGTGGAGGGCGCTTCGCAGAACTGGGATGAATGACTAACGTGGTCGCGCTTGAACAATAACAACTTGGAATTGGGCTCACTGGCTGGCCGGAAAAAACGATTATGAGAACACATAAAACGTACTATTGGATCGAATTTCCCTGACGGGCTGATTTTTTGAACGCATTAACCTAAGAAATGTAGAAAAGCGAAATGTACAAAGGCGGTTTTACTGTATAATACAGCTGCTAATTAGTCCACACAAACAAGAAAATCCCAGGAAAGAAGACGAAATCTGAGTAGTCGACAGGTGGTTCCTTGTTACTACGGGACACACGTCGTTAGGCAATCCACAACCCGCCCGCCCGCCCGTCAGAGGCGTGGCTCTTAGCGAGGGTGAAGCACACGCCGCGCAAAAAAGCAAAACCGAATCTAAAAATCGAAACCGGTTTTTATCAAAACCGGTTCGAAACCGGTTTTCGGTTAATCGATGTTATCACTAGTTTAAACAGTCATCAATCTCGGTCAAAGCCGGTGTTTACATGTTATACGGACAATACGAATGTAATGTCAAGTATTTCCATGAGGTACCTTGTTCAACTTCAGTCGTTACTGTCTTATTAGTACTTGTTCATAGTATACACTGCATAATGATATGATCTTATTTGCGTTGTCTTCGTGCGTGTCTTCTTTGCGTCGTGTTACTGTGTGTACCGTCGTGGCCGAATTCTCGAAGCCATCCTAGTTTCTACTCTATGGACAATGGAAAACCACGAAAACCATGTCAGGATGGATGTTGTCTCAAAGGATTCACTATCATAAGTTTAAACCAGTTCTAAATGTTCTTCGGTATGTTAATGTTCACGTCATGTTCTGTCAAAATTATTTTCTATAACAGTTGTCAAAGTTCGTGTTGTTGTTTCGAAAAGTCAATGCACTCAGCCGATACACTTCCCAGTTTGATCGAAAGTCCACTATTATTTCCCTTCAACGTCCTTGATACGAGTCCTCTCGCGATTCCCCTGGTGAGGTCTCGTCGAACTCCAGAATCGCGCGCGCTGTTAGCGGCAATTTTGTGGACTGCCTCTCGTAAATTTCCAATTACTTCTCAGATTTCAAAGACGAAAAGTCCTCTCAATTCTGAAAAGATTGAAAAGTGCTTACGTACAACTGCTCATACATCTTACTTTATTCACATAATCCTGGGTAAATTATGAGTAATGAATAATATGAACTAAATCTACGCGTAGGCCTATATTGACCTAATTTGTCTGCCAAAATTACCTACCTTCATTTGTTCCTATGTTTAAACAAAATGGAGTCCCGACTATCTCGGAACAACCACTTAAAACTACATTAAACTACTATTTATGTGAATATAAATGCAAACTAGTACTTCTCTTCAATTTCCCTCGTAGTAGACATCTTATGGAACACCCCCATGTCAAAAACTGGGACCGATTCTTACATCTATCATGGAAATTACATTTTTAGTAAGGAGCAAATTTTTACGTGACTCTTAGACCCGGTTCACACAGGTTATTATTATTATTATTATTATTATTATTATTATTATTATTATTATTATTATTATTATTCATTACTGTGTCTCAACAAAAAGCTGTAGGTACACCTTTCCTTGTTTAGTATGTTGGATAGAAAGCAACATTGTTGTATCCATATTTTTGCTTACGAAGTACCCACTGTAAGGAATCACAGGCATAAGAGTGCTGCAGAGAACTTCAGAACTCGTTTAATCGAGCCGTCTACTGTAGGCCTACGGTAGACACGTTGTTTTACAATTCAGAAACCCCATTGTAGTGTTGTTGACTTGTTGGTATGTTGTTTGGTTGTTGTTGGTGTGTTGGTATTTTCACCTTTCACAACCCATGTCCTTACAATGCCTTTAATTATGAACTAGGTTTAATAGTGGGTCTCCCAGAAGTCAACTTCTGGTTGCAAGCTGAAGCTGTGGAATTAATCGGAATGTTGTGATTTTTATATATACTATATATTTTTTTTACATATTTTTAATTTAGAGTATGGTATCATCAAATACTGTAATAGACGCTATCGCTTAATACAGGAAAGTCCCGTCGATTTCTAGAGACAGCTGGCCTAGCGGCTTGGAGTTAAACTAGGTGAATGATCGACGCAAAGAAGTTCACTCACTGCATCTAAAGCTGCAAAATTTTGTTATCGACTGGCTTGCAATCTAGCGGCTACCTAGCGGCATGGTGTTCAATTTTATACGTGAACTTGTGTCGCCATGCATGTTAAACGGGCCCAGTTTCCTGTATTAAGCGATAGCGTCTATTACAGTATTTGGTATCATGACGGTATCACTCTTCTGGGCCCGCTAATTATTTAGTCCGGGGTAGCTTGTTTTCTCCATGGAAACAATGCTTCTGATTAGTTGTTGCCATGGAGAAAACAAGTTTGTCCCGGGCTAAATATTTAGTGGGCTGTTGTAATCTTAGACCAGTAATATAGGTAGACGGAGCAAGCCGATGCTAGCAACCGGCCGCGAGTGAAACCAACATTGAATCGAGGCAGACCACGTGATGTGGGGACAGGATTCGCGGCAATTTAAAGCGTCTGCGTATGAACAGTACCAACAGTACATCGTTGTGTAAAGAAAAAAGGTCATTTTCAATTAGTGCAAATTAAAACTATGTTTTAAACTAAGATTAACAGTACCTTCACTAATCATTTCTGAGGAAATACAAATAATAATACATTCTTTGTCAAATGTCAAACGTATTTATCGCGCACTTAACATCATCTAGCGGTAAACCTGCGAACTTCTCGCTTTTTCCATGGCAAAATATTTAACATTGAAAGGTACCCCACGCAACAATGCAGTCAATCGCGGATTTACCCGTCGAGAAGGCTGTGTCCCCACATCACGTGGTTTGCCTCGATTCAATGATGGTTTCACTCGCGATGACGTCATACTCCGTCTACCTATATTACTGGTCTAAGGTTGTAATAGCAGGCCTAAGTTGTATCATGTGCATTTTGTTCTGTCATTTCTATTGGCTATTGTGGATTGATTTATGTCTAGGCACACATAAACATTGAAGACCTTGACTCTTTGGAGGATGTTGAACAGTGTGTCATTTACTTCAACCAGTCAGTACTGCTTTATCACCTCAAACAATACAGCTCAGCCCTGAAGATAATGGAAAAGGTTTTCAGCTTCATAGAACCCATGGGTATGTCAGACTTTTATAATCTGATCAATAAAACTAACCCACGACCCATTCCCATCACTCAACATGTAGTCACTGTTGGGGAGAAGAATAGTATAGGCCTAGAGTACAATGTTATTTACAATGTTAGTACAATGTTATTTTTTTATTATTGTAATTGTTCGTGTAATTGTTTGTTGTATTATTACTTACTCATGTCACCTGAGTGTATAATATTGTATTGTATTATGTTTGCACTAGTGGGATTTTGATTCCTGTTTGCAAATAAAGGCATTATTATTATTATTATTATTATTATTATTATTATGTATGTATGTCTATACATTAGGAATGATGCCGATTAATTGATTAAGAATCGATTCCTTTGATAATTGAATCAAAATTTGAAGAATCGATTCGTATTTTTAGGAGGGGGAAGAATAGATGTTATGAAAGTGCATTTTTATTAAAGCTGAGAGTGCTAAGCATTCTATTTGAAACTGCTATTTTTATGTGCCTATTTAATCAGGATCTTGCCGTGTGACTTTCACACAGTGGTAGGAGGTAGGCAGTAAAAGAAAACACAATCGGATTTACGTCCGTCGAATACAATTCAAAATCACCATTATTTTAATAATTCAAATGTTTCTTGTATAATAAAACTTAACCTCTATAGCTACTAGGGCTGTCGTGTAAACCTTTAAACGTGTAAACGCCCGCGCGAAAATATGTGTGTACAAATATTTATACACATTTAACCGTGACGTACCCCGCCTGACCAATCCCCTCCTCCCACCACCCCCACCCAAAACCCAATTCACAGATTTTTCCGATGTCACAGCTCTTTGACAAGACAACAAGGCATATGTTAGTGTCTGGAGTCAAAATGACTGTGGACATTTGGTCACAAAGGTGAGGAATATAATCAACAATGAATATTATAATAAATGAACCGTATTATTTCGTTGAACATATTTTTTTTGCGAACATTTCAACTCATTTTTTGTTATTATTTTGTGAACAGAAGGGGTGTTACGTTTAAACGCGAAAAATTCGAAAAAATCACCGTTTACAAAATTAACCCTTTTCTCCCAGCCCTAATAGCTACAACATGAACTTTTTGCTTTTTTGTGCATTTGCCATTGATTTCCAATCGATTCCTAAGCCTCCATCTTCGATTCTGAAATTTTGGAATCAATGACATCCCTAGTAGGCTATACATACATATTCTACAGGGCTCGAATTTAATGCTCGCGCAGTCACCCAAGGCTTGTTTATTACTCAGTTGAGCCACGTTTTCATTTCGCTCACCCATTTTTGTTCAAACATTACCACAAATTTCAAAATACTAAGGATGATCACATGATAGCAATTATTCCTGAAAATTTGTAGTAGCTAGGTAAAATTAAGTGTTCTTAACTTGTCAACAACCCTCCAAAATTCTACTTGCTAGCTCGCAACTTGCGAGTGACTTTTGATTGGTTGCGCGTAAACTTTGTTGTACTCATACTGTATCTGAAACTAACCATTTTGCCCATTGGCCATTAATCATATTCATAGGGTGTGTAATATTTACTTTTGTTTTATTTTTTTTATGACAAGGTATCACCTCAAAATGCGTTTTAGACCAACAGACATAAATACTGCAACATCAAAGATTTTTTTCACCTATGGCAAAATTGCCTCGGGCAGCAGGCGCTTTGACCCTGACCCCAGCTGTATCACCCACTTCGTTGCGAGTACAAATTAAATTATGCGAGTCGACTACGTAGTCCACTAGTAAATCCACTAGTACTATGTAGTGGATTTGTGAAGGGCTGCTTGACAACCTTGCTAGCGAGTTATAAATTATACTGTTGATTCAAATTAGAATATGCTAGGAAGTGTAGGAGGATTGGACTGGTGTTTCTTTTTGGACTAGTAGACTAAATTAGAAATGTCACCCCCCCAATGGGCTTGTTAATTTTTAATTCGAGCCCTGCATACATATAGCTTAGATATACTAAGGTAAAGGTATACATTGCGGTAGACATTGATTTAAACAAACTTACAAGAATCAGGGGCGCCGGGTTTTCCCAATCCCGAGGGGTGGTGCTGGGGTTATTTGCCTGGTAAACCATGGTTCCTGCATTTCATGTTTGAATACTGGCTTGGGCATCGATGTCTTGTGGTGTGCTTTTATCTTCGGATCATCTTCTCACTGTGAGATGCAATGATGTACATTGATTGCCCAAATATGTGATGTAAAGCTCACATATTACCTCGCACTGAGGTGTAACCGCCTTACTCTAGTCTGTCTAGTCTCAAACCTAGTGTTAACTGTTAGTCTGTTCTAGTAGTACTCGACACACATTTTTTTAAAAATATTCTGCCTGACAACAGCAGTTATATCTAGGACTAGGCCTATCACAAAATATGAACTTTGGTTAGTCATTACTAGAGGTGTTTGTAAATGGTGTTATGTTTTCTTAAATTTTGTTTATAGATTTAATAATTTCGATGTTATGGCGGTGTTATGCTTTTTGGGAGATTTTCTACATTAAATTTCACCAGAAACATGTTTAAATTAAAAAGGAATTTTAAATTTAATGTAATTTAATTTATTTGAATTGTATGTACAAACTAGTAGTAGTTAATACGAAGTGTATTAACATTGCCATAACCTGTGTTTGTCTAGTGTATCTTTACGGTCGAATTAAAGGCGGCAGTCACAACACATAAGAATCTTCTTGTCCGTCACGTAAAATCCCTCAGAATTGTACTCGTTTGCTCTGCTTGACGCCGAATTTCAGCAAAAACAAATCGTTGGTCTTCTTAACGAAATCATCATTATTATGAAAAAAAATATAAGGTCCCCACGATTGTGTTGTAATGACGTTTGACTGTAATAATAAATTAATTTTTTTTTTAAATTTTCATAATAAATTAAAAACAATCGATATTTTGTGTTATTTCACTCTTTAATACAAATTTCGATGTTATGACTGGAAATTGACGGATTTCGCGAATTTTCGCGGTGAAATTTTGATGTTTTTAAGGTGCCTATCAACAGATATACACTTTGTTTTTCTCTCCATTCTTTATCAACACTTTTCGCGATTTCGCGGTCCGCGAAAAACAAACACCTCTAGTCATTACTCATTTGTTATGTGTAGGCCTACTCAAATCTGAAAACATTTTTTGAAATGTTAATCCTCAAATTTTAATCTTGTAGGTCTAGGCCTATTTATTTTTCATTTTAAAACCAGCATAGGATTTTCAATTGTTTCAAATGCAATATTATCACCTATAATTTTTTATTCATACTGGTATATAACTTCTGCAGTGAGAAGAAACATAAGTGTTCAATAATAATAATAGAATAGTAATAATACATAATAATTAATAATAATAATAATAATAATAAGTATAATGATAATTTATTGAACATTTTAGAGGAATCTTTGGCTCATCGCGTTTGCCTTCTCATTGTGGAACTGCATTTATGTACACAGCAGCCACAGAAAGCTTTGCACCTCATTGACTACATTGAGAACCAGTTTGTGTGCACTGACAATGCAATCTCATCAGACAAAGAGATGAAACCTCTTGAAAGAGAACACAAGGAAAGAAAGGTAAGGGTTCATTATTATTTATTACCGTACTAATAGGCCTACCTCTTGATGGATACTGTATAAATAGAGCCTTTAGAATCAACTCCAAGAACAGTCAGAATGAAAGGTGCTGCAGTAGTTCTTACTTCCATTGTGACCTGGCCCTGGGACCACTGAGCTAATGATGATGTATTGAAAACTAAGCTCAAATTTATTTATTTATTATTATTTATTTATTATTTATTTATTTAACAAAATACCCAAATGAAGCTGCTGGGCATTTTAAATCGTGCATCAAACATTAACAAGTATCTAGGTAGACTAATTAATAAATAATAATTAATTGACTAAGACTGTGTTGCCCTGTTACATTACAGCCTGCGCCTGTTGATGCTGCCACAGACGCATTTCGTCTGAAGCTCCTGCAGTATCGTGCAAAGTGCTACTTAATGCTACGGCAGGTCAAAGCTTGTAAGCGAGAACTCAAAGCACTGATTGCTTCTGGAGGAATGGTATGTGTCTTCTTCACTAAGTTCGTATAGCAAGTGCCCATTGAGTAGTTACCACCCACATGTCCGGAGGTAGGTAGTTTAGTTCTTTACTGACTTCGCATTATATGAGGCATTTGCCACCCGACAAACAGAATTTCTAAATTTTTCAGTATTTCATATAAATTATTAGTTGTAGTGCAATTACATAAATGTGATAAAGGGTTCATTTTGAAATAAATAATGCAATTAAATCAGTAATTAGTAATTACATATTGCTAAAAGGGTAGACATGAGACCTGTTTTCAATAAAAATAAATAATGTTTCACACTTTTGATCTAGGCTATATTTTGTGTAGGTACCGGTATATGACTGTATGAATTAAGTTACTTGTCACATGCTACATGGTGCTGTTTAAAGCTTTGTACACCAATCATGAATTATGGTTTTCAGACTCCTAAGAGCAAAAAAAAAAATCAATACTATGGAATGTTTCACTCAAAAATGAGTTACGGCATCATTTTTTGGGGAAACTCTATATTATGGGAAACAGTGTTCAAACTCCAGAAAAGAGCTATCAGGAATATACTTCATCTCAATCGTTTAGAATCATGCAAAACTCATTTTAAAAATCTAAAAATATTAACTATGCCTTGTTTATATATATTGCAACTCTTAACATACATAAAGAGTAACATCAATAACATTGAGACAAATTTGGATGTTCACTCGCATGACACGCGTCGAAAAACTTTTCTCCGAATTCAAAGGCAAACCTCTTCTCAGTGCCAAAAGAGTCCATCCTACCAGGGAACCTTACTTTACAATCTACTACCAGATGAAATAAAAAAGTGCACTACCATATCCTTATTTAAGTTTAAGTTAAAAAATATGCTCTTAAGTGAATCTTTTTATTCTGTACAGGAGTTTAAAGACAAGTTCCTGAAATAGGCTAATATTATGTAACTTTTTTAGTTTAAGTTTTGAGATTTGTGTTATGCTAGATTTATTCTAGTTAAATTTTCTCCTTATGGTTTGATTAATTTAATGTTTAATACCTAAAATGTACAACCTTAAAAGTGTTTGCTGTATACCTATATCGACTGAGCAGCTGTTATGCACTAAGTATGCGTAGTTTTTGATTTTAGATTTTAGTGGTTTAGAATTTAGGCCTAGGCCCTATCTACTTATTTTTCTACATTTGTTGTAAATGTGAATATAGTATTTTATTGTTACTTTTAGTATAGGCATTGTAGCCTATCCACTCTTCGCACATCTCCTTAGAGATTAGACATGTAAGTTGTGTCTTGAAGAATAAATATCTTTATCTTTATCTTTCACTTAAGGTCAATTTACACACTTTCCTAAGATAAGATTTTATTTTCTGAACTTTTTTACTTAGGATTGCTAGCATTGCCCGGATTTATAAAACATTGCCTCTCATTGGCTAGGCTAACAATTTTAGGTATAAGAGCTAACATTGCTGTGGTTTCCTTATATCTTGAATCTTAGAAAAGTGTGTAAGCTCCATAATGCTTTTGGCTTGATTTGATTTTGTTGTGTAAACCGACCTTAAGCCTAGCCTACAGCGATATTTAAAACTAATAGCAAATTCGATTTTATAATTCCACTTGTGAGAAAAGTCTTTGGTACCTATTTTATTATTGATGGTTGGTAATAGTACTGAATAGTGAATACTGATACTAGTGATTGATAGGCAATCCTCAATATAGGACAGGTAATAAAATTATTTACTTGTCAATCGAGGACTGGTAGTTCAAGTTGTTGTCTTGCTGTCCATGTTTAAATGCTGCATACTACAATACAACACAATACAAAGCGTCTTTATTCATCTTCAAATCAGTGTACATAAGCTAAGATACGTGATATGTACTGTTAAGCCTTATTTGGCCTACTGTTTTCAGTTGTCTTTTAACTTTTAATAACATCATTGTCAATCTTTGTAAAATGTAAAATAAAATGTTTTGGCCCTATGAAAATGTTTTAGGCCTAACTATGTTGCCATAGACAAACTTTTAAATTTTCTTTTCAGAGTTTGACAGCAGTATTTCTGAAGAGTCAACTGGAGTATCTTCGAGGGAACTATAAGAAAGCAGTTAAAGTGCAAACATCATTACCGCATAACAGTGTTTCATTCAAGTATGCTACCATAGTCTATATTATATAATATGTAACTTTCAGACCTGGGTCGTAATGTAATGAAAGTAGTGCATTACTGTAACGAAATTACTTTGTTTAAGTAACATGGCAGTAATCTCACTACAAAATTCTCAATATAATGTAAAAATTCTTTCATTACCGTACTTCGTTTATTGTAATTTAGGTTTTGTTTCAATGAAAAAAGCCAGTATTACCATGACCCAATAACTACTTATTTGCCAAATAGCTTGTTTGATCCATGGCAACCACCAATCAAAACCTTTGAGATCCTCCAAATAGCTTATTTATTACAAATAACTTCCCTATTTGTTCATTGTAATACCAGCCCTTAGCATAATATGTGTACAGTACTGTATCTGACAAACTTGTGTAGGCCTACTTTGTTTAAATTATAATCTGTGTGTTTTTACTTTTTAGAGATACTGGTGATAGTGTTGGATTGACCTTCTACAACAACAATGGTTGCATTCACCATTATATGGGCAAGCCAAATCTTGCATGCTTCTACTTGCAAAAAGCACTACAAGAGAATGAAAATGCAATTCGTAGTCTACCTAAACCAGAAGCAGGTAAAAGATCTATTAAACTCATTAATTTGTCAGTTATTTTATCAGTTAATCATTTAAAAATTTTAGGCAAATGATTTACTTATGTAATTTAAATTTTTGAGTCCTTTTATTAACATTTTGTATTATTCACTAATCACTTGCTATAACTACAGTATGTATGCACACTGTACAGTCATACATCATATCTAAATTATGGCCGTAGCAGATCTGACTATTCCCATCTTACATATGAAGCCTTAGCAATACACACAGTCCTGAGAAAGAAAGAGTAAGACAAGTTGGCTAGACAGTTAAGTGCATGGAAAAGGAGTTCATTTTTGTAGCATACTTACAGATATAGGCCTAAGCCAAAATTAGAAAAAAAGCACAGCTTATGCGTGCAATAGTAAATACCAATGTTGGGTAGGAACGGATTTTTTTAGTTCCGTTCCTAGGAACTAGTTCCTTTTTGAGGAACTAAGGAACGCTATAGTTCCTTTTTTCCAGCCAGGAACTGTGGAACGCCATAGTTCCAATTTTATAGGAACTGTAACTTATTTTCATAAGTTCCTTTTATTTTTACTTGACTGTACAAGCTTGAAGGACGAAAGCGCCAAAACATAGTTTACTTACAAGATGACAGAAACGAGAAATCTATAACAACTTTTTTTTGTAATATTTCATTCTTGTCTACCCATCCCAACCCTCCACCTGCTACGCCACCCCCGCGTGGGGTCTCCAATTAGTCGCACACCGGCACAAGTCGAAGACCCGAAACCGGTGGCTAATCCCAAATTGCTCGTGCGGAATAAGCGTGTCATGTCACTGACCAACCGTCCAACCCCTCCTATACACAGGTGTGAGAGCAACATGACTCATTTGACTGTCATTCCAAAATCAAACAAAACATGAAATATATATCACATGTTCTCACCGTTGATAAGTCACTTCTTTTGTATGGCAGACTTGTGCCTTATCTAATTGAATTAATTTTAATCAGTTAATTTTACCCTACCCCAAGTTTCGGAACATTTTGGTGATATTTACTGCATTCGTCGTTCTTCTCACCTCCTTGGGGGGGGGGGTTAAACGAGAAGCTGTTTGCCCATCCCTAGTGACAACATCGCTGTCTCTTTCGATCGTTTTGTTATAATGTCTCTTTTAATCGTTTTGTTATAAAACCTTTTACTTTTAGTCAATGTTCTTGGTTTAATGCATAAACCCGGATAATAACCATTGAGTCCATGGTTAGTATCCCGCTCGGCAATATCTAAAGAAAAATGGTTGTTTGCGGAAAGGAACTATTTAGGAACTTAGTTCCATTTTGAAAGGAACTAAGGAACGTCCCAGTTCCTTTTTTTTAGAGGAACTTGGAACTGGAAAGAGTTCCTTTTTCCTTGTCTGGAACTGGAACTGGAACTAGGTCCATTTTTTAAGGAACTTACCCAACACTGGTAAATACTAAATACAGTAGTTTAATTAAACCAAATAATACTCCATTATGTGCAGATAGGACACTCAGGCACGAATGCATAGTCCAGACTCAAGCCTTCCTCAACTCAGCCTCTCCTCAGCCTCGCCCAACCACCAATCACGGAGCGGCATTGCTGTGCAGACGACTCTGTGATTGGTGGCCAGGTGAGGCTGAGTTGAGGAGGGCTTGAGTGTGAACTATGCATTCGGGCCTAAATCTCCTTCTTCATGTACTAGGCTATGTAGGCCTACATATTTATCAGCAGTATGCACACCTAAGATTTGCATTGGGACAAGAGCAAAAATGACATCGTTGCCAGTATGCAAAGTGAAGGAAAGCATTAGACTATGTGATAGTGTGTTAACAGTAACAGCCCAGTAAATGTATTTCGGCCCAAAATTCCTCAGCATGTAAGGATCCAAATAACATAAACATGCTACTGTACATGTGGTAGGGACCTTCGGAGAAAACTTTAGAGCAAACTTGACTCGCTGTGTTAATGTAGGTACTGTATTACTGTAAATGAAGTAAGTTTGGTTGCTTACAGGGGAACCCTTCTCTGGCCGGCCGCTGTTCACTCTGGGCTCGAACCACAGCTACGAACTGATGTACAATCTGGGTGTGTGTCTCCTCCACGCTGGACGTCCCATCCAGGCGTTCGACTGCCTGACAGAAGCCGTCCAGGTGTATCACATGAACGCCAGACTCTGGCTGCGGTTGGCAGAGTGTTGCATCATGGCGCACAAGTCGGTAAGGACTCGCACACACATCGCTCAATTCCTTCAATTTTCCGAATAGAAACCGCACTAGTAATGGAACGTTTGTTTCGTGGCTATTGCAGTCGTTATACATTGTAAAAATCTTTAATCAGGCCGTAAATAATCTCTACGGTATAGGTCCTACTTAGAGAACGCATCCGTTTCTTGTATGCTGCATAAGTTGCAAGCACAAAGCTGTTGTAAACTGACAGTTGCAAATAAGAATTTAAGATAGGTTAATTAAAAAGCAAGCTATGAAAGGTTGACTTACAAATGGTTTCTTTAAAATAAATTTATAAAATTTTAAACACATTTTATTATGGGATTTAATTTCTTAATTTAACAGCAGCAAAATCTATTGGTGACACTTGCTAATTACTCGTATATTGGCTGTGATTAAATAATCGGCTACCGTAGGTAGGCCTATAATGTCATTTAGATTTGTATCTCTTTTCAGTTCTCACATGTTACTTCAATACAGAATTTGTGGATCAGGTCTATCTGCAATTAACTCTTGTTGAAGTAACTACACAACTAGGCCTACAGCCTCAGTAGGTACAGTACAGTTTTTGTTTGTACAAATTTTTTGGTGGACTGAAGGTGAAGGGGGGGGGGGGGAGGGGGGTATAAATGTCCGTACAATAATTGCGTAGCAATCTCTGTAGTGAAAGTGGGTCTTATTGAATTTATATTTAAGATACTGATGAATATGAATGTGAACACTCTTTCTTTGATCCCTTTAATATTTAGTCTTGTGATTGCAGAGCAACGAGGTAGACTTCAACTTGGCAATGCGCATGAGGCATTTGGTTCAAGGCGTTCTCGATGTGGACACTTCCGCAGTGCACAAAAAGATTGTCCTAAATCCACAACTCAACAATGATACAAAATACAGGTGTGTAACAGTATGATTTTATCACATCATCGTAACTCGTAGGTGCTCAGTTTTTTAAGGCCCGCCGATTTCACCAAACTTTTAGCCCCAAGATTAGACGTTAATCGAATAATCGGAGATTTTCTCCAAACAGACATGGACAATTGGTAGAAGACACCATGCATTATATACTGCATGTATTATGTAATGTTTATTGAAACCATAGCTACCAATGCGAAATTATTAAATCGGAGATTAACAAAGTTTGGTGAATTGATGAATTCGGGCCTAAAGGGATTTTCACAAAAAAAATGTAGGGCCAACCACAATTAAATTATAATATAAATAATAGAATGATTAAATGTGTTTCTTTGTATACAGTGTAGCTCGAACAGCCAGCATTGTCGGGCGGTTCCTGTTTATACCGCAAACTTACACCACGATAATATGCAGGGCAAAGAACTGATACTATTGATAAACATAGAAAAAACCATTCTTTGTTGTACTGTGTCCTTGGTACATACTTAGGGTCTATACCTACTGCTTTATTGCTATAGGCATATGCTATAAATACCAAACTACATTCTACTGTCATTGTAAACAAATATTGTGTTTGAAATCACCAGAAAAAATCATTTTATTTACTTCTTTGTATGCCTTTTAAGTTTAAATACTATATATAGCTATATATTATTTAAACTCAGCAAGTATTAATTAATTACATTTTCTGTTTCAGTTCAGAAGGTCAGGGTTATGCCATATTGGTTGCTTCAGTTGAATTTGCCTCTCTATGTCTACGCAACGCTCTTATTGCTCTGCCAGAAGTTCCTCTCAAACGCCCCGAAAATAAAGAGGTATAGTAACTGTCATAGTGTTTATGCTACAGAAATGTGTATCTACAACACGAGGCCTATTAAAAATTCTTGCCCTGATAAAATAACTAGCAAATAGTATTGTATTGGACATTTTGTGGTTGTAAAATCATTCCCATGTATTTAGAATTTAACAACCATACTGAGAGGGGGATGGGACAATACAATATTGACAGAAACACAAAGTTCTAAGTGTCATACAATCTAGAATGTTTGTAATTGGTTTTATTTTTATACTCTTAAATAAAACCAAATTCAGGAATAGATCCGAGAACTATATCTGGCTGGCAGTGAAATCCACCAGTTAAAAACTAAATTCTTGTATGAAGTATGTAGTGCTATTTATTTAACTCCATGTGGGGTATAGAGTAGTAGCCTATGTTACATCTGAACCACATTTCATTTCTCGCGAATAGAATTGTCGCATATCATCATCATACGATAAGTTAATTGTTCCAACACAGGTTGACGATCTGACAAGTTTCCCTGCCTGGCCTTCGACACCCATGGATGCCCATGCAGTCACCAGCTTACGGTGTGCCGTGCTAGCCGCTAGTGCATACGTGTCTCTGTGTATCGGTGACCATGTAATGGCATTAGAACATGCACAGGCTCTCCTCGCACAGCCGTCTCTCTCAGGCGTGCACACGTAAGTCTTGTTCCCTCTCCAAACGACATTGGATTTCAATCCCATTTTCCGCATTTCTTGAGCCAGCTAACTGTTTCCTATACATCATACAGTTGCTGAATAGTAGTCAATGGAGGCACACACCTCCACACGGCTGGTTCTTTTCCTTTTTTTTTTATTTCCAGTTTGGTGTGTAAGGAGATGTTTTACTTATAAGAAATGATCACATGATCACAATGATACTTATCATTGTGATCATCATCCCTATGCCTTAAGGCCTTTGTTTAATTAATTGTCTAGTTACGTTAACCCACTGCGCCATAGTTACGAAACTCCTCAGCTTATCTGCTCTCCTCTCTTCTGCAGGCCTCTGTCTACGGTCTTCTTCCACCTCTTCCGTGGTCTTCCTCTGTGCCATCTTTCTACCATTCTCAAATCATACATTTTTCTTGGTAGGCTTTTCATCCCGTCCTTTCTCAGTATCCGAACCATCGCAGTCTTGTCCTTCCATTTCCAATTGTATCCCCAAGCTTTTCCATTCCAACCATTACCCGTATATATGTACATACAGGTAGGCCTATAGGTACTATATATACCATACTTAATTAATAACTACATGTATACTATATTACGATTACAGTTGATAAGCTAGCTAGTATCAGGGCAAAAACTTACCACTTGCCATTGGCATCTTGTACACATTCGTGCAGGGTGACCTGCGTTTTGTGTGCACTGCAAACTTAAAGAAAAAAATGAAATAGGCTACTTATTATTGTTGTATTTTATTTTACCATGCGATTTGTACAGAGTACAACTATTGGTATAAACTACAAATATAGATAGGTCCTACTATACATACAAAATAAAATATACATACAAAACGAAAAAAACTACAAAATATACATAGGCCACCATTAGAAATAAGTCAAATAACAGTTAGTTAAGTAAGTAAGTAGGCCTAAGTTCACTTTGAACACTTTCTTTCATGCCGAGGTGTTGGTAGTTTCATGTTAACCTTTTAATTGTGCAGATTGTTGGGCCACTTGTATGCAGCCGAGGCATTAATCCTTAGGGGGGACTTGGATGAAGCTTTGGAACATCTTGATCCTGTGTTTGCCAATGATCTCTCCATGGGACTCCCAAGCCCTGAGAAGGAGATAGACTCAACCTCTGAAGAACAGAAGTCATTAATAGGTAATAATCTTCATTTTCCACTTGTAGCCACAAGTGGGTTTTATAGAATCAAGGTATCTGTGAGATTTCCATTTGTGATTAAAGGCATAGGACATAGCCTAAAATAAATTTTTCTTTATTGTCTACCCACTCAGGACAGTTTTTCTTTGTTTGTTTCTGTTTTAGCTTGGTGTCCAACTAATTTTATGACAGCCGGAGCTGTTCTCCGGTATAATATGGCGGTTTGTCTAGCTTTAGGACGCAACACTGAGAAGGCAGGCGAAGTTCTTAAAGAGGTAAAGAATCTTTTTTCAACATCAGTTCTACAGTACAACCACAAACCATATATCCCCCACGTGCACTGCGTATATAAATAAGCCTGTCTTTATGCAAAGAAGCATAGGCGCCGGCTTATTAACATTTCAGGGGGGGGGGCTCAAAAAAATGACGCATAAACACTGGAGACACAGTTAGTAGTTACGAAGTTTAAAGCCAGTGCAGTTAGCCGAGGTTGATTAGGCGTTGGTCTATAGTAAACTGCAGTCTCTGCGTTCCAGGTTCGAATCCTGGATTGGGTTGTCATGTGGCGTTTTCTCATCCTCATAATCACCCAGTCATCGTCTCGATCAACCTCGTTGCAAAAATTTGGGACATTAAAACGCAAATATCATCATCACGAAGTTTGGATAAATCTATAGGGGTGCTAGTTCAGAGAAATATCAAAATCTAAAACCGTTTAAACTTCTCCATCAATTTTTCAAGCTGCAAATTGTTTCATTTTGGCAGTATGATACATTACTTTTCCAAAAACCCATTTCGAAAACTGAAGAATTTTGATCCCAAATTTGAATACTTATACCGACGTATGTCGTTCGGTTATCATGAGCGTCACTGCCATCGTCAAGTCGACGTGGTATTTTCCTTTCTCTGAAAAAAATTTGGCTCTACTAAATCAAGCTTGTGAGCTCGACTGTGATTTTTCCTACAAGTCGCTAAATATCAGTCACGACGTTATACTACTACCTCGATTGCCGTTGTAATTGTGTCGATCGTAGATTG
Source organism: Isoperla grammatica (assembly GCA_945910005.1). Lineage (NCBI taxonomy): Eukaryota > Metazoa > Arthropoda > Insecta > Plecoptera > Perlodidae > Isoperla > Isoperla grammatica. Next base: position 1,129,539 of record OX246738.1, on the reverse strand, counting down.
TGCCATTTAAAAATAGAGGTAAGTGCTTTGCAAATTTCGAATTTTACTGATCATCAACGTGTTTAACGACGTACTCGACAGCTTAGGTCATATGACGTCTTCCGAATCAGGTCCATCTATAGCACGGTAGTCGTCATAAGGGAGTCTAGCAAGGAAGGGCAGGGACATGCGGGAGGAGAAATCTTCAGTGGGACAGTAGGGGGGAAGGGACAGGGTCTCCTTTCGTCGCCTCTTACGACTAGCAGAGTCACGCTGGGCCTATTCTACCCCAAGCTCCGCCGGGCTGGGTTTGACCGCGCCCAATCGGCTGGCGGTCAACCCGGACTTAGACGGGTCTCCTTTTGTCGCCTCTTACGACTGGCAGAGTCATTCTAGGCCTATTCTTTCCCGGGCGCAGATGGGGCATTAACGACGTGAAATAATTCGTTTCAAGCTGTAAAATTTTTGACAGAAATCCATTGGCTTTTCCAGCCCCATTGCCCTGGCCTGTCAAATGAACGTCTTGCAAAAACGATATAATCGTTTTTGATAATAAGACTCGATTTGGTACGAAACACCATCACCGTGTTGGGCAAAAAAACCACAATGGCTTGTGAATCGTCATCTTGAAATAACTTGAAGATTGCTAATCTTTTTGGCGAGTTTCGAACAAAAGTTATAAGTTCGCGCATCAACATGAGAAAGTCTCGTATTTTTTCCATGCGTTGCATTGAATCTCAGGGGGGCTCCGCCCCCCACTGACATTTTTCAGGGGGGGGCTAGACCCCAAGCCCCCCCGTAGTCGGCGCCTATGCAAAGAAGTACACTTAATTTTTGCTTTTTAAGAGGAATAGTAGGCCCATCTGTTGCATTGAGATTTATATGTATACATTTTTACTACCGGTACCCTTTGACTTTTGAGAATGCTTTGTGATTGTAGAGGGTTTGACTTTGGGGCTACCTAAAAATAATAACCACTTTTTAAGTGTGATCATTCTAAGAGAGGGAATGCTGTAATTATTTCTTCATCGGATTATTACGTGGTCAGTAGGCCTACGGTACTGAAAAGGTCTTCTTTTCTTTTCTTATGCCCACAATTGACAGCTCATGCCATCATGTGTTTTCTGGTTAGCCAGTAGAGATAGGACTCCTGTTCCCTTCGATCCATCCATTTGGCATTTTGTCCCGTTCAGTGTGATATGGACATATTATTTTATTATATGTAGGCACTTACTGGTATTGTTTTCAGGTTTGGTTGTCAAAAAGTTCGTGCTGTGATGTTCCCATCCATGTCATCATGCTGGCCCTGTACATTGAAGTGACTCTTAGTAAGTAAACATATTTATTGGATTATATAGATTGTATGGTATTTAGTTCATAGAGATTATTATCAACTTCTTATCATTCCACTATGCTAGATTTTTAAATTACTTTCTAGAAAGGGTGTGAAAATTTGATGTTCTTACTATGTATTCAGTTTGAAAATCTTACTATTTTGATACTCCTACCAGATGTAAGATATGTAAAAGTTGGTGATGAATGCTGTTTAGAAAATGGCACGTCCTATCATGTTATCAAGTATAGTTTGATAAATATCATTTAGTCAAAGGATTTTTAAAAATCGCTGTAGTTCTTATGTACCTTTTCCCCCCTCTGGAACATATTTATAGTTTATACTTTATGTTCTTAGTTCCAATTTATAAATACATACATTATATTGGAGACTTTTGTGGCTAAGTATAAATGTGAAAGTATGTTTTTTGATTATGCAGATGCCTCATATAGGCCTAGTCATGTGTTAAGTGTTAACCATTCTTCAAGTGCTCCTTCTCTGCAAGATGCTAAGGCTGTTCATCCCATTGTTACCCCTTACATAACCATGAAAATAGAATTGTAATGAATGAACCGTAAAACAAGTTTTATAAAACTTTAAAAAAATATACTGTAATATATATATTATTAGCATGTCCTCAAATCCTCAACACTACATTAAACATTTATGATGCTATGTCCTATTTTTTGCAGGCCAGATAAATTTTTGAAGGTAGCCTACATATTTGTTAGGCCTACATTAAATATATCCGACCTTTGTTTATATGCGACAAAATTTGGATGAACTGTTATCTTCGAAGGTTTCCTGTATCTACTAGGGATGACATCGGGTAGTAAAATTCGGAACCAGTTCCAGCTCTCATATTACCCGGGTACCCGGATCCTGAAAACGTATTTTTCGATGTGTAGGCTTGATTTGAAGGTCCTCGCTAGGCCTTGTGAAGTGCGCGGGGAGCAAAGACGAGGGACAAATGATATGAATGCCGCCCGCTCAGTGAGTCTTTTGGAATACGCCTGCAGTAATCATCTTCTTCTTTTTCTCAAATGCCCACATTTGGCTATTATGCCATCATGCTGGATCTGGTCAACCAGTAGAGACACGCTTCTTTCTCCACCCTCTTCATGCCGCTCGGCATTGCGTCACGTTCACATGCCAGTTTTGGACATACAAACAGGTGGCTCCTATCCTGCTCCCCATTTCCACACAGCTTGCAGGTACTCGTCTCAAACACCCCTATTCGGTGAAGATGCTTCCCTAGAAGATCGTGCTGCGTTTTTAGCCTGAACTGGGCCGTTTCAATTTGCCGTGGAAGATGGATGGTGGGCCTTTTTGAACTCATGGTATATTCCTGCCATGGCTTGTTTCTACCCAGTAGTCACGTCAAGTAAAAAAACCTTCTCTCTCATACACAACAGAAGCACGTACATAAAACATGATATTTTAAGGAAAATTAATAGTAGTGGAACAATTATTAGCCAGAATTTTCACCAGAATGTTAAATAAAGAACAAACAGTAACGAATGCAAGTCGGTTCGCGTCAGTTCTGTTCCCCGTCGAGTCACGTGTTGTGGAAGGGTAGGCGCCTTCCGTACCTGCTGGCTCCACCGGAATTGACCGCAGCAATTTAGCCTAGAAACCGACTTAAGAATTACCCGGACCCAAAAACGGCTCCGGGTTAATATTTGGAGCCGGGTACCCGGGCTACCCGGGTACCCGATGTCATCCCTAGTATCTACATATTTTTTTTGTGAATGCCTTGTACCAGTGCACGAAAATCTGTTTAGTGTTTGCAAGTATTTTTTCATAAATCGATTGTCGATTACCCTGTCGATGAAGAAGGAAAGCTTTCACATCACTTGCCCACTATACTTGCTCCCCTTTCTCCCACTTTCTCAAGCTAATAAAATTCATGTCTGTTCTATTTCAGGACATGCGGACATTGCCCGATCCATAATAAGGCAACATTTACCGGAGTGCAGATATCACCGGCCACCAGTACCCAGTGAGGACCCAGGCCTCTCTTCTAAGCTTATGTAAATTTCCTTAGGCATAATGCCCTCACTCAGTTTATAAAATGTCTGCTATATGCCCTTGAAATTGTGATGCCTTAGAAACCTGAGGATGGATGTTGTTATTGGTCTGAATATCTCCAGAACCCTCATTTTGAGGCTAAAAATAGAACACGATTACATGGTTTCATTTAAATTGCTTTTAGTTTCAAGCTGACCTGTCTCACAGTGTGTTCTGACTGAATAATCTCTTAACTGCAGGGTTGCCATCAAGTAATTTTTTAAGTCTAAGTAGATACTTAAAAAATCATAATAAATCCTGGAAAATACATTTACATATTTAACATATTATAACTATGAAGGAATAACTTTTTTCCTAACCTTCAATAGTCTTTCTGAGAATTTCAAAGTAAAACATAATAGCCTCTATTAAATTAAACGTGCTGATAACATCATCTGAGGCTATCAGGCCTAGTCCGTTACATATGCATATTATGCTCGGTTTCCATGTGTCTTACCGCGCGGCAAGAGCGCAGCGAATTTCTTTGTAGAAGTGGTATAACTACGCCAATTTCCGAGAAAAAAGGGCGTTTTCAGACCTGTCAATCGCTAATATTTCACAGATATTGAATGATATCGCATTAAATGGCCGTCTTGGCAAATATTCACAAAATAAAATTGGGTAGGCCTATAAATGCCACCAAACGGCAAACGCCATAAAATACATAAAGAAAGTACACATGATTAGATGAGCGTAGCGAAGCGGAGTGAATCTCTCCATACAACTCGATCGGCGCTTTGTCTGTGTGTATGTATGTATGTAGGAAAATTCGTCAGGATGCCAACCTACAAAAAATTAATTTCTGAAAAACAAAATTTGTTTATTTATTTAATTAAATTAAAACTTACACACGGATTTTAATTATGTTTCAATTGTAAGTTAACATCAATAGTCTCAACACTTGACAATAGTTTCAAAATTGTAGGTTTACCCGTCATGTCATAAAAAAATATTGTTTATTTACAACAATAATTTCTTCATTTTTACAGTGTTCCACCGATATCGTTCGCATTTGCGGATCTTTGCAGTAAGATGCACATAATAAACACAAAAATAGCGTACGCAATCATACCTTTCTCATTTTTATTTGGAATCTCGATAGCTGTCATAAAAAGGCTACAATGACGTAAGATGCCAACCTACAAAAAATGAGTTAATGAAAAACATTTTTTTAAATTAATTTAATCTAATTAAAACTTAAACACGGATATAAATTATTTTCTATATGTAGGTCCACATCAATAATACCAACACTTGACAATAGTTTCAAAATTGTAGCTTTAACCGCCATGTTGTAAAAAAATATTGTTTATTTACGGCTATTAATTTCTTCATTTTTACAGTGTTCCACTGATATGATTCGCATTTGCGGACCATTGAAGTTAGATGCACATAGTATGCTGCCGAAATGGCTTACGCAGTCAGACCTTTCTCACTGTGTATTTGGAATTTTGATGGCTACAATGGCGTGTTATGTTTTATGACTTTCACGGCAAAAATGCAAATGTTAACAACGAACTTGGTCGACAAATTAAAATGCTTTTATTATGATTTAAAAGCAGGTTATTGTATGATTAATTAACATTACATTTTAGATATAGTCTGTATCTACATTATGGAACTTTCCATACACTGATAGGTTTAATAGTTTATGAATTAGAGCCTATTGAGTAGACCACGGTCGAATGAAATTATGCGGAAATCCATTGAAATGATCTTGAAGGTTTTAATTCTTGACGGATTTTAATAATATTTCGTGCAGTTATTAGCAACATATCGACAAACAATATACACAAATTAACTTGAACCACCATCTTTTTGAAAAATCATTTGTACATTATAAAGGTATTTTTGTTGTTGTAAGAGTAATATGATATGCAAATGTTATGTTTGATTTACTTTTAAAAAATCGCTCATCTGGCAACGCGGAGCGTTTTCCTAGTAATTAAAAAAGTGATTTGGGACGATTTATTTTTCCATCGTACTGTAGTTTTTTTTCCGTATCACTAATTATTATGTAAGTCATCTCCTCTAAAACTGGTAGCTTCTAGTCAACATCATTTGAGTTTGTATGATGCTTTGTCCTCTTATGCATTTAAATCGCAATTTTTTTATTAAATTTTAACACATCGATAATGTGTTTAATATTGGTGAAGCCAAACATGTTCAGTGACATGTTTTGAGGTGAGAGTGCTGAGTCACTTTCAACTTGTGCATTGCTTTGCGGGAGTACCCACGCCTGGCTTTGCCAAGCTTGCACAATGTTGAGAACCCGTCCATTGCTTCAATGTCACTCCATGTCAATTTGATCGGACGCATGGGTTTTTGTAGACACTAAAAATTGTAGAAGTGGCAACCCTGCTGCACTGTAATGTTGTGTAGTTGTTGCGAGTAATTTGTTTCGACAAAACCAGCATTGGATTGGGGAAGTTCTTGTTTTTTACATGAACTATGAACTAAACAGTAAAGTTCTTGTGGCATCACCCATATAAACACAAATGCAGTGGTTAAGGACAGATGACAAATGATGGAGCACATTTGCATCTCATCTCTATCTAAATAAATAAATAAATAAATAAATAAAAATAAAATAGATGTACATATATGTATTTATTTTGCTTGCCACTTTGTAAAAGAAAAGGAACTGATTTGCAGTGGGAGACAGTGTAGGCCTACTACTGTTCTATTATGTCCCTCGTTGCTGTGTCGACGTTAGAATCACCATTACTATGAATGATATAGTATCAATGATACACCATACACGTAGATTAAAGTTTATTCCAGAAGATGAAAACCCAGCCTAATCCAAGTAGGCCTACCTGTAAACTTTGGAGTCGTCGTAGGAACAAGCCACATAGTAATTGATATAATCACCCTCACTGAGAATCAGTTCTTCAGAGTAGGCAATAAATACAAATGTATATAGTAGCAATTTATTTGACGTTATTACTTATTTGTACATTTTGGTACTTAGAATTTTCATTTGTAACCTATATGATTGCTAATGAATGGTGCATTTTTGATAGTTAAATAATTAAGGTAGCATAGTATTTTTTATGATAGAGGAGAACATGGTGAATTGAATTTACACAAAGAACTGAATGAACACTTTAGTTCTTACATTTATTACTGGAAAATAAATTTAAATGTATTTCAAGTAGAGCTGGACCGATTCCACTTTTTTGCCGATGCCGATTCCGATTCCGATTCTAGTTATTTGCCGATTCTACACACCGATTCTCACCGATGCCGATTATTTTTTACCTTTTTTTACCTTTTCTAAAAAAAAATTGTAAATTACTATGGTAATACAATTAGGCCTACCTTTAGCCTATATTTCAGTGATCAATAGAGCCTTTTGTCCTATTTATATTTTATTTTTCTATTACAATTGGCTAGAAGCAAAGTTCAGTGTAAAAATTTAAATCTAGGCCTATGTGGCATCCATTGATATGTTGAAAACAAACATTTGTAGGCACAACTTGTGCCTACAAATGTTTGAGCCTAAGAATGGGTTGGTTTACTAGCTACCCAAGATAACCTATACCTACTTCGGAAGGAATGGAAGTAGAACACTTGCAGAGCTGCTGGGGGGGGGGGGGGGGGGCTAGGCAAGTAGGCCTAGGCCCAACCCTCAGCACAACGGACTTTTTTCAAGAGCACATGGCGCACACGAACATTTTCTTTGATTACACAATTCTTCGCGAGGCAAACACAAAAAACACGAGACGTACACTTGGCTAGAACACATTTTGAACTGGTTGACTGTCGCGAAAACACTTCCACATTTCCAAAGTGTTTCAAACAATTTTAAATGGAAGATAAATTATAGGCCTAGGCGCAAAATTCCTAGTTCCCACGAACTTCTAGACTCGCGACTGATTATTTTTTCTTTCCGTTCAAGTTCTTTGGTACCTCAAGTCTCGACCACAACTGGAAGTCAACTATCGATCTATCGACTTAGTGAAGTAGACTCGTGATTGGTGCACACGCACGACAATATCGACTTTCGATTATCGACCATTTCTGGAATTTATTTTCTTGGGCGCGAAATTTGAAAGAATCGGTGATCTGAAAACATTGAATCAAGAATCGGAATCGGCGGTTTTGCCGATTCTATGAAGAATCGGCGATTCTCAAGAATCGGAATCGGAATCGGTCCAGCTCTAATTTCAAGTGTTCAGATCAAAAATTGTATATTTTATTTTGCCTGATCATCCTTTTTTACCATTTCTATTAAGTAGTCATTTTTGAGCATTTATAGTTTCTCCTATTGTGATATAGGTAATATTAATGTAATAGTTAGCTAAGCTAATGAATGTTAGCAGCAAAGAGCATTTGTAACTACTTAATTACACTTGGGGGTGTGGGAGCCTAAGATTTTAAAGTCGAACAAAACAAAACCAAATTCGGGGTAAATGCTCAATATTTGAGCCGATTTGGAAGCCGAACACTAACTATAGTGCTGCCTGTAGGCACCTGGTGGTGCCTCTCTCTAAGAAATGTACAAACCAGGCATATTAAATGTAAACTAAATATATAACATAAATATTTGATACCTATGTCCTTTTTCTAAAATGTGTATGTCATTTCCTCATTGTCTTTTTGTCAGTTTTTGGTCCTCAACATCCATACCCCTATACCTCAGTCATAAACTATGATTGCCTAGAGACTCGAAAGATGTAAATTGTTTATACAGTATTCGTATTCTGCTAATATTTGTAAGCATGTGAGTGCAACTAACTAAACTAGGTTAGTCCATCTGTTTCTGATGTCACATAAAAACTGTACTACTGTACAGGTATAAAAACTGAAAACCTAAATTGATCGTTGTCAGTTTTTATAATTTATCTGCCACTTATTTCATGTGTGCCCTCAAGTTACGATAGTGTAATTTTTGTTACAAGACCCATAGGGAGTATTCTCTTGTCGTCTTTCTGGCAACTAAATGTAAATAGTAAATACATAAACAATTGGTATTAAAATAAAAATATTTTGAGACAAAAATGTGTGTTTGAATGAATTTTAGCTGTCAATAAAAGGTGAATATACCTACTACAAAATATTAGAGTTGTAACACATGTAGGCTAGATCTCCCAATAAAGTTGATAAAATGGTTTATGAGTGCTAGGCCTATTGTAATTTGTAAAACACAAAAAACATGGACGAGACGAGAATTTTTGTGTGTTGCTTTTCAATAGTACTGTATAAACTACGTAATAGCAAACCTATGTTTTAATTTTATGACATTGCAGAACAACATATGAATGCATATCACTAAGATTTGCCTAAACTAGGACATCTAAGGCAGGCCAAAATAGAGATCTCAATGTGAATATTTGGTCTGCTTCGCCTACTTCGCCAACTAACACAACAATTACCAATTGTTTTTATTCATTGACTACGTTTATCACAGAGCTCAAAAACGGTTTAGCAAACCGGTTTTGCCCAAAAACGTTTTTCAAATGTTGATATACATATCGGTTTTGCTGAAAAACACCTTAGTTCCAAATCAGTTTGGAAAGTGGTTTGGATAAGTCAAATCGCAAGATTTGTGGTTGGTATACGCCACAAACTGTTTTACCATGCGTTTTAGGGTGCGCACGCACATTCCACTGGCTTGACAACTCAACTATGTGGTAGGCGGTGGCACGATGTTCGATCTTCGATATCAGAGTGTTGCTGTTGTTGTAGTTATTATTGCAGACAGCTGTGCGACTATTTTCTTGTTTTATGTGCATCCCAACCTCAAAATTATTTGTACGTGAATGTTCAGAGGTTTTAATAGGTTTTACACACATTTATAATAGAATAGAAGTGTGTGGTCAAAGCATTGAAGATATTGTTTGACGGCCATGTTGGATACGCTTCCAAACCATTTTTATGAGTTTTGTGTGATATACGGAACAAACATGAAATCGTTTTTGGGCAAAACCGGTTTGCTAAACCGTTTTATATCTCTGTGATGAACGTAATCATTGTTACTTATTTTTAATCAACAATGAATAAAAACAATTGGTAATTGTTGTGTTAGTTGGCGAAGTAGGCGAAGCAGACCAAATATTCGAATTGAGATCTCTATTTTGGCCTGCTTCGCCTACTTCGCCAACTAACACAACAATTACCAATTGTTATAATTAATTGTTACTAATTATCAGGTTAGTCAGCTACGCTAGTCGACTAGCGAAACACATCGATTTGAGACACAGCCTTAGCACTTGGGCACATTTGTGAATCTGGGCCCAGCTATTGAAGTTGAACCAAATGCCATCTAAAACAAGGTCACAATAAACTGCCCATCGAAAGTAAACAAACTTGCCATTTGGGCGCCCAGTATTGCCGTCCCATGCATTACGTATATGAATACACCTTAAACCCAATGACCCTACTGACTTTGTATTACATAGTGCCAGTTTTGGGCAGTCCAATTTTTTCATTCAATTTCTAGAATTTAAGGACAAAAGAAAATTAAAACAGTAAAATCAACCACAAAATTCAGCAATAGGCCTATGGTAGGCCTACCAATTGAGGAGGAGTGCTGATTCGCGTTTCGTACCTACTCACTTTTTTGTGTATTCCTTTGCGATATTGATCATGTGCGTAGTACATAATTGTTATTTAATGATTTATCTGTAACCTCCAGTGATTTTCAAAACAAATAGTATCTTCTTTCATATTAAATTACCATTTTGAAGTTGCATCGATTTGACAACACAATCACGTTAAATATGGCAATATGGCGTACGTGCGAAGGCGCAGCTGTTCGGAGCACACAGGAAGTGTGATCTACCAACGAAAGTAAATGAAAAAACCCTAGATTTGCG